>OW026520.1:39430308-40030308 GCA_932274085.1 Protocalliphora azurea
TACATTTTTGTAACACATACCTATCTACACTGATTTTTACAGAAATAAATAATATAAATATAATAATAAGTCATCCTAAAATAAAACAAATTGCACACAAATATGATTAAAAGGCAAATATTAAAAAAATAATAATAATAAAATAAAGTAAATTTGCAAATTTTTATTATAATCAGTAAACACTACGGCAACACTGAATAATAAAAGCAGTAACTAATTTATACAAAAAAACACCATATTTGTTTGTGTGTTGCAATAGATATACCTATGTTATTCTATAATACTTAATAACTAAAAAAGAACATTTTCGGTAATTTAGTAATCCAATACATGTAAAATATTAAGAATTTATTAAATTTTGAAAACTTCTTATAAATAGTCGGTAAATTTCTACACATACATTAAAATTAATCGTTGTACCTAGTTTCCTTCTATTTTTTCGCATTTTAGTTTGGGCTCAGTTCACTGTTTGGTAGCGACATTGAGGCTAAGATTTTTTCAGTCCTTCAGTAGGTTCTCTATTGATTACAAAAGACACAGATCACTAGTGGTTTGACAAGTCTTTTTGGTGAGCATTAGATCGGATCGTTCTCCATACAAAAAAATAAGTTATGCCAGTCACCCCTAGAATGAAAGAATAGTTCAAGAGGTTTCCAAAAATGAAAACATTTTTTTTGTCACATCCAAAATTACATGAAACTGCTTTAAACGTAAACAGTTTTTTAATGCCATTTTATACTTAAAAACCAAATATAATAGGTTAACAAATGGCTTTTATTACATGTGAAAATAATTTGACATTAGGGGGGAAGTATCCAAGATACCAGAAGTGACATCGAAAATTTGATGTCGGATTCAAAAATCACCAAGGAGAAAAACTAATCAGTTATCCTTTAACGACGACATACCATATTATACAATCGGACTTAAAATGACAACGCTATACACAAAAAACAAAAATGGCAGTTTTTGGGTCGTGGCAAAAAAAAATTGCATTTCTGGAAACCTAATTAACTCTTCTTTCATTTTGGGGGGTGACTGGCACAATTCGATAACCAGTGACTAGTTACCAAGGATGATAGTTTCCTGAGACGGTATCTAGATATATTGACTTTGTATCTCCCACAAACCAAGAAGGGAAGATCTTTCTGGTATCAGTACAGGTGGGTTTTCTTTCCCGTCTGATGTTTTTAATATGGTGTATTTTTTTATTTTTTTTTTATATGAAATAAGTATTTTTTTTTTTTTTTTTTTTTTTTTTTGTTCAATAGTTTCCTCAGAAATTTAACCGCGTTTACACAGAAAAAAAAAACAAAAATAATTCAATCAAATTTTGTTTAAATTTGCAAAATGATAATATCATTTACTAAAAATTTAAAAAAGGAAGAAAAACGAATTTTTTCTAATTAAATACAACAAACAATTTGTTAACTGAATGAGTCAAAAAGTTAATTGATAAAAAATTAATAATTTAATTAAATCCATCAAGTAAATGATTATTTAATTAAAAAACTAATTGAAATTTATAGACCAAATTAATTATTTTGGGTTAATTAATATTATCATTTTGATGATTGTAGCAAAATCAAATAATATTTTAATTAATACAAGCAATATCGTAATTGAAATCCATTTTTTTCTGTGTAATAAAAAAATGGAGACAGAACAATGTTGACGGCTAGTTTACTAATCCGTTATACTTACTGGAGAACATAAAAGGACATTCAATCCACCCGCCCTAGATTTTCATAACCAAGTTATTAATTCGTTATCTTCTAAGAGTCTCCAAGTCCATTCTTAGGATTCTTCAAAATCAACAGAGAATTTAAAAATAAACATTACACATTACATTATACATATGTATACAAACCTTTCCAAGATGTTTTTCTTCCATGATAAACTCTTATATTTAATAATATAATATTATATTTAATAATATTTAATTTTATAATATTTAATAATAAAAAAATTCGCAACAATAAATTATATATTTTTTTAATGTTTTTGAATTTTATTTATATATATATATATATATATATATATATCTTAATATAATTAACATAATTTTAGGCAATATTTTTTGCTGTGTATATCATACTTCATTCTAATACTTATCATTACCTTACCTAAAACTCTCTCAGTGTTATGTACCTCTAGTTTGGTATATTTATACTCTATCCTAATCAAATTGGTTTAGAGTAGTTCTTCGTATTTATGCTTTGCTACAATTTTGCACTTTTTATAAAATCTCTATATTCATTCATTCACTGATTCTTCGTTCACACCAACTCACTCATTCATTCAAGCCAACCAAATTGGTTGGTTAAAGTTCATGAAAATGCAATTTTTATTTGCTCTGTCCCTAACCAAATCCAGCCGACATATTAACAAACGCACTTTTCACAATGAATTTTACGAGTATTACTGGATTTCTAGATGTAAAATACGTTTGTTACCAAAGATACAAACAGTCAGACCTATAAATAGTAAATAGTTGTTAAATACTAGTAAACTATGGGGAGATGGTGTTAAATTTTGTTAGAAGCAAAATTATGAGGTTAAAATTTTTTTCTTCGTTTTGATTTTAAAAGTTGAAAGAAAGTAGAAATAATAACATTTTGGTAACTGTTTAAGCATGGAAATGAAAGACACAAATTTATGTAGGCAAAAGGGTCCTAAGCAAACCTTGGTTATATTAGACCCCGTGGTTAGTTAGAGTGGGTCAAAATTTCTTACTTTGGTTAATGTTATAATATTTCTTTTGATTTTTAATTTTTTTTCAAGCGTTAAAGATATCTTATAGAAAATTATCAGATCATCTGTTAATCTATAAACTCGAATAAGTTTTTGGGAATTAAAACAAATTACTGTTTATAATCTTTGGTATTTTGCAATCATCTATTCTCAAAGTATGCACAAATCCTTATACAATTTTTAATAATGATACAAATTGCATCCTTTGTATTGTATTTTTCATTTAATTGTGCAACAATTTTCTGACAGCAGTTTCGTTAAAAAAAATAAAAATAAATAAATAATTCAAAAAATAAACCACAACTAAATAGTTTCTTTTTGGCCTCAAGACAAACAAATTTTGTCTACAGCTTTATATATGGATTGTTTACAATAAAATAACAACGTGTGCTATTTCAAAAATCTTTGTATTATTTTGCGTATTTAGTTCTTTTAGAAATTAAAAAAAAAATAATAATAATAAGAATCTCCTTTTGTTATAGCGGAGATTTATTTCTTGCGGTAACAGGCAACTTAAATAATACCAAATAATACACAATAACAACAAGAAATAAAAAAATTAAATAAACTAAAATTTAAAAGAGAATACAAACGAGTACAACTGTTGTAATGCAAAACAATGTATGCAAATGATGTCCTTTTTACCACAATCCCAAATACAGCTACAACATTTTATAGATATATGTGAATAAAGTAACAAAAGTATTTTTTTTTTTTTTTGTTTGTTTATTATTAAGTTATTATTGAGTTAATAATGCAACAAATAAGTATAATAACAACCAGAAAAATAACAAAAATAACAAATTATAAATAGAAAACCACAAATTGAGGTTGTTTTTTTTCAAGATAAATGGAATTGAATTATTATATTGAATTAATATTTTCAAAGACTTCATGTAAAGTAATGAAATGCATTTATTATAAAGATATTGCAATTTGTATAATACTAATTGAATTTATTTAATACCATATGTCTTAAGTGCTATGAAAATATATTTGTAATAATAAATAAATCAAGTGCAAAATATATATTTTTTGACCACGAATTGTGAAAGGAACATGGACAGCCTTGCCAATTTCAATGCTTAATTAACTAGGTTGCTATTCTTCAAGTACTTATGGTTGTATTTGCCGGTGTCCTAGCATGATTCATAATAAAGATATTTAACTTGCAACAAAGCTGAAATGAAATTGAACGTATGTGTTATAAATCTCTCGGTTGTAACGAATTTTATATGATCTTCCCTGTGTAAAATTATTATAATTTTATACCCTCTGTTGATGTTTGTAGCGCATAGAATAAATCATCTGACCCCCCGACATCTTAAAGCATCCCGTTATATTCATAATCACTGAGTCGATTTAAAGATTTCCGTCCGTCCATTAGTCTGTCCATGTAAATCTTGTATTTAATCAAACTACAGGTTGCAATTACAGAAAAAAATGTCCAAGAATTATATAGACATCGTACATCGTTAAATCGATTCAGAATGTTATTCTAAGGCGAACGGCATTCTTTAAAGTTTGGGTCCGATAAATTTTTCTGTACGTACGCAACAGGAATGATAAATTAAGTACATACTTCTATAAATAACTCACCTATGCGTTCCATAGCAGAGATGCCTATTGATTTGGCTCTCAGTCCTGCCAGAGCTGGGCAGGCGCAGAGTTGTTATTACAATCTGCCATCAGAGAAGCAACTCGTATCGGCGCGACTGGCGGCTAGCCGATAAGCCGATCAATTTTACGAGCCGCGCAGCAGTTTTTATTGGTTAAGCCGAATTTTGCGTTGTTTTAATTTTTCGTTAAAATAGTCATTATTTTTCGGCATATAAATTTAAAATTTTTGCATGTTATCATATTTGGAAAATAGAGCAAATTCGGTTAAAAACTCGAATTTTAAAGGGTTATTGTTATACAGTTTTGCATTTTCGATGATGATGTATAATTTTATAATATTCTTTTTAAATTAATAAAATTTTATAACTTTCTTTATGTCACTATATACACACACAAGATTAAAATAAGTGAATTCTTCAAAAGAAACTATTTTTAAATAACCCAGCAAAAATATATACCTAAACGAAAATAAAACTAAAACAAAAAATTTTGCCGTCAGTGAGATTTGAACTTGTACTCAATTTAACTATTCGTTTTTAATGACTTACACCTTAATCAATACACCACCTCGTACTTAATTTTCTAAGTGATAAAAGCTTTCTTTAGTATAAAAAACTTTTCAGACATCTTGTTAAAAAAATAACAGCATCAGAATGGGGTTGAAATATGGTTGTTAATCCAGCGCTCTAGCCAGCTGATCCACATGATTGTAGTATTACTGTGCTGTTATACTATTGAGTACTTATTGATGTAATATAGAGTAGGCAAATAATAATGACGCCTAACTACCAAGAAACTACTTTAATAAGTAGTTGCCATTTCCGAGAACCAAAATGTTTTTTCTGGAAAGCTCTATTTGTGTTAAAAATGAATAAAATTGAATTATATTTCAATTGAATTGAAAATAAGCGTTGCGACGAGAATAATGATTGTGAACAGTCTGACGAATCTGAGGAGTTTAATGAAGGCTCTTTTATAAACAATCCAAATCGTCAGATTTCCGAATTTGAACATTTTTTAAGCTGAAACGGGGACCAAAAACAATTTAAGTTAGTAAAGCACTAAACATAAAATATTCTTTCACTTCAACTACAAGTAATGTTGCCAGTTTAGCCTTTCTATTTTGCTTTTAGTCTCAAAATAGCCTTAAAAAGACTAAGATGTTGGTATTTCCACAACGAAGATAATAATTTCTTGTTTGATATTACTAACTTTATTTTGAAAGAATCATTTAAGTATTTTTGTGTATTTATACATCAAGATTCTTTATATTTAACAAAAAATATATCAAAAATAACTAACTAATTTTATGTACTTACTAAATCGATTATTATAATTATATAAAATTGTAAATATAATTAAAAAAAATCTCTTGGAAATGCTTAATCATAAAGAAATTATAGTGAAAAGAATTTCGAAAAATCACTTCAAAGCAATGGGTCGTTTTTAATATGAAATATAATCCAAATTTGTGTGGAAATTTTTTGGCATATTTTTCATTGGATTATTCTATTGGCAGACGATCTATGTTTTATTTAAAAATTTTTTACAATATATTTAAAAATATCACACTCAAGAGAACGAGAAAAAATCAGTTTTTCCAACACTTTTTTCCACCTCCTGGCAACACTGACTACAAGGGACAGCAATGCAATGTTAAAAACATATAAACCCAATCGTTGCATTATTTTTTTTTTATGTTAACAAAATAAAAAAAAATTTAATATTTTCCAATTGAAATAAAGTATTACAAATTTAATTTTCCGACTTAACCAAAAAATTAAAAAAAAAAAGAAAAACAAAAAAAGGAAAAACAACTGTCGAATTATATTTACGTACTTCCGTACTTCAAATTTGAAAATGTTTAATTTTTAAAGTACTTTCTATAGAAGTTTGACGTAATGGTTTGGTTCCGAACCATATAAAATCGTGTACTTTATTTACATCAGCAGACAGTTGCAGTTGAAGCAAAAGTATAGTGTGTTTTTTTTTTTTTTTTTTTTTTTTTTGAAATGAGAAAATTAATTATTTCTATAATAGAATTTGCAAAAAATATGTTTTTCATTGTATTGAGTTATTATTTTATTATTATTATTATTTTTTTTTTTTTTTGTTTCAAATGACTAACGGAAAAAATTTTCAATAGTGTATTTGTAATAATGTAATAATAAATGATAAATAACACTAATAATACATCTTGTAAATACTAATTATTTTTCAATAAACCATAAAGTGTATATCCAAAATAAAAAAACAAAACCAAAATTAAACAAAATTCATAAGAAATATAGTTTTATTGCGGCTGAGCCGAAAAAATTCATAAGCCGACGAAAAATCGGCACGCAGCTGATTAGCCACCCATGAAAAATCTTCCTTAAGCCACCGCTGATAAATTATATTCGTATAGTTTCAAGTATATTATTTTCTTGAGGGTATTCTATCATTTATGATTCTCATCATTTATAAAAAAATATATATTACAAAAAAGAAAATAAAACTAAACAAAGGGTGAAAATGGAAATTCTTTAAATAGATTAAACAAATGAAATATAATAAAAGTTATATATTAAAAGTAATAATTATAACAAATAATAAAAAATAAGAATTATAAATTTATTCAACGCAAAACTTTGGCAATCATCTTGCCGTCTCGCTGCCGTTATTATTATGTTTATTTCTTCTCAATAGGAAGCAAACCGTCCCGCGGCCAGTCCTAACTTTCTTAATAGAATTTTTGCTTATACCTAAAAGTTATAAAATTTTCTCTACGTCTTTGGCTTTTGATTATTTTGTCCTTTTTCATAACATTATTTAAAGTGTCTCCCAATCACTAAGTTGATTAAGAAAAAAAAAATTATTTTTATTTTCGTTGTCAAAACTTAATAAACGCCTTTGTCAAATGCTGAAAGTGTCATCTACATTTATCTATAAAACGCATATATTTGTTTTGGTATATAAACTGATTTTTGTTCCACAGTGCCGTTTCAACTTCTTCGTCTTTAATATATGCTGGTTCCTTCTATCTATATCTTAACTGATCATCTAAAATTCTTCCAATAATGTTGAGCAAAAATAAAAACATAAATTAAAGTTTGAAGCCCTTTTGCCTCTTTATGTTGAATCTTATTTAAGTATTACTCTTATAATCACCTCTACATTGAGTCAATAATCTATGTATGTATGTATGCAGTGAAAGTATTTTCAACATTTCTCCAATAAATTCAATAGAATTCTGTTTCATAATAGGATAGATTCTATCAAATTCATTGGATTTGTAAGATACCCTTGGTACTATTACCAACAATAATCTATCAGGTTTTGTGGTCCTAAAATTTTGCACTAGTAGCGATTTCCGCGTGCTCTGATCCAATCAGAAAAATAATAATCTTTAAAAATAATAATCTCAATTTCCTTCATCTTATCGACAAAACATTGCCTTGTAGTTTATTGTATGGGTATTTAAAATTCCTTACGTTTACTTCTAAATTATTTCCACTTACCATCCGATTTATATTTCCTTGTGGCATATAGTACTTTCCTAATACTTGCCTTCATATTTTCGAGCTCTCTGCCGCCATTCGTGATTTTTATATTATTTTGATTACTTTTGCATACTTTTGAAGGCAACCGCAAATGCTTTTTCAAAGCTATCAGTAATACATATGTTAAAATCCAAGTCTTTCTAATTCCTATGTTTAATAATAGCCTAGAGTTGGAGAAAGTACTAAACAACTTTCTCAAATGTAGGCTTTTGAACTTAGTTCTCTACTAACAATCTATTCTATATTATAAAATCCTTTAAAGTAATTATTAAGTTTAATAATAAACTTTAATAAGATTTAAATCAAGAGAAGCCATAAAAGTTACCAAATAATTTAATCTCAACAAACGATGAATTTTAATCTCACACTAGTTAAATTGTTAGTTTTTTAATTTATGTCTTCCAACAATCTAACACTATTCTTTTAAAGAAAAGTATGATATTAGTTGTGAAAAAATCTAAACTAACAAACTCAGCTAACTGGAACGCCTACAATAAACCTAAAGCGCCATTATTAACACATCATAACTTGAGGGCATAAAATGACCTCACTCTGAATGTGGAAGTGGAAGAAAAGCGACAGAGTCTCTTTTAAGTTGATTGTTATACCATAAAGTTGTTGATTAAGGAGCTGGTGTTGATGATGAAGACGGCAAAGAGTGATGATGATGACGATGATGGGTTGCATGCAAAAAGCCATAAAACAGCTGCCATCAATCAACAAGATGCGAAAGAGATGTTCAACAACGATGAGCTTCCCAAAATGCAATAAATGGAAGTATATGAGTTTGGTATGTATATTTGTGAAAAGATTAAAAAACCATAAACCATTCAGGATTTCAAAGGCAAGAAACGAGCATTCTATGTCTGTCCGTCCGACCATTCATTCATCCGCCTGTCTGATGCTTGAATTTGAGATGATGTTGTTTGAATCGGTTTGTTGGCTTTTCTTCTTTATTTTTTTTTTTTAGTTTTTGCCAAATGACTGACAGTATGGATTGCCATGACTCTTAGCGATTATTTATTCATAACACGAGGTCTAAAGTGATTTTAAATGAGACTACAATGACTACCTTCCACAGCAATTTTAATGGGTGCCAAAGATGATGATGTTACTGGCTAGTAATGACGATGATGATGAAAGAGGAGGTGGTTTCATCAACGGCCATTAAAAGCCTTAATAAAAAGCAACCTACAAAAAACACAACGTATTCAAAAACAATTTTATGCAAAATAATATTTTTTTCAACAGATTTTTCTTATACTTTTCACAGTTTTAACTGCAGCATATTGTTGCATGAATCCATAAAACATAAAATTAAAAACTAAATATATAAAAAAACCAACAATGTGGCGCCTTCTTTATTTTGTGCTGGCCAATTCCTGCCTCTGTTCAAATGGCCGTTACTGACGGTGATTTAAATTAAGAAATCACTGTCAAAAAATCTGTTAAATTTTGCATTTGAGGCGCGTTTAATAAACTTAACGTGGGTTTCCTTTTTTCATGTAATTGTTGTTGTTATTTTCACTGTTTGCACTACAGATTTCATCCTCTTAGTTTTGCAAAAAAAAAAAAAAAAAAACACACACAACAACTGCATACAATCAAACGAAGCGCATCGAGCCGGACTTCACGAATCATCAACGTTCCAAAAAAAGGAATCAACAACTTGATATTATTTGGAGGCAGATGATGGTGATGTTACTGTAAATTTTATATTAAAAAGTTTTTTTTTTTTTTTGTTTTCATTGTTCATCATTTAATAAAGAAAATAAAACTTTCGCACAACAAAAAAGACAACCACAGAATTTCAGATTTTATTTCAAAACGACATCATGCAATGTTTAAGTCTGTCTTTTGAAATTATTTCAAACATGATTTAAACGAACAGGATTTTGCATGTAGCGTTGAAATTTAAAAAAGGGCGCAATGTTTTTATACTCACTTGAGGTCAAGTTATACTCGTAACGTTTAGCCGGACTGATTAGCCTGAAATTATATTAAATTTTTAATTAGCTTAAAATTATATTAAATGAATTTAATGCAAATTAAAAATATAATTTGGATTTTCTGTTTTGATTCCAAAAATGATTACTGTGGTATCTATGATTCTTTGAAGATTTATCGAAATATCAACAAATTATTCACAAATTTTTCTAATAAAAATATTGACACCACATCGGTTAAATCCATATAAAAATAAATTGGATTAAATACAAAAGTTTTGGAATATTTTACACTCTTCTATTTTTCATTGGACCTAGCCTCAGACAATTTAAACAAATTCTTGCTTTAACGTTACGATTATTTGTCATCACTAGTATAGAATAAGGACAGTAATATCTTTGTCACTATATTTATAACACTTAAACAAGCAGTACTGGTCGAAACATTCGGAACTGAGATAATATTTATACCCTACACCATCAGA
The DNA here is from genome assembly GCA_932274085.1 of Protocalliphora azurea. Taxonomy (NCBI): domain Eukaryota; kingdom Metazoa; phylum Arthropoda; class Insecta; order Diptera; family Calliphoridae; genus Protocalliphora; species Protocalliphora azurea. Next base: position 39,440,656 of record OW026520.1, read on the forward strand.
GGTGGTTGGAGTTGGGTTTGTACAGAATATATAATGCGCAGAAAAAATCTTCGGACATCCATCTTAAAGTATACCGTTCGACTCAGAATCATTTTCTAAGTCGATGATGAAATTTGTTTTTTTTTACACGAGGATGAAGCCTATTGAATTTAGTTATGATCGACCCATTATTAGCGCCCATACAAATGTCCTCCCGGAATAGAGTTTTAATACTCATAAAAGACTTAAAAATAGGAAATAAATATGCTTGCCAAATTTCGGTCCATAATTGGCTGTAGCTCCCTCCTCCGAAAATCACTTTAACGTGCATAAATCCCACAGAAATTTTAGTATTATATCAATAGTAATACAAATATGGTTTATATAAGTAGATACTACGGTGCCAAATTTTACGTAATAGACCATAATTGCCATATAAGGCCTACTTCCGGGAATTACCCTAAATGTATAAATATAGTTAATTCACTATAAATGATAGCATGAACATAGTAATATATATACGTATATTTTATAGAAATATATATTATACTTAATACATCCCATACAAGATGCACATATACAATGGGGCTTGACCGCTGTATGTTCTGACTTGTTTATCTTTGCATTTATTTTTTGCCTAACTAAATAAAGAAATAATTTCTTTAACTAATAACCAGTGTTGCCAGTCTAGCCTTTTTTAGGCTAAATCCAGCATTTTTATTTTGCATTTAGCCTCATTTTTTTCGTTTTAGCTTCTAGCTCTTTTCTAGCCTTTTTTGATTCTTAAAATTTCCTTAAAATTTCTAAAATATTAGTATTTCAATAACGAAGAAAATAATTTATTATTTGCTATTACTAATTTTATTTTTACAGAATCATACATTTCAGCTTTTTTGTACATTTATTCGCACAAAAAAAAACCTATATTATTTATAAATAATAAATATTTTATTCTCCAAATTGAAAATATCTTTACTAATTTTATTGATTTACTAAATCGATTCCTGCAATTAAATTTTACTATACTACATTGTCCATTTTATGTTTTATAAATTCATTACAATGTTAGGTTAGTTTAAAATGGGCGGCGTCTCTACGCCTCCACCCAGAGACCATTCGGTTCATTGTGATCCCTTTATAGGTAGTAGAGAAAGTTGACAGATAAAGAAAGAGAAAAATCCTAATACAATATAGAAAAAGACTGAAAATTAAATAGCTAAATATAAGATAATATAAGAAACCTAAGACCCATCAAATCAACCCTGACTACCTCTAAGCCACTTTATTCCCATTACAAGCCCTATAAGTTACCGAGTTATTCACTTGCAACGTCCTCTAGTTCATGCTGAATATGGCTCCCAAACCATCCCAGTCTACTTCGCTGAAGCCCTACACGGTGACAGAGTATATGCTCCACTGTGTTTAGCTCCTCCACATCATCCTGCAAAAATTTGACGAGTCAGTGTCCCAACTACTGATCATATTCCCTATTGCGAGGTGACCAGTAATAATGAGAACAATGATCCTTAGGTTCACATGACTCTTGCCTAGAATATGCTTCGAATCTGCTGGTTTAAAACTAGGCGATAACGCTCTAGATACCCTGCAGTCCGAACTACTCCCCCAAGCATCATTCGTTCTACCTATGGTCCATTCCCTTATGGCATAAATCCTAACCGATACCTCCACAAAAGACCTGTCGAACTCCGAGCCAAGAATATCGCAGTGACCAGGAACAAAGTCTTATTCTGTAGGCATCTATTAGCCTCCTAAATTCCTTCCTACACTCCAAGTAACTTCTCATTGCCATCAGTGCTGCCTGAGTATTCAGTGTCCCTCTCAACATTCTCCTCCAGTAATCCTAGGGCCTTGTAAATGCCTAGAATTTCTGCCTGGAAAATGCTGCAACTATCAGACAATCTAAAAAATCGCTTGATATCTGTTCCCATGAAGTATACACCCGCCTCTGTGCCTACTTCCATCTTCGAGCCATCCGTGATGATAGCACACCCTCCATGAAGCTTCTCCGCTCCAATCCAGAGGATTTCAATAACGGGAGTAGCCTCGAAGTCAATCATGGTACCTATATAGTCCGTTTGGGCGGCCAAGGATAATGTTCGACCATTCAACTTGACTTCATTAAGTATGCTAGCATGAACCGCTGTGAAGCTCCCTATTAATCCCAATTCCTTCAGTCTAAATAAGCCCCGCACAGCCAAACCTCTCACGAATTCCTCAATTAGAAGAAGGTGGAGAATGATGTCCAGTGCTACCTGAGGTGTACTTCTCGCGGCACCCGTAATGCCAATTGAAGCAAATCTCTGAACTTTAGAAAGAAGGTTCCTATACGACCCTTTCCTCAACGCCTCCCATCCAAAAGTGAGTATAGGTCTCACAACCGATGTGTATATCAAGTATACAATTACCTGTTTTAGACCCCAGTTCTTCCCTATAGAGTTCTTGCATGCGTAGTAGGCATTAAGCCCCTTCCTGGCCCTTTCCTGAGTATTTCTCCTCCAAGACAATTTGCTGTCCCAGTAAACGCCCAGGTATTTATTACAATTTATTACAATATTAAAAAAAAATCAAAAGTTAATGAAAACGAGAAAAAAATAAGCTTTTAGATTAAAAAACTTTTAAGTTTTTCTGACCTTATTTTTTGGGAAATTTAGCTTTTTTTTACCCTTTTTTTAACAACGGAAAATAAATTGCCCAAAGTATTTATATTCTTAGTTCATATTGTATTTTTACATAGAAAACATTTTCATTATAACAGACATAAATAACACTATGCAACAAGTGTTGGGCCATCAAATATTGCGCCAACAGTTCCAACGCGAAATAAATGTACACTAACCGGTTAATAAAGTTAATTCAAGTTTCGATTTTATGGACTTAAACTTCGGATATTTTAAAGCACTTTTTTCATTACGTGTGAGAATAAAAAACATTTAAAACAGAAAGAAGATTTCAGCATTTTATAGAATGTAAAAGTTATCTTAGTTATTATGAAAGATTTTTATAAAATTCCTATTCCCTTTTACGTACACTTTTCAAAATAAAATTGTTTGCAATATGTGAGTAGTCGTATGTATATATGTATGTATGTACGTATGTAAGTATGTATGTATGTATGTATACCGTGCATCCTCTCAAGGGAATTGTAGAATATAATATTAATGAAAATGCCACGCCCACTTTTTGTAAACAGTTCTTTTTAAAAGTTTATATAAAATTTAGCACATACATACATATATCGAGTACCTCTATTGGAGTCAACGGTGCACAGTGAGCCATTTACAAAATAAATGGCAACAAGTCTAATCTTTTAAATCGCAAAGCCAATTTTTATTTAATTGAAAACATCAATAGAGGAGGTGCTGAAGCACGGACGGCGTTTCGGTGGGCTAAAATTTACCACTTCAAGAGTGAAAAACATATCGGAGCCTGTAGCTTTCACAAATATAAATCGATTTGAAATAATTGAACATTTCTGAATTCTACTAAGTAAGACAAAGAAAAAACATGCTCGCTGTATCTTTTCTGGTTGAAAAGATATTTGGCTTCAAAATTTTAATTTGCCTTGACTATTTTTTGTTTTTACCCAATAACTTTTAGGATAAAAATTCTAAAATTTTGTAACAAATACGCTAAGGTTTTTTTTTATTTTGTTTTTTGAATTAGACTAAAGAAAAAATTTCTAAATTATCTCAACTCGATAACTAGAAAAAATGTTTAAAATCAAATCAATCTTTGTGAATTTGTTTTTTGAATACTAAGTTATAGCAAGTCGGGTAAATATCGCTTTATTGCTAACTATCATCGTTAGCACTCAACGGAAGCAACAAAACACATCTTACTTTATTTTAGCTTCGCACATTGGAGCAAAATGTGTCAAAAGTGGCGATTAACTTAATTTTTAAAATTAACCTTTCGTAACTAAAATAGGTACCAAATAAAAATATACAATTTAAAGTTTCAATAGCAATAAAAAACAAGTAAGAAATATATAGTCAGTCAAGCCCGACCATATGATACCTCACACCATTGTGCAGGGGTCTTATATTTCGTGAAGGGATCATATATTAGACATGTGGACAATTATGGACCGATACTTTTACTAATATATGAATACAGAATATTACGTTAATACTAACTAACATTTATATGAATTTATGCACTTTAGGAGCGATCCTCATAAAATTTGTCACTATGATTTCTAATTATATAGAACTTATTTCTGATGCTAACATTTACGTTAAAGTGATTTTCGGAAGAGGGTTTTATATGGGAGCTATGGTCAATTATGGACCGATCTTCATGAAATTGAAACCTGTACAAGACTTCCTTACACCGAAGTTCAATAAAATATTGCTATATTTAATGCATTTATGATCGTTAAACCTCTATTCCTGGAGGACATTTGTATTGGGGCTAGGTGAAATAATGGACCGATCATCACCAATTTCAATAGCCTTCGTCCTTGTGTCATGAAAGTCTTACGTGCTAAATTTCAATGAATTATCTTCAAAATTGCGACCTGTACTTTGTACACAAGGTTAACATGGACAGCCAGCCAGCTAACTAACCAGACGTCCAGCCAGACGGGCGGACGGACGGACATCATTACATCAATTCAAAAAGTGATTCTGAGTCAATTGGTATACTTTAAGGTCGGTGTTGGATGATTTTTTCTGTGCGTTATAAACTCCAGCACAAACGCATTGGTCTAGGATGAGTTGATTTTTATACTGAGCTGTCAAAGATAATAATTTTTTTAGATAAGAAAGAGTGTGAGTGTAATTTTGGAAAATTGGGTCATCAAATATAATTTAAAGTTTCTGTTTTCTTTCAAAAGATGCGAGAAACTTATATTTTCATTTAAATTTGCTTACTAAGAATCAAATTTTTTAGAAAAACTGTGCTTAGCGTGCGGTCAGAATTTCCTTCAAGGATATATAAGTATATAGGTGTCAAGTTTTATTTTAAATAATGCACACCATATAATTGAAAAAATGGGCGAGAAAAGTGTGTGGTATCCACTAAAAACCTAGTATAGCGATTGTAATACTCTGTAAAATAACAACTACACATAATAACATCTGAATTAAATAATTTAAATGTGTTTTTTTTTTTTTTTTTTGTATTTCCAATCACATTTAAATTCAAACTAACTTTTAAAAATCGTTTGGGGTTTTTGTTAGGGTACTGGTACACTTTAATTTTTCTTTGGAATTATTGAGCCGATTTTACTCTTGTTGCACCGTGTAATTGAAGCTTCTTTGAGATTTTTTGTCATGGCCCTAAACAATTTGGCATTGAAATCGGCAAAAATTAATACAAATTTATAAGCTAACAAGTAAGAAAGATATAGTCGGTCAAGCCCGATCATATAACATCCTACACCGTTGCATATGTGCACCAAAATTCGGGGAGGGGTCTTTTATTAGATCTATGGTCAGTTGCGGACCAATACTTGTATTAAGTGTAAAATTACAGAATATTATGTGATTCCCGAAAGTGGGCCTTATAAGGGAGCTATTGTAAATTATGGACCAATCTTCATAAAATTTGGCACTGTCATTTATACAACTTATATGTGTTATATGTTAACTTGATACTCACATTTTAAGGGATTTATGCACGTTAAAATAATTTTCGGAAGGGGATTTTATATTGTGGCTATGGTAAATTATGAACCGATCTTCATGAAATCTGGCATTAAGATTTACACTTACATACAACTTATTTGTGGTGAATTTTATTAAAACATGCTACATTTATAGGATTTATTATCGCTAACCACTATTCCATTAAGATATTTGAAAGCAGGATAGGGCTCGGGGCGGATATAAAAATATCTTTAAACTTGCAACCTGTAAACAGTTCACAATGGACAGCCAGCCAAACGGACATCGTTAACATCGACTCAGAAAGTGAAATATTTTTGTGCGTTACAAACATCAGCACAAACGTATAATAACCCAACCACCTATGGTGGTGTAAAGTAAAAAATGCACACACATTACACATTTTATAATTATTATTAAAACGGGTACTTCGAATCCCTTCACGGCTACATACCAAATATTTGTACCTGGTTGTTGACACTTAAAAAAGAATAAAAGGAAAATTCGATAATCCAGACCTCGATAATTCGGATTATTCAGTAATTTCCTAATCCATTACATACTCTATAATCCGGATTGATTGCAACTCTGTAATCCGAATTGAAAGTAATTTTTATACACTTCACCACAGGGGTGAAGGGTATATATAAGTTTGTCATTCCGTTTGTAATTTCTACAATATTCTTTTAAGACCCCAAAAAGTATATATTTTCTGGATCCTTATTGATGTCGATGTAACAATGTCTATTTATCTGTTGAAATCAGTTTTTAGAAAGCCCAATTTATCAGATATATATGTTTTATACATCAAGTTATAGGGAATATTCTTTAGAATGACGCTACTAAAAATCAGTAAAATCGGTCCATTAATGGCCGAGATATCGCGAAAAACTGAAAGGGCCTCTAAAAACGTATCTGTTTTCTTCTTTCCTAAGCCCCTATATAAGCTAGCTACTTCGTTTTTTCACATAATATTTGGAATATTTTTTTGAATGTTTTTGTGTAAGAAATGAAAAAAATCGGTTCATTAGTAACTCAGATATCGGTCAAAATGCATTCTTGGACTTTGCGAAGCTTCTATATAAGTTTTAGAATTCGTTTTTGTACAAGTCTGTTCTAAAAATTTTTCTAAAATTTCGGTTTTTTGAATAAACCATAACGATCCATACAACCAACCGATTTATACGCAAAAATATTAAAAAAATATTAAAATATTCAATACAATAAAAATCATTGCAAAGATGTTGTTGCAGTAGTTGTTGTTTATATATACACACAATTATTTTTTATATATGTTTGCACATTTTTGAGTTGGAAATAGAAGCAGTGTTGTTTTATATATATATATATATATATATATATATAAGCATGCACAGTAGCCCTCTGGTAGCCCCTATAATAGCTCCAAATTTGTCTGAATTTTTTTTATTTATTGTACGACGTTACTAACCGTTAAACGCGTATACGATGGTTTAAAAAATATGGTTATACAAAATTGCCTACTGTTTAAAATTCTGAAAACCTGTAAATAGTTTTACAAAAGCCTTTATAATATTTTCTTTTTTAATTTTAAAAAATAAATAAATTATTTAATTTGTATAGAAAACTTTAAAAATCTGTTAAAAATTTTCCCTATAGTTTTCGCTGAAAAAAAATACAAAAAAGGGTCATGAGAAGCCTAAATATAAAGAAAAACCTTAGGCCTTAAAGAAGTTCGAAAAGCACTAGTTTAAAAAAAAAATTTAAATAAAACAAATGAGAATGTTATATTTGTCTTGGCCGAATCTATATACCCAAAATCTGCAACTTTGTAAAATTTCAACTTATATGCAAGGTGGGAGGTAAAGTGGACGCACAGCGCCATTCTTGGGTTTCAAGTTTAGATTAGTCCTTAAACTATTCGTATAAAATTTCGTTGATGTACATGATGTTTTCTAAAAGACATCGGCCGAAAATTATAATATAATAAGACGGAAACCTTCTTTTTCTAGTATTTGGTCCATTACTTTTTTTTTATAAAACGATTTTGCTCATTTTCAATACCAAATAACTAACTTTATATTAGACAAATATTTAAGCCAAATTTCATCCTCCTAGAATGTCCGCCCCGAGCCCTATCCTGCTTTCAACAGACAGACGAATAGACGAACGGATATTGATATATCGTCTTCTATCCAGAATATTTATACTTTTCGGGATATTAGATGATTATTTTGACATGTTACAAAGGGAATGATAAACCCAATATACCCCTCAAAATTTTTTAATGGTGGGTATAAAAAATACCAGTTAAGAAAAATCCATTTTTTAAGTATTCCGATTGGCTTTAAAATTGTTCAAAAAGTATCCTTTTAGAAATAAACGTTTTTAGTAAAAATTTGTATATAAATTTAGTAATCATCAGAAGCTATCAGTATTTTTGATCTTTTTTAGGAAGCAACGCCTGCTATGATAGTTTATTTTGTGTTTACATTTTTGTAGTTTGGAATGTAGATTATGGTGAAGGGTATAAAATATTTGACGCAACCGAATATAGCGATCTAACTTGTTTTTGATTAAGTTTTAGTATCACTTAAATAATACAATTCGAATTATAACGTAAGAGTTAATTGTAGTTGAATTCTTTCATTTTCAGTTAAGTGTTATACCAAAATTTTGTCAGTAAAAATTGTAGATACAAGTTTGTTTTTATTTTGATGAATTAAAAAGTGCTGAAAATTTAAAAATGTGGAATGCTATTAGATAGAGAACTTGGAATTGAAGCTTTAACTACTTCGCACATTGGATAATTATAATCTTTTAATAGTTTTTTTTTACAAAAAAGGACCAGGAAAAGTTCTCGATAATCCAAATAATTCGACAATCCGAATTTGGGTCTGCAATCAATTATCCGGATTTTCGAGTATATACTATATTAGGCATTATTTTAAATACTAATAAATCTGGATCTTCTAAGCTGCTGGACCGATATTTATGTTGGATGAATTTTGTAATTAAAGCGCGGACGGTGCTGCAGTGTTACCCCCCCCCCCCCCCCAAAAAAAAAAAATTATTTAGGAAAATTTATCTGAATTTTATTAAGTATTTAAAATTACATTTTTTTTAGAAAATTTCTTAAGTGAAGGAATATTTAAAATAGATTTTTTAAACGTCAATATCCGCAATGTATGAGTTTTCTCATAACAAATCCCTTAGCCGACAATTATAATTATAATTATTATTATTATTTTTTTTTTTTTCAATAACATTCGTTGGAAAAAAACTTTTTTTTTGCTTCAAACAATTTTCCGAATAACTCCGAAAGTATTGAGCAAATAAAAAAATTATGTTTAGATATTTTATTACTAATTTTATTCGGCATCCATCGTCATGTATTGTCCACTAAAAAGGGGGAAATATAGACATGTACATCAAAAAATCAAGATCTGAAAGAAAAAAAACGGAATGCAAATTCGTGTTCATCGTGTAAAGTTACATTCACCTATTTTTGTTTAACGGAGGATCTTTCTGCTAACAGTGTAAAAATTAATTTAAAATTTAAACAAATTCGGGGAAGTTAAAATTATGTATTGAATCTTGAGATCGGAGATGGCAAAATTCAAAATACGATTATTTAATTGTGGACTAATTGCAGGCTAAGCTTGCCACTGCTATTTCTCTTATATTGGATTTAATACTGTACTTTTTCCCTAATTTTTTTCATTATATATATATATATATATATATATATATATATTTATATATATATATATATCTATATATATAAAAGAAAGTGATGTTAGTTACTATTGTTATAACTCAAGAACGACTAGACCGATTTTGATGATTCTCACCAATTCGGACCGGTCACCGGCCAGAAAAGGATAATACGAAAAAAAATTCGCGAAAAATCCGCGATAAAAAAAAACTCTTTTTTGTCATAATTTCTTTGCCTTAATAATCATTAAAAATATTTTTTTTAATACAAATTATAACAATTACTGTTTCTGTTTCTATCGAAACGCTTACTTTTTTGTGCAATTTGTTTTCTGGTGGTGGTGTAGAATTCTATTTCCAAACGGTAAGTTCCAAGTAAAGCTCATCATTTAGTGAGGTTGTGATATTTAAAACCATTTGTTGTATTTTTGGCATTCGTTATTAAGTGTTATTCACAATGCCGCGACCCCGGAGATCTAATATTTCGCGTCGAACACGTAATGCAAGTACTTATCGTAATATCGTCAATCAATTGAATATATATGAACGAGGAATCGCACGAGAACAACCCCGTATTAGTTTGGCCCGACTTCGTACATCACAAACGCAGGAAGAAAGGCAGGCGAGAAATGAAACGGCTCGGTTAGCAATGAGAAATCGTCGAGCAAATGTAGCAATTCAACAACTTTAAAATTTTTAATCAACGCATAAGAAGAATTGCTTCAAGTTCTGATTTGAATCAAGCAGCGTTCCATTACAACTGCAATTTCGACTACAGCTCTCATCATTCCGTTCAAAAAAAAGACATTGTCTATCCGCTAACCTTAAGATGAAGTAATAAATAAATATAAATTCAAATTTGCCTTAAATACATGCGTATATTTTTTGATTGAGCCCACATCTACATCATATTTAAATTCTTCTGTAAAAAACACTTTATAATAGGTATTCCTTAGATTTTTATTTAAAGGTCGTAAATTTCATTAAAATATCAATTTAAATCGTTCAGTAATACAACACTAATGTTTGCTTAGGGCCAGCAACGCGGCTCGGGTCAGCTTCTACATCATATTTAAATTCTTCTGTAAAAAACACTTTATAATAGGTATTCCTTAGATTTTTATTTAAAGGTCGTAAATTTCGTTAAAATATCAATTTAAATCGTTCAGTAATACAACACTAATGTTTGCTTAGGGCCAGCAACGCGGCTCGGGTCATCGTTCAGTAATACAACACTAATGTTTGCTTAGGGCCAGCAACGCGGCTCGGGTCAGCTAGTATATATATATATATATATATATATATATATATCAATAAATATTTCTCAATATTATGAAAAGAAAAAACACAAAAATCTATCAGCTACTGCAATTCAAGCAATTAAAATTTAGCATAATTTTCAAATTTATTTTCTTAATAGTAAAATAAAAAAAAAAAAAAACAAAACGAGAAAGAAACCAATTTAACTTTAGGGCATTTCTAAGATTAGGGGCATTCGATTCACTATCAAATATGAAAATACTCATAAGAGTATAAATCACTTGTCAATATGACAGAAAATACATTTATTAATACTTCAACTTCATCTACAAAATAACGACAACCAAGATATTCTAGACTTCGCATTCATACATACAAATATAAATATAAATACATATATATTGGTAAATGAATTTATATATGAAATTAAATGTGGTTAAACCTCCTTTTAGCCAATAAAGTTGCAATACATACCAAAAAAATTTCCATAGATGTACACAAACCAATGACGGGCCTGATCTTAGATTTATGACGATAATAATTATAAATTTGTTAATTGATTTATTGTATGGATATAAACACCCTCCATATACACATGCAATAAAGATTAAATAAGAGATTTTTATGGAACTAAACCGAATACATATTACTCTACAATAAAATTGATGGCAAAATACAATTAAAAATTAATAATTTTCTAGAAAACCAAAAAACTAATGCTATTCGAAGCAATACGCCAATGTTTAGAGAATTGGAGAAAGAATAAAGTTGCAGATAGATCCTGGAAATTCTAAAAACATTTAAGCTTGACTTAACCAGCAGAGACAATATATACGGTTCGCCCTTATCAAAAGAAAAATTTTGATACAATATTAAAATTCTTCTTTCGATAAGGGATTCACCGTTTGATAAACTAAGAAATTGCAAGAGTATTTCAGTAAAAATTTACAAGACATAGCAATTTATATCTTAAAGCAATTAAAAATTTTAACTTTCATTAAAAATAACAAACAATATTGCGAAGAAAACCTTGAAAACAGGAATTTTTTTTGGAATATATAAATATTGAGGTCACCCTGGGATATGTTTTATACACCAATGTACGCGGATTTCAAATAGCTTTCAAATAATACTGCATTTTGGGAGAAAATACAAAAATTTTCAAAAACAAAATCAGTAGCACCAAAATATTTTGGGAAACTTTACAAAACATAAAAAGGTTTATTTTCAGAAACACTTTTTTGAGTGAGTATATATATATATATATATATATATATATATATATATATATATATATATATATATATATAATTAATTGAAAAATAAATTCGTGTTTCTATATAAAGACAGTAGGGTATTCATAACATGGACACTGGTGATTAATTTATGCAACTCACATATGAAATATAAAAAGAAACTGCGAAAAAGAACAATATTTTTTTTTTTTTTTTTTTTTTGAGGTAATTTAAAGACCTGTTGATCAGGAATTTATAGAGGTTGATTGGTTTTACTTAAAAAAACAAGAAACAAAATAAGAAAATATAAATGTTTATGCGACCTCTGACAATGATGATGATCATCATCATCTTCTTGACGATATTCAGTAATATTAAAGAAAAGGACAACAAAGCTACAGTCAGCTTAAATGAAGTTTAACACATTTCACAAAATATATACGTACATATGTACATAAAATTTATAATAAAAATGATAAACTGATGTCCTCCTGGCTACACTCGCATTTAAACAGCCAGTTTTGAAAACAACATCAACCTCCACAATTCGTTTTTTCTTCGTTTTTTTCTTATTTACGAGTATTGCGAATGAAGTGAGTATATTAAACGTAAGTATGTGATCATATTTGATTGTAAGTCAGAGTGTTTGTGTGGAAGTCTAAAATGAATCCAACATACACAATTCAAGCCGAGACGTAAATTAATTATTAATCAACGAAAATAAAAGCCAATGAATGACTTAAGCCAAAATAAAACAGAGAACTAAATAACAGAGTGGGGAGAACATAAATCATGATGGGTGCCATTGAAAAAAAAAAACTTGAGACTTCAAAAATATGACATTAAATTCAATCGACTAAACTAAAGGGGCAAATTCTTTCCAGCTGATCAAACCGACTACATTTGTTGCAGGTCTAGAAAAAGCCGTTGGCAAACTCTTTACAATACATAAGAGTTTTAGAACATATAGACTAAAGTCAAAATTGTTATATAAAATAGGTCATATTTTGGAGGGTCTGTATTTAGCCCTTTTGAGTAATTGGATTTTATGCTCTCGAAATCATTTTTGTGAAGATACCTTTCAGAAAAGTATAAAATCATTATATATTCTTAAAGAACATTGTATTTAAAGAACATTGTATTTTTTTATTTTTATTTATATTTCAAAGCCGTTTATTTTTTTTTTTAACTCGGAAGGAATATCGACTTTTTAACAAATGGCGTAAAAACTTTATAAAATCGGACAAAATATCATACTGTATATTGAAAAAACTGGACCAATATTTTGTAAAATTGAGATAGTTGAAATTTCAAATGGAAAAAAATTGTAAGAGATAAAGAGCTTATTTTTCGTAAACCTTATCAATGGCTTTAAGAAAATGTAAAAATATTTTAAATCGTACAAAAAAAAAAAAATTGTTGGCAAGTAGTTAAAAATTGTCTGTGACAGAGCTAGCCTATTTTGAGTCCCAATAGTTCCGCTCCTGAAGGGTATGTGGTTTCCTTGTTCCAAACTTAAAACTGTACACTCTTCTGCTATGTCCATGTGAAATTTTATGTAAATTCAACCAGTTGATTTATTTTCAAAAAAAAAATTCAATTCTGCCCCACTGTGCAATATGCTACGAGTATAAGAAAAAAGTTCGCAATTTGTTTCGCTTAAAATTTTATCAAATTTGAAGCAAATTTCATTAATTAAGAAGTATATAGAGTACTAAAACCCAAATATTTCCTACTTGTTTATAAATTAACTCCAATGCAGGTATGATGTAAGCGTCCGCTTATTATAGACTTTTGAACTAACTCTCGATACTACTTAATGCTCATTTTTGTACTAATGCCAAGAGATCCATGAAACCTACATGACCTTGGTTTAAAATATTGTCATCAGTTCAATTGGCCTACATCGGAAGTATTGATCATCTCCGCCAAGCTCTACTTACGATTCGAATAAATAGGTTTAGATGAACTTAATGAAAGATTGTAAACGTAAACGTATTTACAGGCGAGAAACTACGACCTTAAATACAAAACATATTACATCTGCACTGTTTTGTCTGAACAAGATATTGCAATGGATTTTTTTGAGAAGGTATATCCCCATGATTTTTGTTTTAATTACGGGCGCCATGAAGACCTGTCCCACTTTTTTATACCCTTCATCACAAAGCTTGTCATTCTGTTTGTAATTTCCACAATTTGTCGTGGGAAAGCAAAATTGTTTATATTTTCTGGATCCTTATAAGAAATGATGTTGATAGGACGATGTCCGTCTATCCAACCGTCCGTCAGCGGAAATGACGTTTATGAAGCCTATCGATAACTGCCATATATAATATATCAGACGATTGGATATCCTTTCGAGAATTTAGCAATTGAAATTCAGAAAGATCGGTATGGCGTATATGTGTGCAAATACAGTTTTTTTTCGACTTAAAAATGGTTTAAATGGCGCTTGTGAAGCCTTCCGATAACATGTATATATATATATATATATATATATATATATATATATATATCAAAAAATCTGAAAATTTTCCCACAACTTTTCTGTCGAAACCCGAAAAAATCCGGTTCGAAAATAGCAGAAATATTTAAAAAAATAGTTTTTCAAACAGGTTTTCGATTTTCTGAAGTTCATATATAAGTTAGGGACTTCCTTTTTGCATTAGTTACAGAGATATCGGCCAATACGCATTTTGACCTACGGACTTAGTTCTTTTATTTTTCTTGAATTTGGGTTTTTCGAATCAACCAAGTCGGTTCTTAAACAACCGAGTTATTTCCAAATCTTTTTTAATTTAATGTCTGCTTCCCTTATGTTTTTATGGGTACTGAAAAACAACAACAACAAACGAAGGCATATTTGTCTTTTTTTTCTTAATTTTTGAGGCATCTATGTAAGCTAGAAACTTCGTTCTTTCGCATAAAAATCGGAAACTTTTTTTGAGAATTTTTATGTTGAAAAAATTAACAAAGTATATCCAGTTATTATATTTTCTGAAACTCCTGTGTTAGCTATGAGCTCCATTCTCGCATAAATCTATCACAAATATTTTTTTCGTCTTATTTTCATTTCATCAATGCAATATGATATGCCAAAGGTTCCTACAAAATTTGAGGACTCTCACTGTAATAGTTTCTTAGATATGCCATAATGAATATTTACTTTATATGGGGTGTATTACACCCTCCGCTCCTATCTATTTTAAGCTGATCGATTTATCGTTTTGAGAGTTTTAAAAAATATATAACATTCTACAGAGCAAGCACTATCTGTGTGTCAAATTTTTATAAAAATAGCTTTATTAATAACGTGTGAATTTGAAAAAAATATCTTTTTTAAAGTACGAGTAAAAAATATAGGTGTCATGTCCAATGAAGATCTAATAAAGCCTATAACCACCTTTGGCACTGGTGCTATATGTGCGCGTAGACGTAAGGAAGAATAATTATTCCTAGGTTTAGGAGCAATTTGCTCAACAATGTTAACATATTTCAGGACTGTGACAGATTAACAAGTTTTTTTAATATCTCAAAAATATCTCAGACGTTGCTACTACTCAATAAGAACAAACGTGTTTAAATTTGCACCTCCCACCAAAATGATTACATCAATTACTAATAACTGTAAAAACTAAAAAACGAAAAAATTCGTTAAATCAATCAAATAGATGATTGAATGAATAAATATTTTAATAACATTTTAATGTAAATTGAAACAACTGTGTTAATTGAAAAATATAAGTTAATAAATTTTTCTGTGTTAAATATCATAGGTTGAAGTTCCCAGAAGCGGCCATAGTGCTTCCAAAATAGGTACTTGTTCTCTCATTAATCAAGGTAATTGGCCTTATCCATAGCGTGAACTTGATGCGAAGATCTTAAAAGCATAACATTTGTGTCACAGTGCGCAAAGTCTCTTCAATATCGTTCCAAAAAGTGAGGCCATTTATGACCAGGAATCCAGCGTGTACTTTAATTTTGAATTCAGGACGGCCATTAATCCCAATCAGATAATATCAAAGATGGCAACCAGTTGCACCTACCGCACAGTGTCCCATGGAAATAAATCCTCAGTTTTCGAACGGCTGGTCCGATTTCAATTTTACATAGTCACAGATGAAGAGCAGTAGGGCTTAAGTTTTGAACTATTACTATAGGGCGGGTCCACAGGGGCGGGTCCACAGGGTCCCAGTATTGAACACTTTGGGTATGACAAATATTTTAAACGATCCTGCTTCGTTATATCTAGACCTATTTAGAAGATTCTGCTGGTCGAATTCTTGAGATAAAATTTTACATCCAGGAGAAAAACTGAGTAGGTATTTTTATTATTTTATGTATTTTTAGTATTTTAATGTGTGAACATTTTTTTTGGAACATTGTCACATGGTGTAATAGAAGACATCATCCTGATTACAATTGACATCAAGTGATTCAGTGTACGTTTCATTGGGAGGTTGCGCATAGAATGTCAATTTGTCTGTAGACGATTGGACAGAGAAAAATTTTTAAGACTTTTTAGTAATTCCTTCTCTTTTTATTAAATTTCCAGATGTTCACAATTATCCTATTCCTAAGCTTTGTTTGAATATACATTTTCACATAGAGTTCATCAATCTGATTGATTTCCTTATCTTTAGTTGACGGCTTTCAAGACAAATTTACATTTTATCTTATTAGTTTATGGACTTATTGACTTGAAATATAATGAAGTGCCAATTATTGCCCTTCAATGAACTTCATTCTCCAAACACATTTAGAATAAAATTAAGAATACAAGAAAATATCATATAAACGGAAGATAGGCAGTCTACCTCAAGCAACTTCAGTGATTTATATACAAATCTACCAACTAAATAAATAAGAAACAACATCAAGACTCTTTTCTTCCTCACAGATCAATTCATATTCAATGGCCAATAAAAAAAATTAAAAAAAAAGAACAGTGATGAACCACCAAAGCAAGTTGAATGTTTACATCAAAATGCAAGGCCAAAAAAGAACGCCATACTAAAGTAATCAAATTTATGCACATGCGCGCCCTCAGTTCGATTCAACACAGCCAGCATTCAGTCAGACAAGTGAACAGATCCGCAATAGGGAAGCTGCTGCAGGGATCATAAATTGAAGAACGGCATTTTGTTCGTAATGAAAAATCACAAAACACAGAACACAACAGCAAAGCCGAAGATGAAGTCAAAAGCAAGAAACCTCCCAAATGCGTACAAAGAAAAAAACAAAAAACACAAAATGATCATCAAAAACTGTTGAACATGCAACCATATTCATGATTAACTTGGCCTTTATGCCAAACAAAACAGTCAACAGAATGTGTCTGACAGATTGACGCTCCATAAGCAAAACAAGTAAGTAGATGAAGAAGAAAAGTAAGAAGAACCGAAATGAAATTATATGAGTGACTGAATAAAATGATGGTGCCAATTTTAAGCACCCGCAGCCATTTGAAATTTTAAACATACTTACGTACATAAAACACAATTTCCTACTACTACAACATACTACTGCAACCGATCATTCTCGTCATCCTGAGCAACATTCAGCAGCAGCAACAACCTCATCTTCATCACCAACTGTAGAACAACAACATCATGGTGATCATACATATATTTGCAATGCATTTGCAATCAAAAAAGATCAGCATGCGATTCTTCATTTATTTATTCCAAATTGTTGCCAGGAATCCGAGTAAGAGTGTTTTTTCTTTTTGTGTGTGATCATATGATGTGTCTATATGTCGCTTGTATGCATATAAATCGTTTTGAAATGTCATTTTTGAAATCGGATTTTAAATCATATTCATTTCGTTTCATTCCGTACCTAATCGTCTGTCCATTTATTTCTGTCTGCCTCCCTTAGGCAGTGTCTAAAAACTACTCAAATCTACACTCTGTACACCGAATTATGGTTACCTCCACTGCTCGTTTTATTTTTCGGTTTAACTCAAATTTTTATGAACATAGAAAATCTAAACAATTGGGTTCTACTAAGCATTCCCAAAGATCTAAGTATTCTATTTCTAAATCATTCAAAATATTCTTAAAATATTAGATTTCTTACACAGCAAATCGGATTTCAAAGACCTTTAAAAAAAATATAGTAAATATTTTTAAAATATATATATATATATATATATATATATATATTCAAAATTCTAATTTCCGAAAATCTTTAAGACTTGGCAACCCCTTTTTCAATTGCATCTCACTGTAAACAATCCTTTTATGAAAATGATTCACATTTGCAATCATGTCTTAAAAATCTCATATAACAAATCGCATAATTATAAAGCAGTTCGCATTCGTCCATCATTTGCCGCCAACTCTGCACTCTTTCAATTTTTCAACTTCGTCTTTTTGTTTTTCTTTTATTTCGATTTTAATTTTCACATCTTTTTTTTTTTTTTTTTTTTTTTTTTTTTTGACTTGAATCTGGCATTGTAGCTGCTTGCTGTTCGCATCTCCTCACATTCACATTTCGATATGTATATTAAATCAAGGGGCAAACGAAGGCAGTAACAGAAAAAATATTGTTTTGTCTGATATGAAATATTTACCATTAAATGTAGTTTATTATACAAAATATTTTAGATTGAATCGTATAAATCAAAGAAAAACAAAAAACAAAAGATAGTTATGCTATGAAGTTCTCCTTATTGCTGGAATTTCATCAAGGTGCATGTTAATGGAATCCGTTGTTATGTTGGGTAGAGAAGTTAAGTTTGGACTAATGTCTGGCATTTATTTATATAGATTACATGCTATGCAGGAAGTGTTATTTGGATGATTAACAGATTTTATAGGGTGGACAAATGGAAAATTATAAATTTTATTTATGATTAGGTGGAATAAACAATTTTTTACATTCATATGGAAATTAGGTAATAATTTGTTTGATATCAGAAATATTTTTTTATACATATTCATAATTCTCATTATAATTATATTTAAAGTGTGGTTCGAATAAAACATAACATATAAGTATTGATATAAAATTTTACTGGAATAAGTTACAATTATGAATGAAACAATATATTTTAGGGGTTTTTTTCTACAGATTTATTACGTGTAACAATAAAAGATTAATTAATGATTAAATATAAATTTTTTTATCATACCCCACACCACCATAGGTGGTTGGGGTATTATGCGTTTGTGCTGATGTTTGTAACACACAGAAAAAATCGTCCAACACCCACCTTAAAGTATACCAATCGACTCAGAATCACTTTTTGAGTCGATCTAACGATGTCCGTCCGTCTGGTTGGCTGTCCATGTAAACCTTTTGCACAAAGTAAAGCAAAAAGCAATTTTTAAAATAAAGCAATGTAATTTGACACGTGGGACTTTTATGACACAAGGACGAAGCATATTGAAATTGATTATGATCGGTTCATTATTTCACCTAGCCGCCATACAAATACCCTCCCGGAATAGGAGTTTAACGATCATAATTGCATTAAATATAGCAATATTTTAATGTAAGGAAGTTTTATATAAGTTTCAATCTTTGTGCCAAATTTCATGAAAATCGGTCCATAATTGACCATATCTCCTATACAAAATCCTATTCCGGAAATTACTTTAACATGCATAAATCACATACAAAAGTTAGTATCAGGTTTATATTCCACGCAAATAAGTTTTATATAAGTAGAAATCGTAGTGACAATTTTTATGAGGATCGCTCCATAATTTACCACAGCCCCCATATAAGCCCACTTTTGGGAATCACCAAAAAGTGCATAAATTCATATAAATGTTAATATTAACGTAATATTCTGTATTCATATATTTTACTTTACACTTAGTAAAATTATCGGTCCACAATTGTCCACATGTCTAATATAAGATCCCTCCACGAAATATAAGACCGCTGCACAATGGTTTGGGGTATCATATGGTTGGGCTTGACCGACTATATCTTTCTTACATGTTAACTATATCGACTATATCTTTCTTAACATGTTTGTTTTCTTTATTAACAAAAACATTAAGACAACACAGAATGTTTGTTTCATTTCTTAATAAGCATTAATATATAAGAAAAATTTTGAGGCATAATTTACTAGAATAACTAATTTAAAATATTTACTCGATTGTTCGATTATTTAAAAAAAAAAACATTTTAGAATTATTTGGTTAATCGAGTAATGAAAAAGTCGATTAAAATAATACCCTAATAAATATTTTTAGAAGACAGTAATTTTAAAAGTATCCTACTCTTGGAAAATGGAATATCATGCTGGTCAGTGTTGCTAGTTTAGCCTTTTTGAGGCTGAATCTAGCCTTTTTATTTTGTTTATAGTCTCAAAATTCTCGTTTTAGCTTTTTTTATAAAATCACCTAAGAAAGGCTAAAATATTACTATTTCAATAAAGAAGAAAAACATTTCTTATCTGCTTTTTACTAATTTTATTTTTTCATTCCATTCCATTTAAGAATTTTTGTGTACTAATTCGCAAAAAAAATCGAGATTATTTATACTTTAAACAAAATTTTCGCCCGCGGCTCTTCATCCTCTAAATTAAATATAACTTGACTCGTTGTACGGACTTTCTTAATTATTTATTATAATATAAAATATAATAATAATATAAAAATAAATATAATTGAAAAAAAACTTATAAAAGCAAAAAATCACTAAAAAAAATTAAAATTATTAATTAAAAAATGAGCAATCCATTCAATCCATTTTCATTTAAATATAATCCAAATTTATATGGAGATTTTGTAAGCGATTTTCCTTTGTAAAAGCCATCGAACACAGTTTAAGCCATTACGGTTATTGGGAGTAAAACCAGCTTTAATTTTGCATCAAAGCTTCTGCTTCTCGCTTCCTAAGAACCAACATTGATTTGTCTGTTGCATACGACTCGGAGACATCGCGGGTATTGGGAGTAAAACCGGCTCAAAAGCATTTAAAGCAAATGTTTAAGTTATTATGGGATGTATTTTAACATGGTCCAGAATTGATTATGAAGGTATAATGTTTTGTTCCTGTAAAAATCTACCTAATTTCCAATCGCATATTTATGATCTTAATAGTTGAAGTATTAGCAGTGCGACATTTTTCTGCATTTAAAAGCAGGGATGGTTTCTGTCACTTTTTGTTATTATCGAAGATTATCGCTGGCAGTATCGAAGTTTACTTAATTAATAATTTATTCTTAAGTTTCTGATAACATTTGAATTTATAGAAATTACCAGCACAATTTAAACCAACCTTTTTCTGTGTGTAGTCTTGAAGATCCACAAAGGGATTCCCCTTTAATAAAACTTGACAAAAAGTCAATATTAAAAATTATTATTATTTTTTTTTTCCAAAATATTTAATATAGCTGGAAAGCTAACACTTTTCTCGCTATAACTCCATAATTAGTTTTTTAGTTTATGCTCTTCTGACCCGTGTTCGAGTCATCACAATTAAGATTTTTAGTTTTTTGTTAAGTCGCGGCTACTTACCAAGTTTTAATAATTATATGTTTTGCCTTTTTTTCTATTAAACAATATGAAATCTGTTTATTACTTTTTATGAATTTTTCAAATTTGTATGCATAATATTATCAAGATATTTATATGGATTTTATGTATGTTATTGTGACTTTCGGATCGGGACATTACATGGAGGCGATGATCAATTAAAGACTGAGTAGCATTTAATTTGTCAATAAACTTTCGACTTTCGTTAAAATTAAAATGATTTTCAAAAGTGAGCCTGTATGAGAGCTATGGATAATTATGGGCCGATCTTCATGAAATTTGGCGCACTTATTTCTGCTTTAAGATCATTTAAGATCTTAAAACCACATTTCAGTAGAACATTTGGATTTTTTTGCATAGTGGAAATAATGGACCGATCCTAATAAATTTCCCACCACTTTGTCCTTATACCGAAGTAAATATACGGACAAAATTTTATTACAATATCTCAAAAATTTTGATTTTACATAGACCGACAGACAGCCAGACGGAAGGACAGATATCGTTATCTGGACTCAGGAAGTTATTTTAAGTTGAAAGTTATACTTTGGGGTGAACGTTGCAGCAATTTATTTACGGGCTATAAACATGAAACAATATAAATTATTTTGTTTTTCAAATTTGCAACAAAAATTTGTTCTAAGCATAAACTTCTTTTTCTTAATTTGATATTTCAAAGACATCCTTTTCTCAAGGATCCCAAACACTTATATTAAAAATTCAGGATGGCCTGGGTGTTTTCTAGCGTTGTATTTACGGTACCACAAAAGGCCATTTGGACAATTTTTATCTTCTTTTACACGAAATTTTAAGAAAAAGGCAGAGTGTTTAGTACTTTCTATGTAAAGATATAAATATCATTCGGACTTTTGTAGTAGTTTTATAAAAAACGCTCTACATATGTCTCAATAAATAAGAAAACATAAATTATGCCATAAAATAGGCAAATATCCAAAGTTGTTTATAGAACATTTATTTGTATAAAAAAAAATAACTTCATAGTTTATTCTAAACTTAAATTACCAATTAAACTCAATATCATTAAAATATTTAACTCCTTTAAGTTTCCATTAAAAATTAATTATTCATATACTTATCAAACTTTATGTCAAGTAGTATTATTTATTTTATCAACAACACAAGTAAAAACTGCGTACGAAAAAATCCATGCACACTTTAAGGCTTATAACTTTTGTTATAAGCAAAGCAAATTTATACAGTCAGCTTCTTTGCATTTGATATTATTCTCAGCTGAATTTTGTTTTAAGAGCTTAATTAGTTTTTCTAAAAATGAAAATTTAATATGAGTCGTGCAAACGCATAATTCAATTTTATAATTAAAGCACATGTCGACCATATTCCTAGGAGTGACGGTGAGTTGAGAAATTCAGTTTTTTGAGTCATAAAGTATACAAAGGATTCATGGTTACCGAAACAAATTCTGATAACCGAAGAAGAAGTTGATTTACAGGCTGAGAAAATCGGTACATCTCTGGATGGAATGTGACTCTATATCTTTTATCAGAAAAGTTTAAAAAAGGTAGCCCGAAGACTCACGAAGTAAACAAGTTCTTAATAGGAACGCTAGAGAAAATGTGGAGGCAAAGGAGAGAACCAAATTATTGAGATTAATTTTCTTCCAAAATATGAATGCGCCTAAAGGGCGATAAAGTACACAATGTCTAATCTTTTACAGCATCCTGGTTAGCAATTCCATATCTCAGATGTTATGAGAAATGTAGAAGTTAAATATCTTGTATAAAAAAACAAAATTGTCGAAAAAATTTTTGGACTGGGAAGCCATTTATACGTACTTGGAAAAGAACACTTTAGTCATAACAAATGGTGCTTTTAACAGAGAAATGTACGCAAATGAGTGTTTTCGAAAAAGATTAATTTTTATCATTGGGAAGCACAACGAATTCTAATTTTTCTGGCCTGATCTCGCATCTTATCATTACAACACAAAAGTAGCTGAGTGATATCAAACAAAAGGTGCTACAATGTAACAAGGAAGGCCAATCCACTAAACTGTCCAAAACTCAGTCCATTTCAAATGTAATTGTTCATAGTAAAAAAATATTTAAAGAATACTTAAAGCTGAGTAAAGAATAAGATAGAATTTAAAAAGAGGTGGAATTTATTCCAACAAAAAATTAACTGGAAACACAATAAAAATTTTGTTTAGGATATTCCAGAAAATATTAAATATTTTATTTAAAAATATTTTATTAGAAAATTAATTTCTGTTTTATATAAATATTTATTTCAAAAATCAAAATTTTAAAACGATTGACTCATTGGTATTATTTTTATAAGGTGAATTGCATGCACAGATGATTTTTTCGTGCGCAGTCCTTATTTCGTGTCCTGGAGTCAAGTATCCGATGTTTCTTATCTTTAGTACAAATACAGGAAACATTTCTGTATTTTTTCTTAACTTTTGTTCGATATTGACAGATGTTTTAAAAAATATTTATAATTATTCTTCGACTACAATGTTTAAATGTACTTCTATCTCCTCAGCTATTACTTTTATTAAACACAATTATTTAAAATTTATCATTACACACTTTAGTTTATGAAAACTTCCACTCATTTACACTGCACTGCCTATAGAATTCCAACCACTCAAGCAACCATCCTGTAATTTAAACACACCAACCTTTTCAAGATCATTATCAACTATTAAACACCAGCAAAGAAGCTTAACAATTGCAACAAATAAACAAACAACAACAGCTAAGGAGAAAGAGATCTATACTACAACATTCAACTGCCACTAATGGCAGATTTATGATTTGCAACTTGATGTACGTCGGTTAAACGTCCTGGGTACCTACATACATACAGAAATAAAAAAATAAAACATTGTACGCATAAATTCATACATTTATGTATAAAAAAAAGTAGATGGAATAACTCAACTTCTTTCCTTATTTTAGTATTTTGGTCAAGTCAGTTTGGCGGTTTGGTGGTTGGTTGGATGGATGGTTGAAACTTATTTAAAATGCCATCATACAATTGTGGTTTTTAATTTTTGCAGGTTTCACATCGTAGTTGGCATATGAATGCCATGTTATTTATTTTCATATTTTTTATTTGTATGCTTTCCGTCTTCTTTATATTCGTATTACATACATACACACTTGGCTGACTTTTTGATGCATTTCATGGGGCGTTCCAGCACAAAAAACTTAAAAAAAAATCATTATATTTGAAAGATGGTTGCACAGTCAGACATGGTACATGTTTGTTGGATGATGAAAAGAATTTTTTGTAAAGAAACTTGAAGAAGTGGCAGGAAAAAAATGAATTATTAATTTATGGCAGTTGCATTAATACGCCAAGGAAACCAATGATGGAGGTGATGGTGGAAGAGAGTATGTGTGGCAGAGGGGAAACAAAAAACTAATTAAATGCCCAGTATGTTGGTAGGCAACACACTTGGAGATTATTAAATGGAATTTAGCCAACGTTTAGTGTAGATAATTTAAAATAAATATGATATTAATTGCTTTAATATTGTTACCAAAACAGGAAGTTTAATTTAACTACGTGGTTTATTTGTGGAAGACTTTTGAAGATGTCATCTTTAAGTTTTACGTTATTGTATTTGTAGCCATGCTATTATTCCAGGAAGTACGAATAATTCAAAAATCTGGAAAGAGTAGAGGCTCAAATTAAAAGAAAAAGAAAAACAGTAGGTACATCTGTTTTATTATTCCTCGGAATGTAAGTTGAAAAAGTTCATATTTTTCTCCTCGTATTATATGGCCAATATGATCAGTTTTTCATTGTTTTTCGCTATTTCGTATTTCAACTACTAGGGTAAGCGAAAAATTTCGCAATTGTAAGGGAGACAATAATATCGATGGTTTAATATAGAAAAGGTATATCTCAACTTTTCATAGTTTTACAGGAGAAGGAAAAAACTGAATAAAACCTAAGAAAATTCAGATACAAAAAAATTAGTGTGCTGTTTTAATTGAAAACGAGAGCTTTTTGTTGTTGAAATTATTTAAAATAAATAAATTTAAACTTAGGTCTGTTTTTCAGTAATTTAAAATTAGGATAAACTAATGCTTTAAGTGATATTTTGATTATCAAAAATTAATGTTTCAGATTACTGCAAAAAACTACAAAAATTATATTTTATAAGATAAATGTTCATTAAAATGGTGAAAATCTGGGGTCTAGATAATTTTTATATATTGCAAATAATCCCATTTTTTAGATAAGGCTATTTTTTTTTTAATACAATCAGGGGTGATATAATCAGTAGTAGATTTCGATGTTTGGGGGAGTACTAGTACTCATCAGTTATATTATATAGTTTCGAAATAAATTATTCCTGCTGACTCACATCCCAAGGATTGAAGCATGTTTATTATGGATTCTGTGCTCCTTCCTGAAATTTGAGATAATGTTTTTTAATGAATGATGAACATGGCTTTCTTAGTTGCTCAGAACAATTGTTACACTTGTTACCACTTTTAGTTATACTCGCATATTGCTCACCTTCCGTTCGCTTTTTTATTTTCATTTTGCTTCCATTAGTTTTTGTTTGTAACATTTTTTCTTTTTCGAACATTATTTGAATCACAATTGGGGTTTTTAATTTCCCGACCTTTTGCAACTGCCGGGAATCGGGATTTTATTTAAGTTATTTCCGGGAATTCCCGGGTGTTCGTAAAAAATACAATAATATTTAAAAATCATGAAAAATTAACAAAAAATACATAATACAAAAATACATATAATTTACCCGCAAATATATATACTTTTTTTATTTTTATAATATTACACTAACAGAAATTATGATAGGTATTGAAAATAGTTTTCAATAAATATTTCTCTTGGATAACAAATAAAATATACATTTACACACGAACTCACAAACAAATTTTAAATTTAAAATACACAGAAAAAAATATTCTCTAAAATTTTTCAATTAATTTTTTAATAATTTTTATTTTAAAATATAATTAACATATTAATTAATATAATTAACTTTTTAATTAATAGAATATTTGTTTGACAACAGCTTAAAACTCTTTAAGAAGTTGAAATTAAAAAATAAAAATATTTTGAAAAATCTAGTTCTGTGTAAAATATCGAAAATGTCTGCCTTTCTTTGCTTTAGTATACTAGAAATGCCGATATACGAACTTCTTCATTTCGTCAGTAAGTAAAATTGTTTATGTTTGGTAAGATGATATTCCCGTAATTTATATGATGTATGAAGGAAATTGACGACTAAACTTATACCCAAGTGTTAAAGCTGCATATTGCACAAAGGTAAGTCTGTCACATGTTGTTTAATATCCAGTTATGTGTGTCATCCCCTAGATTGCAAGATCTGTGTTATTCAAAATCCTTTTGATGGTGCGTCCTTCGGAGGTGACCAATTTGAGTCAAATAGGAATTTTTCTAGCAAAAATCATAAGTTTGTAACTACTATGTTTAAAACACACACCCACTGAAACATTATATACATTACACACATTACCCACACTATATTTATTCATTATATAATAAATAATACATTCTGTGAGTTACAAACATTATATGCACTTAATTTATGTACATATATTACATGTGTAATAATTTTGTATATTCTTTAAATATTTTTTAAAATTCAAATAAATAATTTTGCGTAAATTTGTATGTTTTAATTTAGGGAAGCAATTCTGTGCATTAGCATAGAATCAATTAATTCTATTATTGAAATAATAAATACATTATTTAGATTTATGAAAAATTTTAATCATAAATTTAATTGTCATAATACTAAAATTAATTAAAATTCTTCAAAAAATCAATTACCTTCACTTAATTAATATTATCTTTTTGATGATTAGAGCAAAATCAAATACAAATTTAATTCATATAAGCAATTTCGTAATTGAAATCCATTTTTTTTTTCTGTGTAGAGACAAAATTTTTATGAAAAATTTATTTTAAATGACATTTTACATTTTAAAGTTGTTTGTGCATTTGGGTGTTAACATTTTCAAAATGCTTTTTTGGAAACTCATTATTATATTAAAAAAAACATCTACATCTATTATTTAACAACAAAAAATCTTTTATTATTTAAGTAACAAGTAATTGTAAGTAAGTAACAACTTAAAAAAAGAATACTGGATAACGTTCATCACCGTCACATAACACTTTTTAAGAAACCATAAGTAAGAATAATTTTTTTTTGAAATTTCACTTGGACCCCGAGTGAGTCCTCCAAACACACACATAATAATTTCCTTAATTTTAAATATATAAAATTAATTTGTAAAAATTGTTGAAGGTGAATGGTCAAAATAAAAAATCGGTGTCATACAAAAACTGTGACGTAATGCATTCACCTAATATTGGCGAGATTTACTAATAGCAAAAATCTTCAAATATTTAAGTAGTTTTATCACTTCAGTATTTCTTAGTTCGAAAATTCGTTTATCTAATATTATAATAAACTCTTTAGACTTAATTATATCTAACTTTATGCAAAGCAATGTAATCATCTAACCATATATTCCTTTGATTATAATCAATAAAGTTTTTTTATAGAGTTTTTTTTTAAATAGTAAGAATGCACATTTTTATAGTTTTTAATACTCGGGAATTTGTCCTGGGGAATTCTCGGGGTAAAACCCCTAGTCACAATTTTTTTGCACAATTCCTTTTATTAAAAGCTTTAATATAAGAACTTTCCAACACAAGAACAAATATTATTTTGATATACGAATGCTTCACAAAAACTTTTTTTATTATAAATTCTAGGAAATTTCTTTAAAAAAACAAGAAAATATTAGATTAAAATTTAATTAAGTTAGGGCTTTTTCTTTTCCTAATGCCTATAAATCCATTAATTACAGACATAGAACATTTAATTTTCAAAGATACGTGTATTAGATTATGGTCTATCAGAATACATTAAAAACGCGATTTAAGGTTTCTATATCTCAACTGACCACAAACTTCGATAACGATATCCGGTTCGAATATTTCGCGAACATTTCTCTGACGAAACGTTCGAGAACGACTATCGTTGACGATCCGAATATAAACTCCTTGAGCTCACCCGGCGCACACTTTGTGGCAGCAAATCTTTCGTTCTCGAATATTGAACCTTTAGCGATATCAATAGCAAAACGTAAAAATATTTGTTAGTGATTCGTTTTCAGTATCAATAAATAATGAAAATTATTCGATATCGACTTCATTTCCATCATTTCCATTTTGTTCACAAATATAAAAAATTCAAAAAATATACATAAAATGAATTACATTTCAAAAATAAAAATTTATTTAATGAACAATCAAATTAATATAGTCATTTACATAAGAGTGGTAGTATTTGAAGCATTTTGTCCAAATTTCAGCTTTGCCCAAAGGAGGCATCAATGTTTTTTTTTTTTTTTCTCAAATCCACATAGTTTAGTACAAAAATTTCTGAATTAATCTGCAAGCAAATATATTAGATATTTAGACTATACATTTTTTTTCTAAAATTTTATTACATTATTTTTTATTAAAAATTGCTGAAAATTTAACTGATATTGCTATGAACTGTGACTCAAGAATGACGTTACATTCTCTTTGTTTTTTTTTTTTTTTTTTTTTGCACGCACAAACAAGAAAGTACGTTTCTCGCTAAATTTGGAAGATTAGATAATTTCTCGAAAAATTTAGTTTCGACATTTTATTTAGAAAAGTTGAAGAGAGCTATATCAATATTTTTGAAATTCTCGAAAATTTCACGAATGTTTACAATCGAGAAATTATCGAGAAAAGTTCATAATTAATATAATTCTTGATATTTTCTCGAACATACTTGTTTCGAAAATTCTTCGTTTTTAGCGAACATTTCTTAATATCGAAACTCAAGTCAGACGGAATTTAGCTAACGATATGTATGTGCATAAGAACAAAAAAAAAAATAATAATAATAATAAATACGTAAAGCTAATTCACATGCTTACTATAATTGCTTGCTTCTTTTATAGCATTGAAGAGCACTTTTTGTGTCAAAAATATATTCCCAAAAAGCATTTTCATGGAATTCAAGTGTAGGAAAAGTTGACTTCCAGTTAAAAATTGAAATTTTTAATATTGAAAAGGAAACTTGAAATCAGGTCGAACATAATAATGTTAATACAGTTCCTTTCAATTATTGAATCACAGTAAAATGTCAGTGAAACATATAATAGAATTCAATCTAAGAAATATAATATAAATCCAGCCTTAGGTAACAGTGCAAATAAAATAGTCAGATTAATAGAATTCAAGCAAAATTTTTGTTAATTATTATAAACTCAAATAAATAAGTCCAATTCACAACCTCTATTATATCGTTACATAGTGAATCGCGCCCATAGAAAAATATAAAAAAGTAGAAGTAAATATCTTACAGTCATGAAATTTAGCACATACATATATGTAAATTTCTCCACCAATTTCAAATCTAAAATCAGAAAAAATTAATTTTCGAAATTTCCAAACAAGTGAACTAATTAATATTTTCTAAAATTTTTCTATAGTAAACAATTACTAAAGCCTTTTAAAATAATTAACAGCGTTGCCATATAAGTGAAATAAATTATTTTTTCTTATAACTATTTTTACTATTTTATTGCAAATAAAATAATAAATACTGTACAAAATCAGTATTTATTATTTTATTCCAATAAGTTTCAGCGTAAGGCAAAAAAGACGAAAAATTCTCACTTCTGACATCCAAGAATTTTTGCATTATTAATATCTATAGTTACGATGAAATCTTAAAAATTGTGTTTTTATACTTCAGTTTTTTATAAATTCTGAACCAAATATTTTAAAAAATGTTTTCAATTTTAGAGATTGACAACAACAGATTACATAAAGATTGTAAATAAGGGAAATTTTGGAGAAAAATAGCATTAAATAAAAAAAAAGTAGATTTTCTTATTTGTAACCAAAAATGTTTATATTTATTTAGGCATATAAAAATTTATATTGCTTTAAAAATTAGAATGCAAAAAAAACTTATTCAAAAAAAGTTTTACTGCTTTCCAATCATTTCATAAATTATGAATTTTTACTTGGTAAGAATTAAGTTTTTCGATTATTTTGTTATGGGGATAAAAATCAAGATTTCAGTACATATTTTATAAAAAAAAATTACTTAAATCTTATTATAAAATTTTTTTCGAAAGCCTTCTAAATTTGAGTAAAATTTTAAAAAATGGTAGTTTGTTCATACAAATCTTAAAAATACACTAAAAAAGATATTTTTAAAAATGTAAAATTTGTCATGAAAAATTCTTTCAATGCAAGTTGATATGGAGGTAGGGCTCTGGGTCCGGGAATTTCCGGGCTGGAAATCGAAGGATTTCCGTCAAAATACTCTAGGGATTTTTTTTAATTTTCCCGGGGAAACGGAAAATTTAATATTCTCATAGGCCCAATTTGAGGTTTTTGGAGAAAATACAAATTTATTAATTGTAATAACATATTTGTTTATAAAGATGTCTTAATGAATTTTGTAGCAAATGTGAATCTTATTAGTGTAAATAAAAGCGCGTAAATAAAATTTCAATCAGGGGTAGGGTTTTCCTGAATTCCCAAAAAACTAATAAAAATTCCCAAAAATGTGATTTTTTAAACTTATGGCTATAGAATTCACATCTTTCCGAAGTGCCGTAGATTCTGATTTAAAACTTTTAACAACATATTGGAGATTCTTAAAATATATTCCGCTTGTCGATTTGTGCTTTCGGATTTAAGAAAATATGGTCTAAAACCAAAACTTTCATATAAAATGGGTCGAATTCGTGTACCATAACCAATTGAGTTGTGATGTTACCTTTCAGAAATGTGCAAAATTATTATATGTTGCTAAAGAAAATTTTATTTTAGATAAAAAAGAGTGTAGATACTTTTTGGCTAAAAAAAAACACAAAAAGTCGTCTTTTTTGCAATTTCCAAATTCAAAATCGTTTATTTTTGGACTCGGTAAAGATATCGACTTCACGTTTCTATTATTCAATAGATAATTTTGTTCTTTAACTAGTTAAGAAAAAAAAACTAATAAATTATACTAAAATTAATTAAAATATTAATATTAAAATTATGGTGCTTAAAAATTCAAACGCAAATAACTCGAAAACTATAAGAGATAAATAGGATACGTAAGCATGCCTTTTATAGGTCTTATCAGGGCCTACAACAATATATAAAAATATTTGAAATCGGACAAGAAACAAAAATTTGGCAAGCGATTAAAAATTGTTTATGTCAGAGGTACCTAACTTTGAGCCCCCTTAGCTCCCCCCCCCCCTTCCAATCTTAACATTGTACACTCCTATGCTACACCTGTACCAAATTTCATGAAAATCCAACCAACCGATCAGAAGTTACAGATTTATTTCCAAAAACTTTCGATTCTGACCTAATGTACACTGGTCGACAAAACAAAAAAAAAAAAAAATTGTTTGTTTCCTTTGATTTTTTTTTTTTTTTTTCTATTTCAAATTAATAATTCGATATAGCTAATTCAGATTGTTTTTGCTATATTTGTGGTGAATATCGAAGTAATTGGTCAAATCTCAGTACGGGAACAGCTACAATTTGCTACAGAACACGTTATAAACGTGTTTTAGTTAGCCGAGACCGCATCATTCTTCCACCACTTAATATTAAACTCGGCATAATGAAACAGTTTGTGAAGGCGCTTGACAAAAATGGCGAATGTTTCAATTTACTTTAACACAAGTTAAAGTTAGGTACATAAAAATTGAAAGCTGGTATTGTTGATAGGCCACAGATTTGTCAACTCGTGAAAAATCCTAATATTGTCAAATCGATGACTGATTTCGAATCCAAGGCTTGAAATTCATTTGGTTTGGTTATGAGTAATTTTCTAGGCAAAAAGAAATCTGACGACCATGTCGAGCTTGTTGACTGCTTGCTATCGAACTAGCAAGAACCAGTGTCTATGTAAAAATCCAATTCCTGCATTCACATTTAGACCGATCTGGATCTGAGATTTAATGAAGAGCATGGTGAAAGATTTCATCAGGATCTTCAGACAATAGAAAAGCGTTATCAGAGAAGTTGGGACTCACATATGATGGGAGAATATTGATTTAGTTTGCAATGAAATCTGCATAAAGTCGTTCATAGAAATTTTGTTAACATATGTATTAATTTTTTGCCAAAATAATAAAACTCAATATTTCAAAAAGTGAAGCTGTTAGCAATTTCGCAATATTTTTTTTTAGTCAGGCTATAGCAATACCCAATAATGAAAAAAAAAATAAAAATAAATAAACGCTCCGATTCATACCGCCAGAGCAGTAAAATAATGGATTAATCAACAAGGTGTTCAACAGACCTGAATCCAATGGAAACTGTCTGGGGTTGGCTTGCAAGAAAAGTTTATGAAGGAGGAAAACAATTTGAGACGATAGAATCCTTAAAGGATGCAATAACGGAAGCATGGAGTTCAATTTCGCTAAATTACTTAGAGTCATTATACAAGTCGATGTCAAATCGCATTTTTGAGGTTATTTCTAAAAATGGTGTCAGTACTCATTACTAATTGAATGCTAGAAGATAATAACTTTCATTTTTATAACCTAAAATTTAAAAATAAATTACAGTTTGCTTAGTTTTAAAATATTCCTTATTTAAGTGACACACGAAAAAGTACCGCAGAAATATGTGTCTTTAAATAAATACATAATTTTAGCATAACAAAATATGTATATTTTTTATTTCTTCAGGAAACTAAAGCCAAACTTTGAAATTTGGTTTTTCTGAACTTTAGTTTAGGAGATATACTTAATTAAAGTTAAAAAAATGTGATTCCTTATTCAAGTGGCAGGCAGTGTATATGATTAGTTTCATCAGATTTCTGAACATTATGATTGCTATGAACCAATTTTTAATATTTTCCTGATTTATGTTTACTTTAGTAAGAATTAGTAAAAAAAAAAAATAATGTAAGTTAGAAAAATAAAGTGGAAATAAACTGCAAGAAATTTATAATGAAATTTATCCAAGAGATTACTATATATTTTTAAAAAGTTTTAGCATCAAAAACGCAATAACGTAGAAATCAGAGACACTTTTTAACATAAATTGCGAAAGGTGCTAATTTTATTTATATAAAATATTTAACATTTTTTTTAATGGCGTTATATTTTTATATTATTTATGTTTTGTTTTTTATAAAAAATAATTTTCTTTATAACTAAAGTTTTAATAAATTGATTTTTTTCGTTCCCATTTTCCGGGAAAAGAAATGTTGCGAGAAACTCCAAATCCTATATGGATAACACAGTGATGAGGTTCAAGGATAACATATTCGAAAAGAATTAAAATTCAATAATACAATTTTTTTGCAAGATTGCAAAATTCTACAAAAATTTTGACAAAAATCTATTTTTATACCCAAATTTCAAACTGCTATATCTGATCCATTTATGTTAATATTTCAAAATATTTTACTAAACAATAAAAATTTTGTTTTACAAATATCAATTTCGTAAGGTTGTAAATACTAGAATGGTCAAGATATTGAAAACAAAAATATATATTCAATATGCACAAACCCTTGGCTTTCCAATGATATACATATATTTGTCGAAAATATCCTTAGGTAAAAGTGAAAATATTTTTTACCCTGAACAATTCACAATATGTTGTAACGATGTATGTCGTAAAAATCTTTAAATTAATGTATTCCGTTTGAACATCAAAATTCTGACTATTATTGAATAGAAGTAATATATTCGTCGGGTTTAAAAAAGGATTTTTTGATTGAGCGTTGTAATGAACTTTTTAATTAATTTTAAACAGATTTTTTATATATTTAGAAATTTATTTTATGTATTTTTCTTCCTCACAAATTCTTACTCGAAAAATACTTAAAAAATGGGTTGAAGTTCAAGTTGAATTCAAATAAAGTTTCAAATACTTGAATTTTAATTTTTTTAACGCTTATTGGATTGCCTCCGACCAGAAATTTTAATCTGATTTATTTTAGAATATAGAAATGCTAAATAGTAATAGTAAACTTCAAATCTTATTTACTATTTTGCAGGTGACAGGAACATTTACAATTTATATTCATTCAGTTATATATGTATCTTCCGTCAGATATTGGGCAGAAAATCTCTGCCAAAGGCCATCACATTTTGGTGGAAATTTACGGAAATCATGCTTTAACAGAGGCAACTTGTCATGATTAGATTAGACGATTTAAAGCTGTCGATTTGAATGTGCATGAAAAGGTGCGAGCTGAAAAAGTTTTAAGTCGAAGAATTGGATGCTTTTCTCCAAGTTAATTATCTGTATTTGGTGAGCTCGGAAGGATGACATCTATTATGAGCTATTAAAACCGGATGGAAAAGTCACGTGAGATCTGTACCGAATTTTATCAATTTGAAGAGAGTATTGAACGAAAACAGTCAGATCTTCTTACTATTTATACAAATATACCCGACTGTAAATGTAATGCAACTCTCATGTATGGTCTGATGATTGAGAGAGAAAGAGCAAATCTGAGACGTGAGATATTCGCGGTCAGAGATCTCCAAAATCATCGATCGAACCCCGAAATTTTCAATAGTTTCTATCTTGACCATCATATCCATAAATGTATGGCAATTAATATTTCTTAAAAGAAAACAAAAAACTCCAAACTCAAATATATTAGATTTATTAAAAGCAAACAACAAAAGCAACAAGAAATGTACAAATAATGAAATTCATAAAATCCTGTCCACCCCAATGATAAAATATTGATGTTGCTGTCATTTCAGTACACCATGTGAAATATATCTTGATTGGTAACTTTTTTCAACTCTATCCAAAGCTTTAGAAAAACAAACAAACAAACTAACACACAAACTTAAAAGATTTGATCTTTTTGACTTTAGACAAGTTTTTAAGTTTTTTGTACATTTATGAGCAGTTGACTCTTAAGAAAAATGAAGGAAATCATAGTTTTATTATTTACACTCAAACTAAAATGTTAATGCTTCTTGATTTAATTGTTTGCTGGAGGATAATCATGTGTAGCTTTGTAATTCTCTCCATCTCTCCCTTCACTATTTATCCCAAGAAATATATTATGGCTAATTGTATAGAGTTTCAAGTGCCATTGATGATCGTATTAAAGGAGCAATGTGTGTGCGTATGTGTGTATAGCAACTTAGTGGTAAAAAGAAGAGTTAAAGAGCCCTTCCTGAAGGCCTTTATTAAAGCCAGAAGAAGCTCCCTGCATTTCATGTACATGTATTTTTTACACGCAATAGCATTAAAAGCAAGGTCTTACACATTCGCGACCCGATACGGCCCTTCTAAAAGACCTCTTGAATAATAGCTGCCAGCAGTCCTTCTATAGAAGTGCTAGAAATAAACCTTCTGAAGAAAAACTGTCAGCAGGTCTTTTACACTATTTAATAAAATATTTTTCAATTTTTTCAATTTTCAATTCAATTTTATTATGTTCATGGAATTTACAAATTTGCTTACATACTATTATATACAATTTCAAAGGATTTAAAGATTTTCCCTTGTTTTACTTAAATATTATATTTTGTTTCGTGGTATAATTAATTGTGATCTAGTATAATAAGTGAAGGTGAAATTTCCAAAAACTTTTTTGAATTTTGAACGACGGCCTGGAATATTATTTTAAACAGTAACATTTTGTTGCCAATTTTCAATGCGTAAGTTCGGTTTATTAAAGGCTATAGTGTTCTTATAAGCACGTTACACTTATCAATAATGTATGAAATATGATCCCTATAGGTCAACTTTGAATCAATTACTACGCCTAAATACTTCACCGTTTTTCTCCCATTGAATTTCTGTATTGTTTACCCATATGTTGTTCTGTGGAATAAAGCATGTTTTTCTTTTCCTAGTGAAATACATTTCCTGACTTTTATTGCAGTTTAATGTGATTTTCCACTTCGTAAATTATTTAAATAAAATTATGACGGCTAACTGGAGGTTTGTTAATATTTTCGAAAAACCACCTGAACTCAATACTGCTATATCTTCGGCGAACATGCATATTATACAGCGGTCTATGGTAGGAATATCTGCCGTGTATATATTATATGGAATTGGCGATAAACAAGATCCTTGAGGGCATACTGCGTTTGTTCGGAACACATCGAAGGATTTAGAACCAATGTGAATTCTGAAGGACCTGGAGGTTAAGAAGCTTTGAATCATCTTAATAATATTTGTTGGGAAGTTAAACCTTTATATCCAGTAATACCATTCCGGTGAAATTTTGTTGACTGAAGTTAGACTTTACAGTGTTTCGAATTCGCATTAATGGATATGTTGTACTATGTGCCCTACGAAATCCAAATTGTTGCTCGGGTAAAATATTACTAGAATCTAAGAAATCTATAATTATATTTTTAAAAATCCTTTCTAAAACTTTACTAATTGCTGATAACAAGCTAATGGGGCGATATGAAGTTGGAGAATCTGGAGGTTTATTAGGCTTTTTAATTGCCACGACTTTCGCCTCTTTAAACTGATCCGGGAAGTAGCCTATCTTAAGGCAACTATTAATAAATAGTGTCAAAAATTTTCAAAGTCGAAAGTTCTTCGGATATTTTAAAAGGCAAGTATAAGGCATTCCTGAAGGCCTTACTATAGAAGACAGGTTAGCATGAGTTACTGCATCTTAAAGAAGGTGTAAATAGACCTTCTAGAAGACCTGCAGGATGGAGGCCTTAAAATCTTTACCGCTGGGAAGTAGTTGCTGCTTATGTAGTTTTTGTCATGTCAGTGCTCGGCGGTTATAAATCAATATGTTTTGGTATTCCAGAACAACCCACTGTTCGTTTTATGAGATTTGTGGTGTTATTGTTAAAATAGAGGGGAGAAATAAGACCAGCCACTATACAATCTTATCATTGTTTAAATATCTAAGCTTCAAGATTTGTTTGTTGTAGTTGTTGTCTGGTATTCAATACCTCGGCTCAAGATACAAAACATCTCATCTATTTTATTTTGGCATGTGCAACAAACGCAAAAAATAATAAAATAAAATAAGATTTAAAACAAAAGAGGCTTTAACAACTAAAATTCAAGAAATTCTTAGTTAAACGAATATGGTACTGACTGACCTGTTATTAAATCAACATCGAAACAAATGTGTATATTGTAATTTATCTCAAAATTATCACTTTGCTTAGGTTTTTTTTTTCTTCTCTTTTTACTGAATTTTTTACCTTTATTAAGACAATGACCAAGTTGTTTTTAGTAGTTAATACTAAAAATAAGCAAAACTTTGTTTTAACAAATGTTTCTTCATTGCCTTTAGGTATTTCAGTTGTATATGTTTTATTATTCGCTGTCCCTCTCTCTCAGTGAAGTATAAGTTGTGTAAGATTTCTTTGTAAAGATACATATTATTAACAAAATCATTCACGCGATGTTAAATGTTTTTTGAATCTACTTGAGCAATTTTTTACAATTTTTACACTTAATTCTCTTAAATTGACGAAGAAAATGATTATGAAAAAGATAATTTAAGTTTTAACAATTTTGCTACGCTTAGCTAGAGTTAGGTGTAGTATATATTTTATATTCCATTCAATACCATTCTAGCTACTTTATATTATAGCTCAACTATGTTCACTTTTGACTCTTTCTTGTCTTCCGTCATCACTTCTTCAGGCAAATTGTAAGAAATATAAATGACTAAAAACGCAAGAAACATTAAAACACCAAGATTTGTAACTAAATTTAGAGATTGTTTTAGTTTATTTTCTTTTTATAAGCATTTTTTACATATTTTAATAGGAGTATAAATGAAAATTAAGTTGTAAATTTTTTTGGGTGTAAAAAAAAAAATATATTCTGTAATGTGTTCATTACATGCTTTAAAATATTTAATGCTTAAATTATACAGAGAAATGAAAAGATCGTAATCGTTATATAGAAATTGAAAATGGTTTATAAATTTAATAAACTTTTGGATTTGTAGCCAATTATTAGAATCAAAATCTAATATCAAGAGTAAACTAGTTCGATTCTTTCCAGATAATACTTTGGATTCACTACAAAAGATTCCTTACTAATAATAATGTATATGACAAAATGTATTTTTATACATTTACAATATATTAAACTACATTATCCAAATATCGTACCAAAATTATCATTTTATATTGTTGTTTTATGCCATCTTAGCTTCCCAATAAACCATTCAATATTATAACGATATCGAAACGATATCACCTAGGTGATAAAAATTCAATAAATATATTTTTATGCAAACATTATTAATGCAATCATGATTTTTAATTACGGATATATTTTTGGAATTACGTACCTATAAAGTTTGGTTTTAGTTTTAAAAAGCTGTTTGTTGAAAACTTTTTAATTTTTATATTTTATTTTAAAGTTTTTTTTCCAAATGCTTATGTTTTTTATTTTATTGGAAAAAAATATTTCGAAATTTCGATATCATAATATCGTTTTCTGTAATACAATATGATATTATAATCTAAAAAGGAAACATTTTTATCATTCAAATACTCAAGTTTTCAAAAAGCACTAAAGTCTTATTTAATACATATTTATTAAGAAAAATGTGAGACTAAAATTATAGTTCTATGGTTATTAGGGTAATCAATTATTCGACTTTTCGAAGAAACCGGTTTTCAAATATTTTGAAAAATTCAAAAATTTTGAAAAAATTTTGAAATTCCGAAAAAAACCGTTTAACCGTTTTGTTTTTTTTTTTTTTACAGAAGCAAATATTTTCATCAAAAGACTATATTTCTTAAAAAAAAAAAACAACGAAATTTATTATTCAAATAAAATTTGTTAACTATAAGTCTTGTTCGTTTGAAATTCTGGCAAAACTAGTAAAAATATTAGAGAATGTTCGGCTTATCTATATACCATCTGCTACTTTTTAAAATTTCATCTCATATGGGAGGTGGGTGGTAAAGTGGACGAACCTTGAACTATTTGTATAAAATTTTTTGATGTTTCACCTTATATGGGAGGTGGGCGGTAAAGCTGGTTTATCACGCCCATTTTTGGTTTTCGACTTTATATAGATCCTCGAACTATCTGTTTTTATTTAAGAGACTTCAGCCGAAAAGTATGAACTGAAGTTATAAATCACATCCTGTGTTACTAGTATTTGGCCCATAACTTTTTGTTTATTAAGCAATTTTGTTCATTTGCAGTACCAAAAAACCTTATATAAGATAAATTTTTGAGCCAAATTTCGTCCTCCTAGCTATTCCTCTTCGAGCCCTATCCGGCTAGACGTACATAGCTAGATCGACTCAGAATCTTACCAGAACCCATAATATTTACATTGTATGGGATATAAAATGATTTTTTCGAAATGTTGCACATGTCACCATCATTATGATGGTGGGTGTAAAGAGAGAAATTAAAAAAAATTCTCAAAAATAACCTTTTAGTTGAAAAAGTAAGAAAACGGAAAACAGTAAAATAAATTTTAGTGTCAATAAAAAAATAATTTTATTTAATTTTTTATTTATATTAAATGAAAACTTGGAAACATTTTGAAAATATGGGCATATGTTCCTTTGCAGATAATTTTTCACATATTTCCTTAGAGAATTGTATGATTACAATTAATGAAAAAAGTAAATATTAACGGTTTATAGACTTGTTGAACATAATTAGATCTGCTTATGAAGCATTCTGTTGTAAAGATTTAAAAAATAATAAAAAGTATCATTTCTTTAAAATCTTCACAACTGAATGCTTCACTGGAATCGAATGCATTATTCCACTGTTCATTTTTATAGCTAATGCTGATAAAATCTAGGATAAGAACTACCTAGCTGAATCGATTTAACTTTATCCGTTTATATGTATGTTCTTCCATGCAAACTTCAGGTAGATTTGGAAAATATTTTAAGGTAATTTGGTACATAGAACTTATGTAATCCAAGGATTAAGCCTATTGTTCAAAACCTGACTTTATTTCACCTAGCTTTCATACAAATGTCTTTCCAGAATAGAGTTTGACTCTTATGAATCTCTTAATTGTAGCCGAATTCAACAGAATTAAAATCTTTTGTAACCTTAAACCATCACATTAATTTTTTCAGTATTGGTTTACAATTTACTATAAGTCTCATGCAGGGATCTCCCCCAAAATTACTTAAATGTGCAATAATCACGCAAAAATGTTAATATGTAGACGAATTGGCTCATATTATTTATATACAAATCAGTGTACCAAATTTCAAAACGTCCATAGTTGACCACGACTCCCATAAAAAGGCTCGTAAAAAATATTCAAGTAAAATATAGCGAACGAGAAAGATATTTTCTCTGAAATGTTTTCCATTTTTACTATTGTTATGTGTACAGAAACGCTTTTCGAAAATAGTACAACAAGTAAAAATATCATGCAAACGAGCAGACCTATAATTATCTTCAGAAACAAATTTTAATTAAGATAAGAAAATACCATAAAAAAATATGAGACTAAGTTTTATATAATATGTACAAAAACTATAGCTAAAAGCGTGTCTCAATTTCTGCGAAATCGATTTTATAAAATGTATTAAATCATCACCGAAAATGCAAAACGTAACATGAAAATTTTAAAATTCGAGTTTTTGAAGGAATATACCATAGATTAACATAGATATGAGACTGTGTTATCAAAAAAACATAAGTCTAGAAAGTGTTAGTAAAAATTTTCATTGAAAATATAAACAATTCTAGTAAGTTTGCTTTTTTGAGTATTTTTTATACCCAACACCACCATAGGTGGAAGATGTTATGCGTTTGTGCTGATATTTGTAACGCATAAAAAAAGATTTCCAACAGCCATCTTAAGGTGTACCAAACGACTCAGAATCACTTTTTGAGTCGATCTAACTATGTCCTTCCGTCCGTCTAGCTGTTCATGTAAACTTAGTGCAAAAAGTACGGGTCGCAATTTTAAAGATAACTCAATGAAATTTGG
Source organism: Protocalliphora azurea (assembly GCA_932274085.1). Taxonomy (NCBI): domain Eukaryota; kingdom Metazoa; phylum Arthropoda; class Insecta; order Diptera; family Calliphoridae; genus Protocalliphora; species Protocalliphora azurea. Next base: position 39,481,961 of record OW026520.1, read on the forward strand.
TACGTGGGACTTTTATAATACAAGGATGAAGCCTATTAAAATTGGTTGTGATCGGTCCATTACTTCACCTAGCCACCATACAAATGTCCCCCCGGAATAGAGTTTAAACACTCAAAAATGCCTTAAACATAAGAATATTTTAATGAAATTCGGTGCAAAGAAGTTCTGTACAAATATCAATCTTTATACCAAATTTTATGAAGAAAGGTCCACAATTGACCATAGCTCCCTTATAAACCCCTCTTATAAAAATCACTTTAACGTGCATAAAACCCATACGAATGTTAGTATCAAGTTAATATTCGACACATATAAGTTTTATGTAACAACGTTTCCAATTTTATGAGAATCGGTCCATAATCTCCCATATAAACCCACTTCCAGGAATCTAGATGTTAGTATCAATGCATTATTCTGTTATTTTACATTTAGTAAAATTGGCTACAGGTGTAATATAAGTCCCCTTCAAATATTTTTATGCTCATACGCAATGGTGCAGGGTATCATACAGTCGGTCTTGACAGACTATATTTTTCTCTCTTTTCTTTAAGTTAATCATCAAACTATTGAATGAAAGCACTATCTGAGTAGCATTACCGAAAACTGTCGCTAAGATCTTTATACAAAAAAGACAAAATTGAACTAAAAAAGCTAAATGGCCTAATAAATAAAGCTAGAAAAAGTTATTATTATTTTAATATGCTTCATGTATTGCCTCCAATTAAATAGAGGGTAAACATTGCTGAACTTTATTAACAGCAAACAAACAATATCAAAAATAAATGAAAAAATAGATATTAAATTTATATATATATATATATATATATATATATATATGTATATAAATAATTTATAGATACGGTGGATTCGGTATTGTTTCAAATTTTCTTTTGCACATGGAAACATTTAAATAATGCTGTTATTTTTCTCACAGTTACATACTACATATATATATATATATATATGTATATATATATATATATATATATATATCATAAAAGTCCCACGTGCCTTTAAAATCTTTAAAATTGGGACCCGTACTTTTTGCACAAGTTTTGCATGGAAAGCCAGCCGTCAGTCAATCAGACGGACGGATGGACATCGTTAGATCGATTTATATATATATATATATATATATATATATATATATATCATAAAAGTCCCACGTGCCTTTAAAATCTTTAAAATTGGGACCCGTACTTTTTGCACAAGTTTTGCATGGAAAGCCAGCCGTCAGTCAATCAAACGGACGGATGGACATCGTTAGATCGATTTAAAAAGTGATTCTGAGTCTATTTGTATATCTTAAGATTATTTTTAAGGCATTTAGCCTTTTCTAGCCTCTTTTTTCCCACCTCCTGACAACATTGGTGTACATACACATGTATCTTTTATAGTCAACGTTTGAGAAGAGAATTTTCCATATACCATTTATTTTTCTAATAAGCTACCTAATAGTTTTTTTTTTTTTTTTTTTTTGAAAACTTTGAAGGCGTTTTCAGCAAAATCGTTTTCTGGAGTTACAGTCTTGAACTAAATGAGCGATATGTCTGTAGTAGGTAACTGTAAGCTACCTTTAAAAGTTATTTCGTGAATTAAAAAAAAAATAACAGCATTATTTAAATGCTTTAAAGTACAAAAGAAAATTGGAAGCAATACCGAATCCACCGCATTTATATATAAAAATATAAGAATGTGTGTTTGGCCGATAATAATTTTTCGGTGCGTAAAATTTAAAAATTTGTTAAAAACAAGCAATTCAAATTAAATTCTTATTTAAAATTAAATATTCTTAAAATATTAATTATAAGAAAATATAAATTTTATTGAAAATATGTATAGGTACTTTTTTAAATATTAAAATTTTATGCAATATTTAAGATTTTGGTTAATAATAAGTCTTAATTAGATGTGCAATAGGAACTTCTTAAAACAATTTTAATTTAATTATGAAGTAAGTAAAAATTGTACTAATAGCAGTGGTCGAACAAAAAGATTTTTGTGCTCTTTTAAACAAAAATATCTAGTACACATATTTTTGGAATTTGACTTGCTGAACAATAATCTGCTTTCAGTTTTTTTCTATCACGTCTTGATTTTTTTATGGGCATATCTGATATTTCTACTTTAATTAGGCAATTACATTAGTATATTTCACCATAACTTTGGGAAGATCAAAAAATAGTTTAAAGACAATTTTGGTCCGCATCTTTTAGTTTCTCGTCAATAAAAATCGAACAAACAATTCCCGAGTTATAGTAAAATATATTCCAGTAATCGCCTTATTAAGGGGGATATATTAGACATGGCGAATAAAAAAAATTAGGACCTGATAAAAAAAAAACTGAAAGCAGATTCGATCTAGTCCACCTATTCGTTATTAAAGGAGAATTTTCCAACGTCCAGTGTAAGTTACTGCAGTTTTAATTTATATTTTTTCCATTTGTTTTAAAGACACTCATAAAATATTAAGCTAAACAGTGCTTACCGTTACAACCATACACACAAACCACTATTTTATTAAATACAATAAATAAAGAGTAAAAACAGCTGCTAAAATCATAAAGAGAAACACAATTCTATAGTAACCACTATTTTCTCTTAAATATAACACAAAAATGTTATCTCTCTGAGAGTGACGCAAACCAAAAAAACAGCTGGTTAACAAAATTAAGAAATTTTTTAGTTTCTTGCAATTACGGTCGTTAAAGAAAAGTGTGCTTATGAATAAATAAAGTTTTTAAAGAATAAACATGTATTAAATAATAAGTAATATATAATTGTTAAAATAAAAATAATAAAAGATAGTGAAATAATGTGTGAACATTGTGTAAATTAAAACCTGATTTTCTGTTCAAGTTTTTGTGGCCGCTTGCTGCCGGGTGTTTGTGGTGATTTGATAAGTACACATTTTTGTTATTGTTTGATAAAACTGTTGGATATATTTCCTGCAGTAAGTTTTTGGTAGTTAAAGTTCATACAATATTAAATTTTATGTTTTATTTATATTTTGCAAATTAAAAAATTAATTAAACATTGATAAAGTATGCCACCAGTTTGAGTGTTTAGTTGTCAGCTGCTTGCCAAACAGCTGTGTTTACAAAAGTCAAGCAACAACTATATCAGTGCTACCAACTGCAAAAAAAATAAAAGCGCTTAAAGTAATGCCCAAAATAAAAATCTACTATAAAACGTAATTTGCTTATATTAATTAACAATTATTATATTATATAATTCACAAGACAAATATTTTCCAAATTTTGTTTTAAGCCATTATAAAATCATGAAAAAAACAACTTAAATAATTTCAAAAATATATACATTTTATTTAAAAACAAAAATTATTTGCATACAACACAGTGATTTCAAAGAAATTTCGTATTCGTTTATTTCATCGATAATACATTTATTTTATAGTATTATTTATAGTATTATTTGTATAAACACAAATGAGAAAAAAACAGCACAGCTATTAATGAATATTTTTAGCGATTATAAAACGTTTATAAATTGCCTTAAGCGCTAGGAATACAAAACTCTAAATTATAAGAGAGTAGAAATTATTAAAGAGCGTAATAATCTCAGAAATAAACATTGCGCATTTGCTTAGTGTTGCCATATTATTTATTTGCGTATAAAAATCGTCAATATAAAAAATTGTTTTGAACGAAATATGTAGTCATTTAAACTATTAAGTTTCTCATTTGTGCAATTGTGCATATTTGTGCGACATGTTTCATGAACCCCTTTTTCAAATGTTATGCAATATTAAGGATAAGAAAATAAGAAATCATTGTAAATAATTGTAAATATTTGAACAATTTTATTGAAATTAAAGATACAGATAATGATTAAGATAAAGATAATGATATAATTAACGTAATTATAATTTTTTACATTGCAGTTATTCATAATTTTTAAATATAAACAAAAGACAGGTGATTTATAAATGCACAATTAAACAGTGTAAGTTTGCGAGACTAAATAGTTGGGCAAACTTATAAGTATTTTGCAAATGAATTTCCATACAAATTTTGACATTTGCGAGTATGAAAACTTGCACAATTTGCGAGGGTTTTGCGCATTTTCAAGAGGACCTTTATTATATTTTAATATAATTACAAATTACATAGGTCTGTGAGTATAGTAGCATTCCATAGGACTTTATATAATCTCTTAATAACAGCGTTTTGGTGAAAAACATCCCCTTGTGTATTGCTTTTTGCTATCATATTTTCGGGTAATTTGAAAATTTTAAAGATTTCTAGGGGCTATGTAAGGTAAGTTAGAGACATGACATATTCTACACTTTTGTTACACGGATACACATTACCCTCAAATTTTATTAGGGGTACATATTTATTTGGTCGTCAATAGGTTAAAAGTGTTACGTGATGGAAAATTTTCATTTTACTTTCTGCACTATATTTAGTCTAAGGAGTAAAGATTACGCGGAATTATTAACGAAGTAATTTTTTTCAAATGTTTGTTCATTATGTTATTTAAATTTGGATTTTCTTATTATTATTTTTCAAACTTTTGATGCCATTTTTGAGATCTACGGTTAGTATAGTGATAGTTATATCAAATACACACTTCTCCTCTACGCCCTCTGCTTACCCGTCATTTATCCGTGGTTTTATGAGGGATAATTGAGAAATTCTTGATTTTTATAACTTTAAAGACTACTAGGGGCTATGTGTGGCAAATTGGAGACTTGACTTGTACTACATTTTTGCAGCTTTACCTAGGTAATAGGTAAAATTATATAGCTTATATAATTATATAACCTAAAACTCCTCAGGTAGCATATAGATATAATTTCTAAGAAAATTAAAATTTCTCAAATTTAAAAGTATTATTATCTTTTAATAAAGCTAATACAGAATTTTTATTAAAAATTTTTGTAAACATAGTTTTAAGAGAAGTACTTCAAAAGCAATGAACAAGAAGCATAAAAGAAGTAAATCCTACTAATTACAACCATGGGTTAAAAAGTAACTTCCGCAGCTCTATATTAGCACCTTTCAATGACAGCACAATGTTGAAATCATGGCTTTTTCAATTAGTTTTTGCTGGGATGCTATTGAAATATAAAAATATGCTATATAATATAATTTGAAATTTTCTATTTCGTCATTCCAAAAATTCATTTTGATAAGCAATTGCACTTAAAAATATTTAAAGCAAATACATTGTATCTGAAAATTGCAAAATATCTATTAATTTAAAATATAAAGATAATTGGGGATTGGATTGGAAAAACCTGTTGAATACTAAAAAGAGGGAAATTATGCAAAGGGAAATTATGCAAAAAATTATCGTATGAGCAAAATATGCAACATTTTTCTCTTAAGTATAAAATGTGAAAAATATTATTAATGAAAATATGACAAAATCTACATTTAAAAGTAAAAATTAAAAAAAAAAATGCTTTTAGATCCAAGATGTTTTCTGTAACAAGTCGATGTTGAAATTCCTAAAATTGTCCAAAACAGAGGAATAACTAATAGTTAGATTAATTTGAAGCTCAGGAAAAAATATGATTTACATATATTTGGTTACTCTGATAATAAATATTTTATTTTGAATTTAGTAACACATACGTACACTCACTTTTTGTTCAATAAAATTATAATAGCAATAATTAAAAAAAGTATCTACTGTGTAAAGTGTCCCGAGAAACTGCTTTTTTAAGATTCTGATATAGGAAGAAAACTAAAACGATGCGTATTAACAAGTAGAAAAAATACAAAAAAAAAAAAAAAAAATAAATAAATAAATATAATAATAATAAAATTCCTTACCAGAGAATGTAAAATCTTATTTAGGCCAAAAACAGTTTAGATTTCTTTCTCGAAATGAGCCTCAACTAATTCGTAATTTCGAGCTTATGAAAAAAATATTTTTCAATTTTTCCTCATGGGATTTTCGTCTTCCAGAATTTTTTGGTGAATGAATTTTTTAAAACTGCTATAAGATAAAACAAAATTAATACAAAATAATTTTTCCATATTTTCAACACAGGAATAAAATTATGAAATTTTCACATATTTTGCGAAAAAAGTTTATCAAAATATTTTTTGAATCGAAATTAATTTTTTTCATGAGAAGATCAAAACTGCAAAGTTTTTGCACCCATTTCGAAAGAATACTCGAAACTCTTTTTGGGCGAAATTTAATAGATACATGATTTTCAGTCGCTGGTAGGGAACTAATGACGAATTAAAAAAATTAATTATTTTTCCTGTATTCAAATTAATGCGTATTGTTTGAGTGGTTTTCCTAAAATTTTTACATAGTGTAATATTAATTATTCTGGGAAAAGAACGTATAATCCCCCAAAAAAATTTATTTATGTATATAATATGAAATATTTATTAAAAATTTGCCTCAAGTCTCACTGAGTTGAATACAAAAAAAAGAAAAAAAAAAAAAAATTAAATGAAATATTACATTTTTAAACCACTCAAATGATGCATATTGATGCCTTGAATACTGGAAAAATATTAAAGCTTTAAAATTCATCTTCAGTTCCCTAAAATTTAGTACATATTATTTTCGAAAATTTAGTAAAATATTAAAAAAAAAAATGTGAAAAATTGAAAAACTTACACCTTCTGATACCCTAATATGGAACAGGAAATAATTTCTTGACAATATGTGCAACAAAAGATTACATAATTATCCTTACAATTTCACTATATCAACCTGAAATATAACGAATACTGCAAAAATCTTACATAAGATGCGCTATAACTGCAAAACTAACGATGGTACATACAAATGAAGTTCAAAAAAATTATGGAAAATTTTGTAGTCTATAAATATTATACTGGCATCAAGACACGTACGATGAACAATAAGCGAGATATATGGAAAATGTTTAACACCTTTAACCGCGAAAAACTTGCATGGCGTATACGTGAATAGCGATTACTTTTAACAGCATGTATAAGATAACAAGACGAAGCTAAATGCCAAAATTCGCTCACCTACCTCCCTCCCTCGAATTCCTAGCTGGAACATTCATTTGAATGGACTGAATCTAAATTATATAAATTATAAGTGCAAAATTGTAATGAATCGAAAAGCACTCAATCATTAAAAAACAAGTTAGAAATATATGCTAGGTCAAGCCCGACCTTATGATATCCTACTCCATGGGATATGTGCGATACTTGTGGTAACTGCAATGTATATTTTCATAAAACATAAGTATGATGACATTATATTTATGTGTTTATATTGAACTTACGCACTTTAGGGTGGGTAATTCCCGCAAAAGGGAAGTGGCATATGGGAGCTATGGTAAATTATGGACCCTAATAATATTTAGCTTTGTAGTTTCTACTATTATAAAACTTATTTGTATAAAAGAGTTTCGTGTAACTTGATACTAACATTTGCTTAAGTGATTTTCGAAGGAAGCTATGGTCAATTATGAACCGATCTTTAATAAATTTGGCACACTGATTTATATTTAAATAGAAATGATTTGTGTTGAATTTAATTAAAATATTGTTATATTTAAGACATTTATGAGTATTAAAACCCTATTCCGGGAGGACATTTATATGGGGGCTAGGTGAAATAATGGACCGATCATAACTAATTTCAATAGGTCCTTGTGTCCAAATAATTATTTGTATCAAATTTCATTAAGATATTTTTTAAATTACGACCTGTACTTTGCGCACAAATTTACATGGATAGCCAGACAGACGGACGGACATCGCTACACCGACTCAGAAAGTAATTCTGAGTCGAACGGTGTACTTTAAAGTGGGTGTACGATATTTTTTTCTGTGCGTTATAAATGTCAGCACAATCGCATAATACCCCAACCTATACAGTGTAGGATATAGAAATGGGGATTGAGAATTAAAAAAAAATTGAAATTATGATTTATACGTTTACAAAACTTAAGTGTATCAAATTGTACCAGTTCATCCTTCTAAAATTTAGTATATTAATTTTTAAATTTATCTCTGCCAATTTTTGTTTACACACTGGAAAAGTTTTACGAGTATGTAAAGATATGTGTAAGGGCTAATGTAAAAGGGCTAATGTGAAAAAAAGTTTAACCAGTTTGTCAATGAGATTTTAGACAGTTTGTAGAATCATCCTTTAGAGCATACAACATGCCAAATAGGCATAAGTGAGTACCCGTAAGGGTACGATGATCCATATCAACTTTTCTCGACCTAACCTAACCTTGTCCGTGAGGTATACTAAGTATCAAATTACATCGAAGCATCTTTAAATTCGTTTAATTTATAAAATTTATTTTAACAAATATTTCAGTTACAAACCTAAAAATTGCTGTGCAAGTTTTTATTGAGAATATACAATTTCTTAAATAAATTATAGTACATTCCAAGAAAATTCTTCTTTATTTTCTACTTATACAATATATATAAAGTTTATATATGAAAAATACTATCAGAATTGTGTTCAACTAAATTCCTCTTTATGATAAAACAATTTATATCTACGGTTGAACTCTTCATACTCATAAAAACTGTATAATTTTGTTTAAAAATCCCTCTATTTTCTATTTCATTCGAAATATTTTTGAATTTATTCCTCTTTTTCTCGTTAGCGTAAAAATAAACTCCTCCATCGTTGTTTCTTCTTTTATTTTTGTGAATTTGTATGGTTTCAGGCGAACAAAAACACAATCTGTCAATCAATCACCTGTCAACTTAGCCACACTCACAATATGGGAGATACAACTACAACCATCCATCCATCTTACAGATACTTGTTCGTATTTTTGCAGTTCATCTCGTTTAATGGTGGTTCAAACTAAAACGGCAGCAGCAGCAGTAGCAACAAATGTTTTGTTTATAAAATCCATCCATTGTTTTGTTTTATTTGCTATTCAGTATTCAAACAAGTATGAATGAGTATCGTTTTATATACTGAGTTCAAATAGTTACTCGTAAAACGAAATATTTATTTTTAAGCTTCGTAGAAAATATTTGGGTGTTTGATTTTCTCTTTTCTAAGTGCGCAAATGCTAAACATATGTATTTTGATGGACATTGATGTGTAGGTTCTATGTTAAGAAGTTAGTGTAGGGGTTTGATGAGTTGATGTTAAGTTGTAATAAGTTGTGACATTTTGTATTAAAAAACTTTTAAAAATTTAAATATTTTACAATAACTTTTAATTAAATTAATCTTTTTAATGAAAGTATAGAAAAGGTTGTTTGAAGTAATGTAATGTTATTTGTGGTATAAAAACCGAATACACTAAATTAAATTCCTATTGTCATACATATTTATAATATGCATAATATATGCAGGAAATTTTGATCAGATAGATGTAGTTTATCCTTTAACTTAACTTTTAATTTTTTAAGTAAGATTAGGTTTCACATTTTTTGAGTTGAATTTAAAAATACATGTTGTGTTTTCGCTCTCTATAATTTTTAAATATAAAAAATAAAATCTTAAAACATACAAATCGTCACCTAAAATGCAAAATGTCGTAACCACACAAAAATTTAATGTTGGTGTTTTATTGGATAATCATGTACTGTTCCAAAATATGTCAAAACAAAAAATTTCATATTCATATGTTCAAAAATGGCATGGATATTAACAAAAGCCCAAAGGTCGTAACATTAACTTCATTAACATTGTAACATTGCATTTTTTTTTTTTTGATTCTGCTGTAAAAATAAATGAAAAAGTACAATTACGGTCTTTGCATTCTAGTTCACGTAATTATTTAAAAAAGCAAAAAGAAATATTAAGTGAGAAAATGACAGAAGAAGCAGTATAATCTATCCATAACCAGTCCTTAGATCAAGATATCTTATGCGATAAGTTAAATACGCTGAGTTTACAGCAAGAGTATTCAAGTTATCATCTAACCTGTGTCTTTTTTAAGAAAGCATGTTTATGATAGTCATCAATTCTTTGTCAATGTAATTGCCCGCTCGTGAGTTACAGAATTTAATTTCTCGTCATCTCTGTTAAGGATGCCTTGCATTCATGAATTAATATCGTATTATTTCTTTATGCAGAAGCCTTCGCCAATTTTTTCCAACTTTTTAGAGCCGTCCGTGTTTGCAGAAAGTTGATTCCTTTTGAAGGAAACAGTTAAGTATTATTTGCTATTGCAGAGAAATATAGGAAACGCAATCTTTATCTGGACTTTGTAAATATCAACACGGCAGTATCTAAGGAAGAGAACACTTAAAAGTTTTTATAGCACTATCTTACGTAGCGTATTGTTTTCAAACTTATTGTAGAAACAAACTTAAAAATAATAATATTATACAGAAAAAATTGTTCCAAATAATTTTTATTAATTAATATATTATTAATTAATGTAATTAACTTTCTAATTGATTTAGAGGTTTTTGACAAAAATCGACAGCTTTAAAAAAAACGGGAAAGAAAGATATAGTCCATTGTGTACGAGCATAAAATTTCGGGAAGGGGACTTATATCACACCTGTGACCAATTTTATTAAATGTAAAATAAAATATACTAATACAGAATAATGCTTTGATGCTAATATCTAAATGATTTTATGCCCTTTAGGACGATTTGTGGAATTTTTGGAATTTAATAAATAAAATATTATTTTCAGATATTAAGATTCTCAAAATAAATGTGATCTACGATCATGATAATCGCACCAATAACTTTTAACTTTGAAGCAATAAAAAAATAACGTAGCATTAAGTAATCTTACTAAAATCTCTGAGAAAATATTTAATTCTGGAGAATTTTCTTACTTGTTTTATGCATAATATAAATAATAATATTTATGTGCTATTAAAATTTTGAAATATGGTGTCACTGAAAATTTTTAAAAGGTACTGAAAAAAGCACCGAACACTGCCTTAATATTTTTTCGGTGTCCAAATTTTTAAAAAGCACTAAAAACAGCGCTAATTGCTTAATTAGTGGAGCATTTTATGTTTTTTAATGTGGACAATAAATGTTAAATCTATCAACGGAATGTTAAAATTTCATATTTTTAATGGCTTATGTTCTCAGAAAGTTTTTGATATAGGGACCAAAATTTTATTTAAATTATTTATTACAAAATTATACATTTTATTTAAATACCCTACAGTAATATATATATATATATATATATATATATATAGTAAATATTTTGTTTTTAATTAAAAAATTACGAATGTATTTTAATTTTGTGGGAATGGATGGGCGTGCTTTTACTATTTTTTGCTATATTATACGTCCTAAATGCTAAAAATTATAGCCTTTAGTTCCTTCAAGATGTGAAACTATCATCGGATAATTAATTAAGAAGACAAGGGTAGAGGGAGCTTTTACCCGTTTTTCCCTATTTTACGACCTAAATGTTGGAATTTCAAAAAATATTTATATCTTTAAGTTCCTTTCAGATGTTCCAGTGTCCACATGTCAAACTTTAAGAAAACCGGTTGATTAGTTAAGAAGATATAGGGAGAGGAGCTTTTACCACTCTTGCCATATTTCTCGCCCTAAATAATAAGAATTGTAGGCTATTGTTCCTTCAAGATGTTACACTATTTGTCTGCCAAATTTCAAGAAAATCAGTTAATTAGTTAAGAAGATATAGGGAGGGGGCGCTTTTACCCCATTTTATGTCCTAAATAATAAAAACTATAGGCTATAGTTCCTTCCAGATGTTACACTATTTGGTTGTCAAATTTCAAACAAATGAGTTGATTAGTTAATAAGATGTAGGGAGAGGAGCTTTTACCCCTTTTGCCCTATTTTATGTCTTCCAGCGATATGAAATATACTTTACGACCTATTCTCATATCTAACAAATGTACATAAAAAAAATTTCATAAAAATCGGTGAAGCCGTTTCGGAGGAGTTCAATAACAAACACCTTAACATGAGAATATATATAGATATAAAATTTAAATGAAGGCAGGAAGTTTAGATAAAATGAACTTTAATACAAAGGGGATAAAGACATTAAGCGCATATTATTGGAAATTAATAAAAGGTTAGAAATAACGCATTTTTATTTATCTTTATGCATAAATGTTTTTTCCAGATGTATACCTCCTTGATAGAGGTACTTGATTTTTCCGTCTTCGATGACGGGATATTTAACAATAATGCGGCATCCGCTTTGGAAGGAAATTTTTATGGAAGATACTAAATATTTTACAAACATTACTTACATTATAATGGTGACACAACGGGAGAAACATTGAATGTTATTTCATGGAAAAATAATCGAAACGTTAACAATTGTTATTTACATTGATTTATTTTTCTAAATCTTACGAAAGCAGGTCATCTTAGGCAGCTCAATAAAAACCATACCCGGAATTTTTGACGTTTTAACTATGTTAGTATATCTGCAATAATACAGAAACAATTGATAAACCATGCAAAGCTAGTATTTACCATCCAATAAACACAAGCTATTCAGGTTGTAAAGCGTCCTATTGGGTTAGACTCTCATAGAAAGTTCCAGAAAGTCGAAAATTTGTTGTATGTAAATAAATAAACGTAATTTCGATGTGTACTTTTTCCGCTTTTTTTTTTTTTTTTTTTTTTGATATTGTTTGAATTTTCAGTGAACTGTCAAACTTTTGATTCCTTTTTTGAAATGTTCATATAAGTCAAAGTAGTTTTTAAAAAGTAAATATATTAATTAATAATTTTTATTTAATTTCAATGTGAAACTAAAAAAGGAATTTATTAAAAAATAGCATTCCAGCTGAAAATGATTCTATATAATTATATATGTATCATTTTGGATCCGAAAATTGAGGTTATATGGCCATATATATTCAAACATTTGTCAGAAACTCTATTGTGAATAATAATTAAACTATTTTGTTTTTGTTTTTTTTATTAAAATAAATATTAAAAATTCTAAAATTGAAGCTTAATATGTATTAAATATTTTTATTTAACACATACATTAAGTAGCAGTGGACTTGTCCTTTTAGATTGCATCCTTCTTAAAATGTCTTCACGATTATGTATTGGAGACTTATCTGAGAAGTATTTTCATTCATTAAATATTCAATAAAAAGTTAAGTTAAAATATTTTTTCCTACACTTAGATTTCCTGGTATTGGGGCCTCTTCCTGCCTGAAACTTTTTAGTTTCATTTAACAAATTCTTCTCAAATATAAGAAAATGTTGATCAATAACATTCGCCCACTTACTTTTGCTATTAATTGGCAAAACGAGAAAATTCCTTAATTATTCAATTTTTAATAAAATTGTAATAGTTTCATGGATTTATTTTTTAATTTGCTCATAATGCTAAATAAAAATAATAGTTTTTTGCTAATAAAGCATCGTACGACTTTTGATGTTATTACAATATTTATAGACAATAAAATTTCCTTGAGTATATTTAAGTATACTTCTATATTGGTTTAAGAGTTATTGCATTTTATATTTGATTTAATATTTGACATATGGTTTCATATATAAAAATTTATTTCATGTATGAAACCATATATGTTTAGTTAATATATTTTACCATATATGTATCCATATATTGTAAACTATTCCATGTATGAAACCACACACTTTCATATATAAACCCATATATAAAAATATATCGTCGTACATGGGTTATATATACCATTTTCAAAATTCCAAATTCTACATAGTTTAACTTTAATCAATTTTCGGTGATGAAACTCCAAATGGCTACATTATATCGATGTTAAGCGAAATTCAGTCGTAAATACTATTATCTATAGCATAAACTTTGCAAAAGCTTAAAAAAAAATAGTAATATATGGTAATATTTGTAATATATGGATTCAAATATTAAACCATATATGAAAAATATAATCTTATATGGAACTATATACATCCCAGCTAAAAATAATATATATGCCATATATATGTTTTTTAAAGGGCCATTTATTTTAACAGTTTAAAATTCTAAAAATATATGTATTTTAAGGCGACTTATTCACTATGGCAGGGAAAAGTGTTTTTGTAACCGCTCTGAAAATTAACCTTGGTATGTTTTATAATGTTTCCCAAAACATTTCGGTTCTACTGATGACCGTTTTCAAAATACTTAAAAAAAGACGTCTTTTTAAAAATGGTCTAGCTCACGAACGGTCATCAGTAGAATCTAAATATTTTGGGAAATATTATATAACATATCAAGAATTATATATATTTTTAGAGTTTTATACTTTTAAAATAAATGCCTCTTTAAAAAAAAAAAAATCCTTTTTTATGTCATTTTTTTGAAAATTGCTACTACAATGATGAATCTCAGATTTTGTCTATATAATAAGAAGAAATATGAAGATAACAATTGCATTTGCTAAACATGAAAAAATTGCTACCGTTAACTGGTTTACATTTGTCATTATTCTCAGGAACTACGAGCTATATTTTTTTGTCATAACTTACTGAATTGAAATTAAAGAAAATTTGTGCAATTGCATAATTCAAACTTTTAACGAAAATGATGATATAAAACAATTGCTAAGAATACACGTGTGTCACGCGCAATACAGTTTTTTTCGGTCATAAAAAATGTATATGTAGATAGTTTACGATCACTGTAAAGAAACGCTACCATGTGGTGAAATTTCAAACACTTTTTAAGAGAAAATTTCGACATCTCTGGTAGGAAAGTTAAATTGCTCCACAAAGTACAAAATGTTCCTGATAGTAACGCTGGAAAAAATGTGATGGCAATAGAGAGGACGAAAATTATTGAGATGAATTTCTTTTAAAATTACGTACTACCGGACGTTTTACAACTTTTTTTTCAGGAATTATATGTCGCAGATGTTGTGGAAAATACAATATATAAATATCGTGTGAAAAAAAGTCTGACGTCCGTGGAAAGAAACACTTTATACATAACTAATGACTCCATTTACACAAGAACATACGTGAATGAGTGTCTTCGGAAAAGATTTCTTTCCATTATTAGAAAACACAAGATACCATAATTTTTCTGTCTGATCTTGCTTCTTGTCATTACTGCAACTGAATGGTATCAAAGTTTACCAAAGGTGGCCCATCCATCAAACTCTCCAGAACTCTATATTTCTGGAAAAGTTTTGGGTCTTAGTAAAAACATTTAAATAACATTAAAGGCTCTGTTAAAAGAAATAAAATAATATTCTAAAAAAGTGAACTCATTCCAAAAGTAAAGTAACCGATAACACAAGGAGGATATTTTAGAAAACATTAAATATTTTGTTAAAAGCTAATGATTATCTAGTGAAAACTTCTCCCAATCTATGAACTTTGGAACAACAATACATAAAAGTAATCCACAAGATTGAACAGGAAGATTGAATTCAAATTAAATTAATTTCAGTAGCAGAAACTAATATGTTTAACTTAATTATCATTTTTATATTATAAGAAGTTATGTAAATGTGTTAAATCAATTAATACATAATCTAAAACTCTATGAATTTAAGGCATATTTACAAAATTCAATATATAAGATGATGTAATTCGCACTAACATTCATACAGTTAGATGCTATTTAACTTTAAAATTTTTAAAAATTTTTATACTAAACATACGTATGTATGTGCGTATGTATGTATGTATGTACATATATTTTCAGGGTTGTAAGATCAAACCACATTATTTTACACCATTCGGATATAAATCCATAACTCAAACTACTTAATTTGTTTCCTTTTTTATATAATAACTAAAACCAGTTTTGCCAATATAATGAATGAGTGAATGAATGAATAAATGAATGAATGATAATAATCAAAAGTTTTCATGCCACTTGGAACTCAATTTGTGTTTTTCTTTTTAATTCGTAGTCATTGTAATATGAAAACATGATATCATTGTCATTAATTTTAGTTTACGATCTGTATTGTTAATGTGATGTGTTGCTTATTTCTTATGGAAAATTAAAATAATACCAACTGATTTATCGCCGTTTTGGCATAATGTGTTTATATAACTTACAAGCAACATGCCTTACCCCAGACAGTAGCAGTAATAGCAGATGAAAAAACGTAGTTCTAACACATATTAGTCAAGTCCAAACTACAGCAAACAGTAAGAAAAAAAAAAATAAATAAACCAACAACTATGAAAGAAGTAACAAACACCACCAAACCCACCCTCTGAGTTGTCATAAATCTATCACTTTTAATGGCCGCCCTGCACATAATTTTATGCGTTTTATGCAGCCCAAGTACACACACATACAAACATTAAATAAAGAAAAACAAAAAAAAAAATCCTGGTAATATCAGTAAATTCAGCCCTTACCATCAACATTTCATAAGAGCAAAGGCAACCACTGTTATATATAAAGCTTTGCAAGGAAAGAAAAAAAGGCAACCAACATCTCCGAAGACTCACAAATTTCATAAAGTGGCAATTCAATCAATCAATTTTGACATTTTCTTATTTTTCGTTTGTTCGTTTATATGTACATACATTCAGTCAGTCATTCCACCCTTAAGCTTTGGCATCACTTGATATTTTCTTGTTGCTGTTGCTGTCTGTATCCAATATCAGATGATGCTGTATATATATTTGAGTATGTGTTGATGTTACCATACTGTTGCACAGTGGAGCCAATCGCAAACATTTTGGTAATAAATCTGTATCTCCTAAACTACCTGTTGGATCGAATTGAAATGTATGGAAAAGTTGTAGATGAAGACGTAAGCTTTCAGAAAAATTATCTTATAGCGCTCTGTAATAATACGGGATAAGCTACAAGGTATAAAACTTGACCACCTCGAGTATGTAAAAGTTTCAAAAACTCGTAACTTTTACAAATCAAGTCCGATTTCAAAGATTTTTATATTTCTGTAAAGTGCTTGGCCATATAAAGAAAAAACATGATTATCTCTTACAGTTAAGAGATAAGATATTTACGCTGGAAGTTTGAGTTTTTGATTTTTTGCTTCGACTTTACTTAGTTTTTCAGGAATTAGTCCTGAGATATATGGAGGACATTTTTTTTTAAATATTTTTTTTAACTTACATTACATTTTTGAATTATTTCAATTCGTTTAGTCGTGAAAAATGTTCAAAGTCAACACTCTGAAATCAGTATGAAAAATTGTTATTTTTTTTACAAAAATATAGTAAAATATTTTCACCTTTTTCTCAAAGTTTTGTTAATAAAAATTATCTTCTTTCCATATTTCAAAAGATAAGACTTCATAAGTGTTTAAAAAAGAAGTTTTAAATTCATTTAGATTTGTACCCTACATCTAGCATTTGTCTAAAATGGTAGATTTTAGAAAAACGGTTCATGTTCATCGATTAATAAAAAAAGATATCATGCGATTTTTTTTAATATATTGACGCTGTTTCATTAAAAAATATATTTAAATAGATTTAGCACTAATCTGCTTCCCGCCTAGCCAAAAATGAATGCAGCAGTGAAAATTTTATGAAAAAAGTCAACTTTTCAAAAGACCTTTTCTTAATTGCACAAGAAAGCATATTATCATTATATCCTTTCCAAAAGTCATTCAAATATCTTCAACAACCAATTTTTGGCAATTTTTTTAAAATAAAAAATAGTTAATAAATTTAATTGGTTATTTTTTTTTTTAACATCATCATATTATACATCAACGAGTTGGTAAATAAGACTACTTTTATGTTCTGTTGATATTTTATAAGTTTTTGGAAAGTAGATGGAAAAAAATATTTTTTTAGCTTTTTTATTTCTTAAACTATTATTTATTTTTGGAAAATTTAAAAATTGGTTGTTGAAACTATTTGAATGATTTTTTTTTTAAGAATGAAAGATAGTTGTTTGCTCTATATAATACAAAATAAATTATAGAAATAATATAACGCTAACACGCTTTTTTAAGCAATTTAAACAAAAAAAAGTCTTTTGAAAAGTTTACCTTTTTCATAAAATCTACAATCCTACATTCGTTTTTGGTCGTGTGGAAAGCAGTTTAATTCTAAAATTTACAATTTTCGACCAATGCTGGATGTAGGGTGCAAATCTAAATCAATTTAAAACTTCTTAATTAACCATTTATGAAGCCTTGTCTTTTGAAATATGAAAAGAAAAAAAATTATTAACAAAATTTTGAGAAAAAAGTGAAAGAATTGTGCTTATTTCTGTAAAAAATAGCTATTTTTCATACTAATTTCACAGAGCTGACTTTGAATATTTTTCACGGCTAAATGAAATGAAATAATCCAATTATTTGACAAAATATTTTAAAAACAATTTTCTTCCATATGCCTAAAGTAGAGGCAAAAAATCAAAAACTTAATATTCAAGAATAAATATCTTTTTAACTGTAAAATATAACTTAAGTCATAACTTTATCTCGCCAAGAGCTTTACAGAAATATAAAAATCTTTGAAATAGGCCTTGATTTATAGAAGTTACGATTTCTTGTTTTTAACTTTTACATACCCGTCATGGTCAAATTTGATACCCTGTAGCTTACCTCGTTTTATTACATGGTGGTTGTAGGAAAATTTTTCTGAAAGCTTAGATCCTCCTCTATAACTTTTCGATATATATCCATTCGATGTGACCAGTAGTTTAGGAGATACAGATTTATTACCAAAAATTTTACGATTGACCCCACTGTGTGTTATTGGTTGGGGTTTTGACTGGGTGGGCGTCCTTTGGTATTGAGTTGAGTTATCATCTATTATGAACAACAACATCAACATTTACCGTTATACTCACGTACACAATCACAATTTCTTCTCGTCTTCGTATTTTTTTTTTTTTTTATTCATTTTGTGTGATTTCTTTTAGTTGTGATGGAAATCAAAAATAGAAATAGAAGTAAAAAAGAAATTATTGTGGAAATTAAACAAAATATAGGGAGGTTAGAGAAGGATAGTGGATACGGTACTCACGAAGTAACTATTTAGTATTTATACTTCCATAGAAAGATGACCACATCCGTGTACAACATAACACCATTCAGAGTCAAATCAACAACAAGAAATTGATAACACATTGTTATCAACTTAATACCACATGATTGTTGAATTAAAATATTGAATAACATTATGTATTCGATTTCATGTGTTCAGAACTTGTAAACGAAAGTTGTTAAAATTTGATACCATAAATTGTTAATATAACTACAACCGTTTTGGATTTTACATCGAAAGTTTTACCTCAGTGAAGATAATTGTTGACGGTTTAGAGCCAGGTGTTAAAAATCTATATCTTAGATCTTAAAAACACGAAAAAAAATATTATTTAAAAACTTTCGTAATAAAAAATTTTATTCTAAAAATGTTTTTTATTGAAAAATGTGAATAGCCGATTATAGTGTACAATTACAACTGCTAGGAAAATAGCAAAATATACAAAATAAATAAATTGTACTTAAAGTTTAATCCCTCCAACCCCTTAGCAATACTCTAGTAATTTCCACAAAAAACATTACTAAGAAATATTGCTATTGTGGAAATTAAATAAAAAAAAGAAGAAAACGGAAACCGTCATTTATGCCAAAACTTTAAACAATTCCATCATTCATTCTTATTTCTTCTTTCCCCCTACCGCCACCAACTTCTCTATCTAACCTTTTTTTCATTTTCTTCAACTGCTGGTGTTGGCTGCTGTTTATATTGCTTCTTTAAGTTGGCAGTTTAAATATTTTTTAATTGCGCTCCCTCTCTTTCATACAAACATAAATACATACATTCATTTAAAACAGTTGGTTTCATTACCATCATTCATTCACATTTCTAACGCTTAACCCCCCACCCTCCTCATGCATAACATCTTTGCATCATTATATTTTCAAATTCTGCTCATTTATGGTCCTTCGTTCAACCAGTCAACCAGCCAGTCATCCAGCGTATTCCCATTATATTTATTTATTTCATTTTTGTTTGTTGTAGTATTTTACATTTTATTCATTCTTTTGTTTTCCTTTATTTTTTAATCCTTAAACATTTTCTTTGAAATTTTATTCGTCCTTCTTCTCATTATCGTTTGTTATGCTGCCAATTTTCAATAAATTTCAAAAATAAGACGCCATCTTAGCTTGTAGTGCTGATTCCCCCATCCCAATATAAGTATTTGTAAATGAGCAAGAACGTTTGAAAGAAGTATAAGAAAAAGTTTTGGTAACAAAGCATCATTTCCTTGATGTTTTGTGATTCCTTTGGGGATTCATTTGGAATTTGTTGTTGTTAATATTTGCTTCTTCTTTAGCTTTGTTGTTGGATTGAGTATTGTTTTGATAAAGGATTTAAATAATGAGAACAAAAGGTACAAATATACAATTAAAGTTGCTGCTGACTTTTGGGTGAACATAAAAAATAAAATAAGGAGCATTTGCGTATTTTTTTTTTTTTTATATATATAAGGAAAAATTTATTTTTAATCAGATTAAACTTCAAGATAACATGAAAAATTGTTGACACTCGTATATTTTTAAAATCTTTTGAAAATATATAAAAAAATCAAATTTAAATCGTTTAGTTCCTAAGTGGACTATAATTACAGCTGCATTAATTCCTTATTTTAAAAATATAAGCACGTAATAAAAATTGGTCTAAAACGATCTTTGACAAATAATCAATTCGGAAAATATTGCTATAAATTTCTATAGCAAACGGAACACTTATACAAATTAGTTTGAAATTTTATTTTAATACTTTATTTTCAGCAACAATCTTGAAAATTTCAGTGTTTAATATAGTTTAAATATTAAGATCCTTAGAGAAAATGCTTTATTTTGTCTAATTGAATAAAGCTATTCATTGTGAATCGGATCAAATTCTCTGAGATCACGATCGTGCTACAAATAGATCCTTCGAAATATTGCCGTATTCTATATTTATCTTTATGAATTCGAATATAAAGTTGAAAAGACCAAGATTGAATTTCACTTTTAATTGATAACCAAAATTCCACAAGCAGTGCAGTTTGTTTCAAACTTAAAAACTACTTAACCCTTATTTAATATATAAGAACCCAGGTAAAAACTTTCATATATTTTTATATATGGTTATGTATGAAAATATGTAGATATATATATGGTTGTATTTATGAAAAGTATGCAGTAATATTTGTAATATATGGATTTATATATTAAACTAAATATGAATAACACAACCATATATGGAACTATATATGATAATTTTTATTGATATATGGTGTCATATATGACATAATTTTTCGTATATGAATACACATATGGCCTACCCCAAAAATACTCTTTCGATGCCGATCTGTTTTTTTTTATTTTTTTTATTTTTTTCTTATTTAACATGTTTATTCAAACTTCTAACTTCTTCTTTTATAAACGATATCTATCATTTTAAATACTGTTGCTACTAAAAATTTACGAAATAATAAGTAACCCTTTTAACCTGGTTTCCAAGTGATTTTGTGTGTCGTTAACTGATTTAACTATTTCAATTGCATTTAATTCATACAATATACAGATTTGAATACCAAATAAACTGGCTGGTGTCTCTGATAGAAAGTGTTTGTGAATTTAACAAAAACAAGAATTTGACATTAAAAAAATAAAATTAAAAATAAAAATTTTATAAAATTGGAAATATAAAAAAATTAAACGAAATTTTAATAAAATTCTTTTTTGTAAATTTCTGGTTCTCCTATCATTATAAGAAAGTTCCTCTGGTCAATTATTATATTCAAAAGAAGGTACATGTTTAGAAATATATTCGATCAATATCCTCTCGTGCTTGATATTATCGTTTTTTATAAGGATATTGCAAATCTAGTTAAGGACAGTTTAGATATTCAAAGTAAAAACAAGTAAGCAAGAATCTCAATTTTTTAAGATGTTAATCGGAGTTGCTGCGAACTGCGCCGAATCGGCTCTCCACGGTGTTCTTGTACACTCTCAGCTACGGCCGCTATATTTTATTCACAGCATGCTGGACGTGGTCTATTCGATCGAATATTATCCAATAATGAATGCTGGGTCTCAAAATGGATGATGGTGTTGCGAATAGTACGCTCAGTAGGCCGATTATGTTGACCATAAGTTGAGCGAAGTGCACGAAACACATTCCTCACAGAACGTGAATTTTCGTAATAAAGTTGAACGATTTGTAAACGTTGTTCAGACGTAAGTCTTTCCATTATGAAATGCCAAACAATACTAAACAAAAATAGCTTTACAGCATGACACGACTCATACGTGATCTGTCAAAAAAAGGCTACTGGAAAAAGTATCTCTACTTGAATCACCCTTTATATGTAGTATATATGATTCATACATATTTGTTTTAGCTGGGAAGTCAATTTTATCTTATAATCTTTTTTGTAATTCAAAAGAAACTTTATTTACTTGTATTTTTTAAATAATACGTATTTATTTCTAAAACTGATCCTAACTACGACAAACGTGGTCCATTCAGATGTTCTAATTTTCAATTACGATTCGATGAATTGTATCCACAATAATTCCTTGACATCATTAACCATTTTTGTCTGCAAAAAACTCACAAAATTTTTACATCGAAATGTTATAAAGAAGCGACAAGAATATGTCCTTTCACTCCTTCTTTTCAATCTGTATGTAGAAGTAATTTTTACTAAGGTTTTATTTAAGTTTAGTTAAAATAAGTTAAAATAACATAAGGAAAGGAAACGCTATCAAATACAATTAAATTTTATACGCATTAAAACTGAAATTAGGAGATATCCTACTCTTCTTAGTGTTTTATCTAACTCTGATACTACTCGTCATCGAAACCAAACAATTTATTACTTCTTCTTCTACTCTAAGAAAAAATCAACGTAAGGTACAGCATTAACTTAAAACAAATGGCACACAGTTACTCAAAATATGATCATGGGCTCTTATCTTATTAATAGGAGAAAATTTTGCACATATTCTATAAATTATAACTTATTTCTGAGTCACTTTAATTCTGCATAGAATTTGCAAAATAAGACTAATTTTTTTTCTCATATTAAAGAGAAATTCAACCGAAAATGTCTGTAGAATTCCGTCTTTTATTCAAACTAAAAATGCCATTGGATTTTGTTTAACAAATTTTAAATTTTGATCATAATTTGGAAATATTTGATAAAGAAGTGTGACAAATTTTTTTTAATAAAAAACGTCAAATAAATTGCATTTAAATATTGAGTGTGCATATTAAGTAGAAGACGTTTTTCTACATGGAAATAAAATCTATTTTGCTTAGTGGTTACGTAAATTTCATCAAATATTTGCCTAGTCTGACTATAACTTTAGAAAAATACTTTGAGTTCCCTTTTAGTTTTTGTTATCCTTTATTATAGCTCCTTGATTCATTTGAACGACCACGATGTATTACGAACGAATGCGAAGTTAGACGAATGCGAAGAATCGTCAGGAAATAAAACTATAGTCTACTAACTCCGATTTGGTACCAAAAGGTTTTGTTTAAAAATAATTTTAGTGCATTTTTAATAAGAGTATAAAACTGCCATAAACTTCACATGTTTTTGACTCCGCATATCATTTGTCATCCACATTTTTATCTGAGACAATCTTCTTCTTTCTTTTGACAAGCTGGCAACTTTTTTTTCCATATTTGTACAGTATGACCAACATTAGTTTTCTTGTTCGGAATTAAAGAGACGTTTAAGGAAACAGTCAAATTATTTTTTGTCCCAGTTATTTAAAAAATTATACTTTTATAGAAATCGAATGAATCAGTTAAACTTTATGTTAAAGACAATCAGTAAATGAAAATGTCTGAAAAAGGCATTCTAAATCTGAAGGTATCATTCGAATTTATCAAAACTAAGTGGTGAATCAAATACAATGATTTCTGTCTGAACTTATAGATCAAAGTCAAATACTTAATAATAAAAATACGAGTGCAACTTATAGCATTAATGTATAGTAATATTTTAGTTTTTTTAAGTAATTTCTGAGGAATCTGAAAAATGATGAGAATCCCTATCATATCGGAAATCTTGGACACATTTATGTAAATGTCCCGTTTTAATAGTAAAAGAGAAATTAAACTCTGTTAACTATTTAATAACACAGGTCAACAAAATCGCGAACATTTCTGCAAAATTCTTATTCCCTAGACTTGATATAGTGCAGAAAGTTAAATGAAAATTTTCCAGCACGTCACACTTTTACCCCACTGACAGCCAAAGGAAATATGCTTCTCTAAGGAGTTTTTAGGTTATATAATTTTCTATGTAACAGGTAGAGCAAATTATTCACTTATATTTTATAGACAAGAAATGGTACTACAAAAATTTAATGAAAGTCAAGTCTCCAACTTGCCACATATAGCCCCTAGAAGTCTTTAAAGTTGAAAAATCAAGAATTTCACAACTAACCCTCATAAAACAAAGGAAAAACCGAGCTGTAAGGAGTATAGAGGAGAAATTTGCATTTGATATAACTAACACATGGTAAAATTTTTCAAATTGCACTGACAGAAAATGCGTAGACATCAAAATTCAAAATTTAAATAACAAAGTCAAGAAAAAATAGAAAAAAAAATAAATAAATCGTGAATTTCGCGTGAATTTTATTCCTTGCACTAGATTTAGAGCAGAAAGTGAAATGAAATGTTTCCATCACGTCACAGTTTTAAGATATATCATGTTTTATATTTAACTTAATTAAAAAAATTCTATATATTTTCTTTTTTTATTTAGGACTAAAATAGTACTATATTTATGCATCAATTTTGTATCCGAAAGTTGTATATGTATATGGAAATATATGTGAATTACAATAAAAATATTTTTTTAATTTTATGCAAAATATAAAAAATATTACTCATACAATAAATAATATTTAATTAAAAACATACAAATTAAATACATACATAGCATCACTTTCCAACAGTGCTCTTCCGCATACTTTGGGCCCTTGCCATAATTGAATTAATTTCCGGACCACGGTTATGCACTGTCTGCCAGAACCAACTGCACCGTATGTAAATAAAGTGCAGCCCTTGTTTGATGTGATTTCACCTCAGGATCAGCACCGGAGGAAGTATTTCAAGACTGAAATTTATTACGATTTTAATCCGCTTCAAATATTGAAATATTGTCTAAAGATAATGAATAAAAGTTTCTTTACCTTTATATTAAACAAGTCTATAAAACATCTGGAAATTTTTTGTCTGCTGAACTGCTGACTTTAAAATTGTTTAACTACTGACAATAAAAACTACAGGAAAAATTACAAAATATTCCGACAGTTACCATCATTTAACACGAATAATCGAGAATTGCTACAATATTTTCATATTTAATTTGTTTTCATTTATTTTTCTTAATGTCAAGAATTTTTATTTTGCATATTTTGTTATGGTTCATAAATGTTAATTTTGTTATTATAATTTTTTTACATAAATTGACACAACACTTTTTATCTAAGACACCAATTTATTCAGAATTCAAATATAGTAAAAATAGAAAAAATTTGTTAAATACATTTGTATTCAGCAATTGAAATAAGATGATTATTTAACTCTTCTTAAAATTTGTTTTATTATCCAAAGTATAAAAACATATTTCAGCTAATATATTTAATATATATTCATTGCAACTGAAATCACGATTATGCAGTTTTTAAAGTTGCACGAATAAAGTGGTTCTGAACTAATTCGTATATCATTTTATATATGGAAAATAGTATATGATGACAAATAAAACTAAAAATTCGAATATATAGTTCCAGATATGATAATCTATATCATATATGGTTTTATACACTCCGTTGCAGAACTATATATATATATATATATATTCCAATGAAACATTTCCAAAACATCACACTTTTAACCCATTAACGACCAAAGGAAGTACAATTTTCTGGGTAATAATAAGTCATCAGGAATAGTGCAACAACAAAACTGTAGAACATGCCATGTCTCCAACTTGACCCACATAGCCCCTAGAAGTCTTTAAAACTGTAAAAATCCCCGAAAATATGTAAAATGAGCGATGAACAAGGGGAGCTTTTTGAAAAAACGCTGCTATTGAGAGATTATATCAAAGTATATGGAATCCTACTATACTTAAAGATTATTGTTTAAAACTTAAAATACATATAGTTTTAATCTCAAAAAAATGTAAATATTCAATTACTATTGATTCAATTCTAATTTAAATATACAGTAAAACAAAAAGAATTACGCATAAGCCTTCAGGCACCAAAATAATTAAGTGTACAATCATACTCCTTTGCTCCTCCAACAAAAGCTTCTACATATAAAGCAACAAACATAAAGTTGAAATAAAATAAAAGAAAACTTTGGTATAAATTCCCATTATTTATGGCAATTGCTGTTTGTGATACTTTATTTCTACTAAAGACCCTTGGAAATTTTTGTTTGAATTGTAGGGAAATTATAATAAACCAACAAGAACAAACAAAAAAAAAAAATGACAAAAATTAAACGACTAAATGAATGAAAGCTAAATTGTATATTATTTATACAAGTCAACAACGATGTATCTCCTTTGTAAATAACAAAACAAAAATAAGTTGATCCTGTTTGGATAATTTCATTTATTCCTTCTTTATTGTATATTTTAGCATTGAATTAATTGCTTCGAGTTTTTGGGTACAAGAAGCCAGCGAGCGAATGGCAAAGGAATGTTTTAATTAATATTAATTGAATGAAAAGTAATTGAAAGGATTTTTTTCTGCTATGAATTCGTATTTATTTCATTCATTTGTCCTTTTGCATAAAATTCATTCACAATGTATGCAAATGATTTATGAGTTTAATTTTATAAAGCAAAAAAATAAAATAAAACAAAATGAAAAGCACCAAA
The DNA here is from genome assembly GCA_932274085.1 of Protocalliphora azurea. NCBI lineage: Eukaryota > Metazoa > Arthropoda > Insecta > Diptera > Calliphoridae > Protocalliphora > Protocalliphora azurea. Next base: position 39,508,710 of record OW026520.1, read on the forward strand.
CAAAATAATATTCGTACATAAAACAAATACCAACATTTTTTCTTTGTGAATTTATTTTTCTTTTTTGGGGAAAAGAAATCAAATGGAAAATTAAGAAAAATTCTTTCGATCAATGAAACAGGAATTATTTTTTTTTTTACTTACTTATAAATAACTTCAAATCCTTGTCAAAAGAAGATGAACCAAAATGGAAAACGTATAGAAGCGGAAGATGAGAAAAAAAACTTTTTTATAAATTTAATACGTGCCTATCAAAGTGACATTTTTATACAGCCAACTCAAATAACTTATAATACACCTTATTTATATTTAGGTTTTAGGTATTATAAACATAAATATTTTCTGTTTTTTTCCTTTTCAAATATATATGGATTATAATAGGGACGAAACGAAGGTTAATGTGATTCTAAAGACATGAATATTTTTAATAAACGATCATAACATTATGTCATATAATTTCTAATCCAAGTAAAGCAACATAAACTTATCACGAAACTTCTTCTCTGGTGTAAAATGAAAACGAATTCGATCAATTGTATGATTTTTGAATACACATAAATATAACTACAAATATGCCTGTTTTAAATAATTTAATCATGATAGTCTCAATAAGGCCCTAAATTATTCAAATATGCTCACCTTTTTTATTCCATTCGAAAATATTTTGATTGAAAGTTAAACAGAAAAAAATGTAGCAAAAAAAATCAAAATAAGCAAAATCCCCCAAGAAAAGTTAATGCTCCTTACGGTGCGCAATAGCACGTATTCGATACAACAAAAAATGTCCTTTTTTTACTATAAACAACAACAGCACAACATTAAGAATGAAGTATTGTTGTGTTATTCTTATTTTGCTTTATTTTGTTCAAAACAATCTCGTTATGTTACTATTATCCTGAAGTATTTCATTTTCTCTTATATTTTTTCTGTTTTTTTTTTTTTTTTTTTTTGTTAGTGGTTCGTCCTCGTCACTCGCTAAGCCATAAATCACTCAAGCTTCTTGGCATTTTCCACTTCCTTCGCATTGCTGCAGCAATTCAGTTTCAGATTCTTTTAAAAGTTGTTTATTTTGTTGTTATTTTTGTTTTTTTTTATAATTCTATTTAGTTTATTTTGTTGCTGTCGTTTTGTTCTACGTTGCGTATCATTCAGTTTCAGAATTTTCAATGTTTCTAGGGATTTTTGTCGTTGTTGTTTATTTGTTCGCTCGTTGGCTCTTTTGTTGGTTCAATTTTATTCTATTTAGTTGTATGGTGCTCTGCTTTCAAATGCCATTCACCCTGCAGTGACATTTCTGGGGTGTCTGTCACAAGACGTGTCCTTCGTCTATTTGTTTGTTGTTGCTTTTTTGTTGTTATTTATCCCTCTATTATATATATTTTAAATACTTGTTGTAGTTGTTTTAGTATTTATTTTGTCATACAATCTTGTGCGAAATGTTGTTATTTATTCACTTTATCGCTGCACTGTGTAACAATTTAAGTAAATATTAACAAAAATTATGATATAAAGAGATACTCCTCATATCAACGGATTTTTGCCAAAATATGATTTCAGAAAGAAGTTATGAAACTTAAAAGGTTTCTGCTCTATTGTACCCTGTACCTGGGAATCTTACCTGTTTTATTACTAAAAAATCTAATGTGGTATTTTTCAAATGTGACATTCAAATATGATTTCACACTCTTTCTTCTAAGGGTTGATAATATATATCGCAAATTGGCTGATGTTGATAAAATAGATCTGTTCTAAGGAGTTAATATTTTGAGAAGAAAAAGCAAACGTTGAATAATGACCACAATTTTTAATATGATATTCGCTACCAAAACCATCTAAAATGGCTTTAATTACTAAAATTTTTGTCTCTAAAACTTTCCTTCATCTGTTGGAAGTAAAATATCTGTAATATCTAATGCATTACCTCTTAAATGTGAGATCTTCCAACACTATCCTCTAATAGCTAACAACAGATAGCTCAAGTTGTTGGCGATCTACTTGATGATCAGTAAACATAATCTCTTTCATTAATGAATGCCTCATCAATAAATATAAGGATTAGTATTCAAGTTTTGGTGTAGTATTCATCTTATTATCTCATCTTGATTTATTATTTTGATTTCACATAGTAACACAGATCCGAGAGATTAAATTTTCAATGACTCTGCCACAAAAATTCACCTAAATTTAAACGATGACCTGGTTTACGTTGACTTTGACATCAGTAGAATGCATCTTATGATTTGAGACTTTAGAAAACTCTAAAGAAAGAGTCATATTAGGTTAGGTTTAATAGAGGATTATATGGAAACCGTGAAATGTAAATCCTAAGTGAATCCTCAGGAGTTCCTTATCTGTACTTCACGTTCTGTTGCTAGTCCAGTTGATAGTATTATCGTTAGGCATCCACTGACGCCTCATTGTTCATTAACAAATTTCATTTAACAAATTTCAAAATCTGTACAGGATTTATTCCCTTCAGTTCCTCTAAATCCTGAAGGAAATAAGAATCGAAACATTTAAAACAGTGAAGAGACAGTGAAATGTATCCTGCCCTACCTCGTTACACCATACTCTCTGTACACAAACCAATTTTGTTCAGAAAATACCTCAGTTCATTATGGCCTGTAATAATACCAATATACTGTATCAGTTCGTAGTTTTCTATGTTAAGTAAAGACTTAATCGTATTTTTGTTTTTTAGTTTCCAAGGTATCTTCGTTTATTTAAAACGTGGTGTATTTCGCCAGATTTTGTCTGGTTTAATATTAAATTCTTCCCGTATTTTGTGACAAATCAATATCCGCTTCTACTCGCTTCTAATCATTTGTCCGTTTTGCCTCAGTCTTGCTTAAGTCTTTTAAATTCCGAAATCTTGTGTAAGTCAAAAAATATATTTCATTGAGACTGTCTCCTCTACAGTTCTACATATAGGGACGCTGTTTTAGGTCGATATGTTGTGCCTTTGACGTTTCTGGAATGTTTGCTGAGCTGGTCTCAATATTTAAACTAACGAAAACTAATTTTGATTTTAAAGTTTTAAAATTTTAACGTTCTACTCAATCGTGTAATGGTGATTTGGCATCAGTGGTTAAATAATAAACAACTTATTTTGCAGATGCAGTTTTCAGAGACTGTCAATTGAAGATATCTTTATTTATTCCCGATATAGCGCTTCAATTTCTAATGAATAGTATGGCCTTACAAAAACGGAGGCATTTCGATCCTACTTGGCCGCTTGCTACGTGGTAACTAGTTAAACAACCAAGATCTCTGTATTTGAAGCATTTGGCTAAATCCTGAGTAGAAACAAAACATAGAGACTAGCTTAGATCAACGTATTTTCAGGCTAAAGTTTCTATTTTCCTTATTCAAATTGCAGCACCTTAATATACTCTCTGCAAGAACTTTTTTCTAAAGATTAACTCCAAAAAGGAAGAATCAGAGGAACTACAACAGTGTCTAAGAAAAGTCCTTTATAATCTTTCTAATAATACTTCGTTCTCTAACATTCAGTTTACAGTTAAAAATATTTCGTCATGAAGATAACATACAACTGTAATGTTTTGGATAAACGCGTCGTGAATCCGAGTGACTACTTTTAAAGCAAAACAAATTCTAACGAATTATAGACAAATTTATCCAAATTTAGCTTCTGCAAATAAAACATTCTACTAAACCTAAAGCAGTGGATAGATTTTAACTAAATGTGACTAGATTTGAGAAATTCTACCGACAAGCATTAAAAATTCCCCTTTTTCTCAAATTGTACCACTGTCTATTCTGGATATTTTTTTTCCTGTTTTCTACTTTCCCTGTTGTTCTTTTTCATCTTCCTAGTAGTTAATAGGGGTGACACTTTGAGGTGACATATTGAAATTAGTATTAAACAGTTTGTTTGTTTGTTCTTTTTGCTTACACCATCGTCTTCTTTTGTTTTTACTTCAACGTGTTTTTTTTATTATTGTTATTATTATTTTTATCTCTTCTTCTTTACCGTCTTCAATGTAACATTAAGTTTTATATTATATTTTTGTTGGCTTTGTTGTATGCAGTATAGTGTAGATACTCGTAATTAGATAATTAGTTGTAAGTGTGCCTGTGTATATGTTTATTTATGTGCCACTGTTTATTTGTAGCTCTTTTTCTTTACTTTTGCTGTCCAGCAAAGCGTCTGTCCGTCTCATCAGTCTGTATTACAAATGACATTTGTAAATTATTATCATTGTAGATGAAATTGTAATTAGTAAATTAAGTTTAGTTTTACTTTATGTATGTGTTTGTGTTTTTGTAACAAAATCTTTTTTAAAGAGTCATTAGATTGTTGGAGACATTTATTCTAGAGATTGTCAATATTTGACATAAGAAAAATAGATTATATTATGCATTTGAATATTTAGGGTGGCACTTATTTAATCTGGATTTTTAACGTATATATTTCGAGAAGATATAAATTTCAAAAGATCAAATTAAAAAAAAAACTAAAAAATAAGGCTACTTTTAGATATTCGGATCAAATCAAGCCATAAAATATGCCGAAGTTGAGTCTATCGTGTAAAGTTTATGTGTGGGAAGAATGCGACATATTAATTGTCTTTAAATATGATAAATATTATATCTTGCAACTTATAAGTCGTTCCAAATATTTTTAATATAAAAATATTGGATAACAATTAAAATAACAGAAATATATTTTTTATAGCATAAAATTAATAAGAATATTAAAAAACTCAAAAGTAAAAAAAAAAAAAATCTGCACAACAAAACTAATAGAACAAACTGTTCAGCTACAATCCCTTTGCTTTTGACCACTTCAGGGAATCTTTTAGAAATTAAAAATAGAATTATATTAGAAATTAGGCTTATATAAGAAATTAAATTATTAGCATTGGCACTACTCTACGAGCACCAGACTTGCACTGGAGAGTCTTTCTGGGCTTCCTCCGACCTCTTCCTCATTGCTTTTTTGATTTGCTATTTTCCATAAGTTTTAAATAGTCTTAAGATCATGAGATTTTTTGCACTTGCCTTTGATGGTTATCACTTACTGATGTAACCAATTTTTCATAAACTTTAAGGTTTATTTTGGGCCTTTGTCATGTTTGAATACCCAAAGGATCATTATTTTATCTCTGGTATGTTAAAACATTACTTTCTGCAGAATTTTTTGATACACTTTATTACTTATTATACCATGCTTTATACCTTAACAATATACAGAATTCAAACGTTATAAATGGGCTAACAAAAACTCCTCATTTCATCTAAATTGCTCATATGAAAGTATCTTACCGTAAATTTAGACATATTAATATTTTTTAAAGGTCTTAATGACTCATAACACTTCGGAAATCTATAATGTAGAGATTTTTTAACTTACTCGCAATGTTTTGATTTAACTTTTTAAATTTTCATCAGTAAAACTTTTCAAAATTGACAAAAAATCCTTCAATTAACTTTTTGCGAAAATTATATATATACCCAGCTAAAAATAGTACGTTTGGATCATATATTTATACATATATATTTGGATCCGAAATTTAAGGTACAAGGAGATATATGACCATACATATTTATTAATATATATCAGTAACTATATTGTGAATCATGGCATAAAGAAAAGAAAATAGTTCCATTAAGTTTGTATTAATTTAAAATCACTTTCTGACAATCTTAAGAATTATGACAATTTGTTAAAATAATGCTATCATATTTATATAAAATTTGACCTTTTCATAAATAAATTCATTTATTTATTATTTATTTTAAATAAATAAAACATTCAAATTGTATAGAAATAGAAAAATGCTATACTAAATATGAAAGGGAGGATACCGTCAAATCTCAATCAATGGTTTGCCATTATGAAATCTCAATATACAAAGATGCCTGCAAACGTAAGAGTAAGAAGCAAAATATAAGCAGCATTAAATGGGGCAATTTTTAAAAATGATATATTTCGATTAAATGGCTGTTTGTAATTTGACTACTATTTCACTAAATGTATTTCTTACCATTCAGAAAGCGTTTGATTTTAAAGCCTCATCCCTATGAGAGTAAACAGGCCTCTTTATTGAATCAAAAAATATTCCAAACAATTTACATATTATGGTGCTCTAGAGATCAGTTATGAAATGATTGGAAAACACAAAACCTTTAAAAAAGAAAAAACAAATAAAGCAAAATGGTGCGCGCAACTCTTTGCTATTAGCTTCCAACTGCCACTACCAACTGAAAAATAATGAATTAAATCTTTGGACCTGACACTTTCATTATCTTAGGCGCCGTATCTTTTTAGAAAAACTCAATGTTGTCAATCATCATTTGCTAAAAGCGACTTCACACAGCCCATAGAAAACATACTCAAAAGACAATATAGGTAATTTCCGTTAAGATCATTATTACTTAGCATTTTTGCTTCTCTTTTTTTATTATTTTAGCATTAGAGGGACTGAAATCTTACAGAAAAAAACCTTTTTATTTCTTTCTTTGTTTCTACAATAGAAATATTCGTACATTTTTCTCCCCAAAATATTCCTAAAATACAAGCTTCCTAGAACGAAATTTATTTTTATATTAATTTTAGTAAAAAATAGTATCTTTACAATAATTATAAATTTAATACAATTTAATAGTTATGAATTTAATTATCATATAATATAATCAAAAATTCCTTGAAATTAAAAATTCATTTTAAAAATCTGGCAACGTTCGTTAAAAATGTTTAAAAAAAGAAAACTTCAAAAATCCTCATTTTTTTAAACAAATTATTGATTGAAACTACTTTCTATTAGTTATAACATGTTGTGAATTATAATTAAAATAATTATCTTTTTTATTTATTTTTTTTTTTTTATTTTTTAATTTGATATGAAATTTAAGAAACAATATAAAATACTTTTTTAAAAATACATGTTTAATCCAAAAACTGTAATTTAAATACATACATTCAGGAGAATACCAGATGGACTTGATATATATACTACTCCATTCCACATTTCCTCTTAGCAGCATACAATATAAAGAGAACATTCTCACGGTAGCTGGTTCTAAGCATGTGCCGAAATCAATAAAATGAATTTCGCATCGTGACACTGTTTGCCATAACGTACTGATCTACATGTCAACACAATTCAGCGACATCATCGTACGTCAAACCACCATCTTTCCCACCTCAATCACAACAGCAGTCACTGATGACTGCCAAAGACCTAATGGTCGCCCGCCGCCAAGTATACCTTGAACTTGATCGCCACGCGAAAGCCCAGGAATCTAATCTTTATGAATTTCGTTATTTATGTATTTGTTTCTTTCAAGTTTTTGGTTGTTGAACCTCTGCATAACTTTCCTAATTTAGATTAAATAAATTTGTTTCTAATATAAAAAGAAGGATAAAAATTTGTGAATGTTTTCAATAATAACTATTTAGAATAATTAGCCACTTACCATTTTTTAACACTAATAATTGACTGAATAACGAACTCATTTTTGTAAAAATTGTTAAAATATTTTTTATATTTGTTTTAGGGCCTGATTTTATAAAATGAAACATAAATTCGTTTCCACAAATTGTATTATAAACAACAAATAAATTCAAATTTATTTCGCTTTACAAAATAAGACCCTTAATTTTTTTATGTCAAGAAAATTTATTTTTAATATATTGACAAACACTTTATCAAAGACACAATTTATTTAGTATTCAAAACTTTTATACGAAATATAGTATAAAGTAATACAAACATGTAAGTTTGTAATTTATATCAATTTAAAATTTAATATAATTTTATTAGCTAAAGCATATTTAATCATTTCAGTTAACGTAGCTTTAACAATTTTTTAATATCTGAAACATATTCCGTAAAGAAAGTGTTTTTAGATATATCATATATGCTTCCAGATATGGAAAATGATGTGAAAACATTTTCCATTGACACCATATATGACTAAAAAATCACATATATACTCGTAGTTCCATATATGATAACATTTTTGATATATAATTTTATATGTGAATCCATATATTGCAAAAATTTCCATATATTTGCGCATACTGCCCAGCAAAAACTTTGCTTTCCTGGTAAGCTAGCAGGTATAATTGGAAACAAAAATAAACTACTTATTTTTTGTCTGAATAACTAGTTATTTTTGTTCGACTTGTCCACAAATTCATGTAGTTATTTTTTGACTCTAGGGGTACTCAAAAATATGTACCCAAACGAAAACAAAAATAAAAAAACAAAAAAATTTTGCCGTCAGTGAGACTCGAACTTGGACACACACTAACCATTCTTTTTTACTGACTAACGTCTTACTCAGTACACCATCTCGCACATAGCATCCTAATCGACAAAAACTCTATTTAGTTTAAAATATCTTTTTAGACATTTTGTTATAAAAAACTAACAGCTTCAGAATGGGGTTGAACCAACAACCTTCTGGTTGTTAATCCGGAGCTCTAGCCAACTCATCCACGTGATTGCAGTATTACTACGCTATTATACTATTGAGTACTTATTAATGTAATACAGAGTAGGCAAATAATAATGACGCCTGATTACCAAGAAACTACTTTAATAAGTAGTTGTTATTACCGAAAACCAAAAAGTTTTTGCTGGGAATATATACATATATTTTCATACATGGACTATACACAATTACATACATGTAATGATAGCTGGGTATTATTTTGTTATTTTTGCACTTTTTTTGATAAGGCAAAATTATTTATAAAATTTCTTCATAAACATCAAATATGGTATCTCCTACTGAATATTTTTGCAGTACGGCAATTTTTCTTCGACGTTCGACAAAAAACAGAAGATTTTTTTTTCAATTGAGTAATTTTTGTAAATGCAAATATTAAGTCGATTAAATAACTTTATTTGTTTAACAGTTTTAAATTTTACTATGTAACCCTTACAATTTTCAAAACAATTTAGTTAAGAAAAAACAGGTCATTTCCCTATTTAATCCTAACAATTAAACAAATTTCCCTTTAAGTTATCATTAATGTGCAAACATTCCCAAATTTAGCAAAAAATAATAAATTAAATATTTTCCTAAAGTCCTTAAACTTTCACTCATACCACCAAATGCCAAGACACCACAACAAAAGCCTCTGGTCTATGGTTCACATAATTTTTTTTTTTTTTTTTTCTTAATTTTTGGAGTATAAATGTTTGAATTTGTAGAAAATGAAGGCTGGAATATTCATGAGAGGATTAGAATTATTTTTATACTGTCATTTTCATTTCTTACTGTTTCAAAATCGTTCTTATCCTCTGCCCCTTAAACAATTTATTAACATAAAGAGGAAGGAAAAGCGTTTGATCCTAGAACTACGATGCTTGTTTATTTGGTCCAAATTTATTTCTTTTTTTTATATATTTTTTGTTTAATAGGAAAAATTATGATTTTTTTTCCATTATTATTATTATTTTTTTGCTGCCAAAAGGGATTAAATTTACTTTAAGCGTGTTTTTCTGTTAAATTATATTCGACTGCTACGACTGACATGCTGCCGTAGCTGTCTTTCTGATGAGTAAAAGTCCTGTTCTTTGTTTTGTTTATGGTACTACAGTTGTAGCAGTATTGGTGATAATTGTCAGTGTAAAAAACTCATGAATCATAATGTTTTTGTTGTTGCTTTTTGTTTTTATTTAGGTTCTTTTTGCTGCTGTATTGGTAGCTTTTGTATGTAAATAAAATTATTTCCGAAAATAATAGAAAGAGTAATTTTTTTGTGGATGCATTTACAACAGATAGTTTAAGTTTATCATGGGACTTGCAACACTTCGAAATATGTATTAATTGATATTTATGAATGAAATGAATTTGAAAAGAAACTCAGGTATATTTTTTACAATTTCTTATTTTAAAATTAAGATTCTTATTTATACATAAAAATTAAAATATCTGTGGCAACAAGGAAAACTCACATAATTTAAGATATGCGAAAATCTTGTTTTACCATTTTTGAAATCTTTATATCCAGTTTTATGCTGTATACATTTTTAATTTAAATTTAAAGAGCACTAAACAGTGGTCCTTTACATTAAAATTCAAGTCAAAATAGATAATTTCAGTTCAGGTTCTGTTGTTATGCATTTTCACAAATAGATTTTGCAAACCTTTTTTAATTAGACATTTCGAAAACATAGGAAAGGTAGTGCTTTTATTCATTCGTTATTGCCCATAGAATAATTTTCTTTATTGTTGTATTTAAATAAAATATTTGTACTGCTATTGTTGTTTATTTTTGTTTTTTGGTATTTTTTTGTTTTATAAATTTATTATGAAAATGCGTAAAGGGATTTAATAAATAACTGTAACTGCTTCTACTTGTACCTACTACTACAACAATACACCAATCATAACTTATACAAATACATACAAATGGTTTCATCTATCCTTTTGAACAGTGGATGAAATGGACTTTTTTGGGACCGTAAGAACTATATATTCCTCAAAAAAGCACTTCTTATGCATATAAATTTATTTTGAACATTTTAAAGTTTATTACCTCTAAATAAGTTATTTATACAAATTGTTCCAAAAGTACGTCTACCGTGATCTGTGAAAATAATAATAGTACAAAAAGGACATAAACCATTGCTTGGAATTCAAAAAATTCTTCAACTAAATTTTAAGTTTTTTTTAATGACAAAAAATATAATATTAGATCAATGCCATATTAAAATAGCTGACATGTTAGTTCTAATTAAAATTTTTAATTCAAAATGGAAGCTACGATTTTGGTAGCTTGGTCATTTCTCTAACTCAAAATCCAATATTGTGTAAGTGCATTTAAATTATTTTTGGGAAAGAGTTATTTCGAAATTATTGTAAATTTTGCACGTTGAAGTAAATTTCGAAAGTTGGAACTGTATGTAAGAAATGTTCAATTATGAACCGGTTTTTGAAAATATTCTACTTATCGATCATTAAAACTTTTGATAAATTCAATTGTCCTTATGCAAAAGATATCGTAGGTGCTCTGACATTAATTTAAAATATCTGTTTCTTAACTACTTTTCAGCAATGGAAATTATAATGGTTAAATGTATTTAGTTGTGGATTCTTTCTCCTTAAAAAAAATATATAACTTCCCAAAGAAAAACCTAACAGTTGTAATACAACATACAAGTTAAGCATTGTTTATAATGCACACCTACAACTAAACACTATAAGTAGCGAAAATATATAAAAAGATAATGATAATTCCTTGAACCAAAAACAATAATTGATTATGTATATTGATCTTAGGAAATAAGTAGTAATAGATGCTGAAGTTAATTAATTAATTGCGAGTGGTTTAAAGTTTCCCCAAAACAGTGCAAAATAGATTGTACTTAGCGAACCTGCATAGCCTTTCGGAAACTAGATCAGTTCCGGAGATTACAACTTGCTAGGAATCCAAACAATCGTAAAAAGACTTTGTAACGATAAATTCATAAGCAGCTTAGACTTCAAGAATGATTATTAACTAATCCCTACATCAATGATTTATTGTGTCGTGCGGACTATATTATTTTGCTCCTGAACATACAACATATCGGTGCCATAAAAGTGAATTTTTCAAAATTTTTTTTGGTCCTATTCAAGCAGATCCAAACAAATTAGCTGCAATAGTCGATAAGACGCCACTCCTCCGTAAAGAATATGATAGAAAGCTCACAATTTTTCGATGTCACATCCTGGTACACAGAGAAAACATTTTCGTTGTCAGAACTGAATTTTCCGCCAATCGAATTTGGTCGGTTGTGTGTGTTATCCCCTAATTCGATTTTTATAGTGTTCGTAAATGTTTTCAAAAATAATTCAATGATGTGTACTAAAAGAAAAAGTTACTAGCTTTGTTCCCGGAGTATACGAGACCAAAATGTTACCGAAAAGCGTACCCACACTAGAATATTGGGCAAATGTAAGCTATTTTAAGAGAATAATGTTCTTCTTCTTTTTGAACGAAACAGCCTAGAATATTTCTTCGGGTAGATTATGTAAAAAATAAAAATATACAATAAAAAATTTAAAAAAAATGAGAATAAAAAATTATTTGTTTCTGTTACTAACAGGAAAGTTTTGTTAAAAAAAACAAAAACATTCAAATATGCTGAAAAATAACATTACTTTCACATACGAATTTTTAAAACAGTTTGTTTAAAAATAGTTTTTTTGTACGTTGCTGTATTTTTGTAGGAGAAAAATTACATTTTCCCAAAAAGTACGGAAACGCACCTACTATTGTGAATGAATAACAAATTATTTGACTTTTATTTATAGATTAATAATTAGATATTTATGTGAGAGAAAAAAACCTGATTCAACTGTCAAAAACCTAATTCATTCTACAATAAAATACTAGTAGTAGCATATATTTTGTTTTTGTGTTTCGAAAAAAATGAATAATTTTTTTGAAAATTTTATTCGAAGTGCCTCTCGTATAAACTCCTAGTTGTATTCCATCGTTAGAAATGTAAAAATATAAAATAAAAATTACAAAAACAAAATTATTCTTATAATACAATTAAGTAACCTCATTCCAAGCACTTAAAGATTCCACAAGCAAATTCGTGAATACAAAGGAAATCTCAACGTAATCTTCCGGTTTTAGTTCTGTTATTTTTAATTAGATCCTCCTAACCGATTAGTTTTTGATATGAATTGAATTTTAACCCAGAAAAACCAATTCGCCTGAAAGATTTAAAAGCCCAGAATATTGACGGTATTGGTGATTATCTAAAAAATTATACCAATTGAAAATTAGGGAATATTCATTCCCTAACTTTACCTAACTTTTTTGAAAATACTACACGTAGAGAAAAAACATGGTTAAAGCATGATCACTACAACATTATTATGTTCTCATTACTAATTTTATTAAATTTTAATAAATCTGTGTTCATGATAACAATAATTTTGATTCAATTTTGTAATTTAATGTTTTTATACTCAATAATAATTTTAATATGATTGACGGCAAAAATTATATGTTTTTAAATATTTTTACCAGAAACAAAATTTTGTTAATATGAAACATATCATTAATTCTACAATCATTATTCTTAAACCATATTCTGTTTTTAAACCATATTAATATTATTATTCTTATAACAATAAAATGTTGTAAATAAATATAATACTTATATTTTTCACAAACTTAGTGGAAAACTTCAATACTTGTTTGTTTTTAAATATATAATTTTTTTTAATAGTTGTTTTCTAACTCAATGTAATTCTCATTTAGTTTATACATGAATAAATATAAATAGACAAGGTTTGGTATATATAATATAAGAAACTTGCACTATATATATATATATATATATAGATATAGATATAGATATAGATATAGATATAGATATAGATATAGATATATATTGTATTTGTATATATTTATATATATATATATATATATATATAAAATTTCTCAATACAAATTTTATAAAAATAACAATAACTTTTTTTTATTAATACACGATAAGATGGAATGATAATATGACAAAATGAAATAATAATATGTTAAGATTGGATAACTATATGATAACATGAGGTAAAAATATGATAAAATGGAATCATAATATGAAAATGTGGTTTACTAATACAATAAGATTGTTCAATTATATGTAAAACTATAATTATAATATGAAAAAACAAACCATAAAATCGGATACAATATGACAAAATAGGATCATAATAATTGTTACTTATAATCATTTCTATTTTTGGCTGTGATCATATGTTTCAATCATAATATGTTGCTGTTAGATTATGGTCACTATAACTATATTTTTTCTCTGCGTGTAGGTACTTCCGATGATTAGGGGTTTTTTTTTAAAATTTCGAAAACATTGTGAACATCTTTAGCAAGAGTAGAACTATGTATTATACATTTACAAAATTAATATTCGCATTCCATCAAATTATTATTATTTATTTTATTATTTTTTAATAAATAAGTCTTCTTGTCTTATTGTAATTTTAAGTTTTTGTAATTTATTTAAAACAAGTCAAAGAAATATTACAAAATTTACGGTTATGAACACCGAATTACATTTTCTTTTATTTTGAACGATCTTTTTTAATTATTTTAATTATTATAATAAATAAGTAATAAAAATCACTGCAGTTTAGTAATGATATTCAATATTTTACTTAAATTTCGGCACTCCTACACAGATTTTTAAAATAAATATTCGAAGCAAATAAATTGGTTTCGTTGACCAAATATATTATTGTACGAATACTTATTCCTCCACAATTAAGTTTTAAATGTGATAAAAGTAAATAAATTGGTTTCGTTCACCAAATATATTATTGTACGACTACTTTTTCTCCACAATTGAGTTTTAAATGAGATAAACAAAAAATATTTTTTAAATTTGTATTTCTTTTACAATAGCAATTAAATATTACGTACTATTATTAAATGTTCATTCTTGCAAACATTTTCCAACTAATTTATTTTCTATTTGTAGCACTGATTCATTCCAGATTTCGCAGATATTTCTTAAACATTAATAAATTTACACATTTTTAGTCAACTTTTGGACTGGAGTAGATGAGAACTAATTCTAATGTCTAAATTCGCTAGTATTTGTTTATCAATATTGGTTCTAGTTTACGAATTTTCGCATGTTGGAGCAATGTGCTGTCTTAAGGCCTTTTAGATATTGACGTCGCTAAAAAGTTTATTTCAATCATATCATATTTTTATTACCTTTGTTTTATATGTTTTACTAACTAAACTGAATGGTTTGATTAGTGATTTGAATTAACTAAAAAAATTAGCGGAGTTAATCACATCATGTTTGTAGGTCTAAACAATGTTTAACACTCTAATAAACTGCAATATAAACCGGAACCGAAAATGTGGATATCCGACTCTCCAGATAAAGATAATATATACAACAGCGATAAAATCAACGATTATTTTGATTTTTTAAATACACCGGTCTGTCCCATTTGTGGGGAAAACAAACATTTTTACCACTTGTAAACTCCACTTACTCAAGAACTTCTTCAAAACTCATAAATTCTAGATTAGTATCCAACGAAAATATCCAACCGAACCATCAAAACAATTATTGTCCATTTTTCGGAACAACAACATAACACATGTTGAAAAAGAAAACTGTGACTGTTTTTCCTTTAACTTTGTTTTATGGAAGTGAAATGAATCAAGAGTCAAGAAGATTTAAAATAAATTGTTTAAATTTTCATTTATATTTTCAATTTATAAGAAAATGTTTGAAATTTTCATCGGAAAATTTTAAGTTTTTAATGATTTTTAGCTACATTATGGGAACAGAGGAGAAGCACTTTTTACCTAATGATGTGCTGCAGAATGCGAGCGAAATTATGCAAATTTCTAAACATTATTTTTTTACAGATTTTCCTTGGAATTTTGCCACTTTAAGGCATTTGTTGTTAATATTTTCATGTATAACTATTTTCATTTACCATTTGCAATCAAATCTAATAAAACTAGACCAAAGATTTAACAAAATTTTTGAAAAATTACTAATATTTTCATTATAAACAATTTAATTTGAACAAAATTTTATTTTTTATGAAAAAAGTTTGTTCAATTAATAATATTTATGAAAAAAATGTTCAAATATATGAATTTTTTTCTGCGTATTAAATATTAGTATCAATAAAAAAAAATAAAATTTTTATTTAATTTTTTATTTACATTAAATGAAAACTTGGA
Organism: Protocalliphora azurea; assembly: GCA_932274085.1. Taxonomy (NCBI): domain Eukaryota; kingdom Metazoa; phylum Arthropoda; class Insecta; order Diptera; family Calliphoridae; genus Protocalliphora; species Protocalliphora azurea. The sequence goes on from OW026520.1 coordinate 39,524,425, forward strand.
AACATCCCAAAAATACGGGCAGATATTTCTTTGCAGATAATTTTTCACACATTTCCTTATAGAATTTTTTTTATTTAAGGATATGTGTGATTACAATTAGCGAACAAATAAGTATTAACGGTTTTTAGCATTGTTGAATATCATCAATAGTTCAGTTTTTTAATCTGCTGGTAAAGCATCCTATTTTGAAGATTTTAAAGAAATATTAAATATTATTTCTTTAAAACCCTCACAACTGGATGATTCACTTGAATTGAATGCGGTGTTGAACATTTCATTTATGTACCCTACTGATCATAGAATACAACTAGAAGTTTACGTTAGAGGCTGTTCAAACAAAATTTTAAAAAAATTTAATCACTTTTTTCTAAACTTAAAAACAAAATATATGTGATTACATATATTTTGCTATTGCATGAATTAGATTTTTGACAACTGAATTAGGTTTTTGTCTCTCACTTAAACTTCTAGTTGTATTCTATGCTATTGATGCTGAAAAAACTAGAATAAAAACCACCTTAAAATATGCAAATCGACTTCAATCACCAGGTGAATCGATTTAACTGCAAACAAACGGTTGTACGTATATTCGTCCATGTAAACTACAGGTAGATTTGGAAGATAATTTAAAGTAATCTGGTACACAGAACTTGTATAATCCAGGGATGAAGCCTATTGTTCAAAACCTACCCATTATTTCATCTAGTTTTCATACAAATGTTTGTCCAAATTAGGGTTTGCCTTCTATAAATCTCTTAAATGTGGCAAATTTCAACACAAATATAAAATCTTTTGCAACCTTAAACCATCACATCAATTTTTATTACTATCGGTCTGTAATTGACCATAAGTCTCATACAAGCACCTTCTCTAAATTACTTAAACATGCATTAATCAGGCAAAAATGTCAATATGTAGGAAAGTTTAGACGACTTGGCTTATCTTATTTTAATACAAATCAATGTATCAAATTTCAAAAGGATCCGTCCATAATTGACCACGGCTCCCATAGAAAGGCCCCTTTCAAAAAACACTTAAAGCTGTATAAATTAGTATCCACAATACAATTTTTTACACATAATTATAAATCACAATTCCAAAATTTACAAGCCTTAATTCAAAATTGACCACAGGTTCCAACAAAAAAAGTTGAAAAAAATTAAACATATTTTCTAATTATTCTTTTTTTCTAATTATTCTTTTTTTAATTGAAATTCAATAGGAATTTTAAAATAAAATTTTTTCACCAGTTTTGCTCTTACAAAATATTCAAGTAAAATATAGTAAAAGAGAAGAATATTTTCTCTTGAAATCTTTGCTACTTTTACTATTTTCATGTGCACAGAAACGGTTTTCGAGTAGAATACTTTCAAAAATGGTGAAACTGGTAAAAATATCTATTTAACCAAAATGTATTTTTACTGTGATTATTCAACAACCACTGTACTTTATTTGTATTTTACGTTACCAGGATTCTAATTTATTCAATGTTGCTCTTATTGTTGCTGCCTGTGATGCTTAAGAACTTTTTATATAAATTTTGAGTGTTTTTTTTCTCATCTTGCCTACGTTTTTTTTTTTTTATTTTATTTACTACTTTTTTCCCTCAAGTCCCTCGTATATTTTTTTTTTTTTTTTTTTGCTTATCGTCTTCGCTTGATTTTTAGTTTATTTTGAGTGGTATTCTTTTTTATCCTGAATTATGGATTTTGTTGTTGCTGTTGTTTTGTCTGTCAAATTCATAACTTGAATGTTTAACGAAAATAGAAATATTCTACAATTGTTAAGACTTTTTCATTTTGTTCTATTTTTTCAAAATCATTATCCAGCTTCTCCTTACTTGACTCATTTATTTGGTGTTCCTATTTAGACTCCTTTTAAAACAGTTTTTGCTCTAGGAATACACTTATTTTTAATGAGAATTTGTATCGCTTTTTCCTTCATCGGTTGTTTTTTTTTTTTTCTTACCATGTGTGTGTGTGTCTGGATGTGTGTGTGTTGTTGTTTTAGTTGTAAAACATTTTTTGAAAACTTTTTCAAATAATTTCTACTTAACGCTTAGAATTACAATATTTTGTAAATGCCGAAAATTAGAAAATACGTTTATTTGAGCTTTGCAGTTTATGCTGTTTTATTTTTGAATATTTTAGAGTGGTTGGATGTAAAACTGTTTACAAGGAATTTTTTTTGGGCCTTTAATAAAACGATTATTAAGAAAACAAAATTTAACAAAAGCAGTTCGTTATTGAACTAAACAATCTCGAAGTGTAATATCGTGCACTAAAACTTTATTTTAAGAGAGTTTGTGGTGACTTTTAATGAGAAATAAAATCAAAGAATTTTTATATAAAACCTTGACCTTCGTTACCTTAAGTAGATATAATAGGGACTATTAAACCCATAACACCGCAATTTTGTACTTTAACTGGCTTCAGTTCTTTTATAACCTAGATAAAATGTTTCTGTTATATGTTACAATTAGTATATAAGGGCTCTAAACTATACTGGGCGCTTTTCTTCTTTAACTCCCCACCATCCCTAACACTTATTAGTATAAACTCTGTCATTTAATTGTAAATACGAAAAGTGTATGTATGCGTTTGTATTTCATTTTGCCTTGTGGTTAGGGAGTAGTTAATATGAAGTATGACTTTATACATTTATTTTTTGGCATTTATTTCCGAAGTTCTCCTTTTTAGTTTTATATATGAGTATTTTCTCACAAAATAATAAAGAATATACAATATACAATATAACATATTTACTTGTATTTGCGTATAGAAACTTTAAACGTGCTATATTAGTATATATTAGGGTTTAAGTTTAGGATAAAAAATAATAAAAATAGCTTTGATTATAATTAATTACTTTGTTTTGTTTTATGAAAATAAATTTAAAAAAAAAAATAATAATAATTTTGTAGAGATAAAGTTTTGTTAAAGATCATAATTTATGATTGAAAAAGTAGTGTGAAGAGTTTTTATATTAGAGCTAAGAATAAAAAAAATTTGTTTAATATAAATGATTACACTGAATAGAAATCAAGTAAAAACTTGTGTTATAATATTTATCAAGACCAGACACCGGCACTCATATTAGCATAGCACTGGAACCGAGTGTTCGGCATTTTCATATATACAACACAAGGGTTAACCAAGCTAAACAATTGACAACGATTAGGAAACAAGAAATCATTTAGTTTAAGCAAAAGTAAACCCCGCAGCAAAGAGCATAAAAAAATTATTATTATTTTTTTTATACATTCGCTAAGAACGTAAACAAACCAAATGTACTATAACACATTAAAATTTGTATGTTCTCCCTTTGTGTCTATCGCTGATCAAGATCATGATACAAAAAGTAAGGTAACGACAACTCTACAACGCCGAAAAAAACCCCCATGTATTTTGATTTTGCATTGACATCTCTTATGTCAACTTTAATTTTGACATTTCATATTTTTGTTTACAAAAACAAAAACACATTTGACAATTCACGTAATAAAAAAAGTAATGAGACGCAATGACACAAAAGTAAACAAAAAATGTAAACAAAGATTGTAATCATAAAGACCAATTTGACACTACAGGTTTCAGAACACAAGCCGCCATATTTCTGTCAAAAAGAAAAAAATCTTAGCTGTTTAAATGTTGTTACCTTATTCATCTACCTCGATCATGACTTTCATTAATCGATATTTTTGTATGCTTCTACTCATAACATCACCAATTCACCAGTTATGATTTTAGTGAAATTATTAACGATTAATTGTTCACTATTGTCTTTTATTCCATTTCTGTTCACCGTCTACTTTTTGATCTCGAAATTCCAAAAGTAATTCTGTGGAAGCCCAGCAAATCATATCACCTCCACATACCAATGTTTAGTTGTTTAACTCTGTTACAAACTCAAATACCACTAGCTCTCCCTATTCTCAGCTTACAGTTCAGTAATTAAATCTAGATAAATCTAATAAGATAACAACGTCCTTACAAATAGTTAATTTTATATTTTAGTCACCATTTTAATTTATAATTTTTATCACAAAAATTTATTTAGAAATAAAGATCAACATAAAATACATACAAAATTTTATATTTAAGTGCTATAGTTTTTGGGGAATTTGAAAAAAATATAATATATAATATTCGCCATAAATAAAATTCATCATTAGCTTCAACGTGTGGATTGTACATACCCTCTTCGAGAAGAAAGAACGCATTCTCTTTGTATTTACTCTTCACATACATATATTCTAACAAGTAAGAAAGACTATATGACAGTGGTAAAACACTGTGATTAAAAATTGCAAAAAATCTGTGACTTTGACCGCGCACTACACGGAGAGTGAAAAAAGTAATCAATTTTTTTTAACAGATAATACTGCTTTATTATATCTATCCTAGAATCTATTACTTTTTCAAAACATTAATTTTCATATTTCTTAATTTCAGCTCTCTGTGCTGAACATGTCGGATTAAGTTACTTGCAAACAGATTTTTTCTAAATTTATATCTACATATTCCTATCAATACTTCGAATAAAACCTATCGCTCCTAAAATTAGCTTAGACTCATACACTGAAAACATTTTGTGCATAAATATAAGAATTTACTTTCATTGATTTAGGTTCATAATATTTAAGAATGATGTCTTAAATATTATCAAAATGATGTGCTGCAGAATGCGAGGGAAATTATGCAATTTCTAATTTTTTTTACAGATTTTCCTTAAAATTTTGCCATTTTAAGGCGTTTGTTGTTATTATTTTCATGTATAACTATTTTCATTCAACATTTGCAATCAAATCTAATAAAACTAAATCAAAGATTTAACAAAATTTTTGGAAAATTACTAAAATTTTCATTATGAACAATTTAATAATATCTATGAACAAAATTTTATTTTTTATGAAAGAAGTTTTGGAAAAAAAGGCATGTTCGATTCATAATATTTATGAAAACAATTTTTTAATATATGAATTTTTTTCTGTTTTTTTTTTTGCCATTTCAAATAATACTGAAATTATGATGCCACCACAAAATGTTTTGAAAATTTGGAACAATTTTCATTTTTTAATTCATAAAATTTTAAAATTGAAAATATAAATAAATATTAATTACCAAATTCATAAACCATACATTTCTCATAGTTGATAACATTTTTTTATCTATACTTAATTTTTAAGCAGCTATAGCTATAACCATAGATTAATAAGTAAATATTTATGTGAGAGAAAAAGCCTGATTCAATTGTCAAAAACTTAATTCATGCAACAACAAAATACCTGTAAGTCACATATATTTTGTTTTTGTGTTTTGAAAAAATGAGTAATTTTTTTGAAAATTCAAATCGAAGTGCCTCTCACATAAACTTCTAGTTGTATTCTATGACTATGTAATTTATACCTACTTAATTTTGTACTGAAAATTTATGTAAATTTCGAAGAAAAAAAAACACAGTTAATATTAACATATTAATGGCCAAGGTAATATCCAGCGGAGATATTTGTGCAAAACATTTGTTTAACTATTTATTGTTTATACTTGAAGTATAAGAATTAAAAATTTCTTTGTGAGAAGTATATTTAATTGGGGGCAATATTATGAGCATTTCTGGGACGATTTTTTTTTTTCAAAAATATGTAAGGAAAAATTTATACACTATACATTTCGCATATGAAACATCATGTTACCAAAAAAGTAGAATTTGAAACGAACATTGGGAAAAACGATACCTTAAGAAATTTCTCTTTTCCTGAAAGAGTAACAAATCACAATCAATTTTTAGGTATTTGTCATTAATATATCCCTCAAATTTTTATTAGTTTTAAATCGTAATTTAATACTTATTTAGATAAGTACGAAAAAACTGTAACTTTTTGAACTTTAAAAACAGCGATACTCAGTCAGGTATAGTTAGGGTTGCCAGAGGGGTTGGATTTTCCAGATTTTTTGATGCTTGTCCAGTGTCCAGCTAAAATAAAATTTGTCCAGCTAAATATCAATTTTTGAAAAACAAATTAAAATCAATTAAGAAGCTGACTCATAAAAAATAATATGCAAACAGTATACAAAAAACCAATTACACGGTAGAGTAAAAATTGTGTCAAATAAGTATTTTAACTTTTCAACTTTTATGACAATAAATATAATTGAAGGATACATACATATCGAAAATCCGTAGCACAAAAAGTTTTCTATTTTTGTTTTGTTTTTTTTTTAGATAAATAATTTTGTTATTTTTGTATTAAAAAGTTAAAATCTGCCAGACTAAATCTTGCTAGGATTTTTTTTCACAAGAAAATTAACTTAAAAATTTAATTTATTTATTTTAAAGCATACTTTTTTATTTATAAAAATAACATTTTTATGTCTTTTTTGGTCCATTATTTACTAAGCAAAGTGCAAAAAATTTTTTTATAAAAAAAAAATACTTTTTTTATGTTCATCTTTTTTCCAAAATCCAGCTTTTATATCCCGAATGTTCAGCATTTTGTGTAGGTACAGTGGATATTAACAAGTAAAGTGCTTCACAAAGTCTTTACTGCATACTATTTCGAAGCTTGGTTTTCGTTAAACTCATAACCGATAATATGAATTCTGTATACACAGAATAAATTATTACCTTATAGTTTTCAATTAGTTGTTCCATTTAATGTAAAAATTAAATCAATATATTCAATCAAAAATAAAATAAAAGAAAATAAAATAAAAAGTAAAAATAAAATTCAAGTAAGATTTTATCTCATTTAAATCGTTAATTCATTCAATCATCTACTTGATTGATTAATTTAATAATTGATATAATCATTTTGGTGAGAGGTGCAAATTTAAACAATTTTTAATCGAATGAATAATTTTGGTGATTGGTAATTTTTTTTTCTGTTTTTTTAAATTAATTCTGTAACTTGTGAACCATTGGAGATACTCGTATCTAAATAAAATTTGACATAGTCACAGCTGATGTTTCAAGATGATTTGAAAGAGAACAGGCGGGTCAAGGGTGTAGAGGGTAGTTCTCCAAAGTTGTTCACCCCGAGTATGTAATTTTTTTCAAAAATTTGCCAAAAATTCATTTATGACTTGAATATAAAAAATTTTACACTTAGGTAGTCCTTGTAAATCAATAAAAAACATGCTTACATATGTAGGTTATCTCTTTTAGTTTAAGAGATATTCAGATCCAAGGAAATTTTACCCTAATTTTTTGCCTCTTTTTTAAGGTTTTTAAACTTGGAGGTCCTTAATTTGGGACCCAATATTTTTTTAATATCCACTAGATTTCTTACAAAATTCTAAATAATGTTGCTGCAAGAATCATGGAAATATATTAATAAACTTTAAAAAAATTACATTTTTGGGTTTTTTCCAATAAGGTGTTAATATTCTTTCACCTCTAAAATATTGTTTGTTTCGGACTACAGAATTTTTCTAACGATTTCAAAAGAAATCTTAACGCAAATGCGTATAAAGCAAAATCTGAGGCGATTTAGGCAATGATTTATTATTTTATTTTATTTTATTTGTTTATTTTTTTGCAAAATTCTCAAAGAGATCAACAAAAAAAAAATATATATATATATTGACTATATAGCGGTGAAATTTCTCCGGATCATGACCCGAAAAAAGTAGAGTTATTCTAATAAAATTTTTGCATAATAAAATCAGCGAATTAAAAATCTCTCAATTTTTCGTACCAAAATACCCGAAATCCCAATCCGGGGAAATCTTGTTTCAAAAATTTACTTTTTTCATTAAAATTATCACACAACTGTTGTAAAAGGCGGAGCTCAGAAACTATTTTTTGTATGTTTAACCAACATATAGGGGTACATAGACAATATATTTGTTGTTGATTTCTGATTTTGACTTTTAAAAATTTTACTAAAAAATTTAAAAAGCTTTCTCAAAATTGACAAAGTTTGAATAGGGCTTGGGGTAGAAAACATTGCCCAAACCGCCTCCGATTTTTCTTTACACGCATTTACGTTAAAATTTCTTTCGAAATCATTACAAAAATTTAATAGTCCGGGACAAAAAAAAAATGCCTTAGAAGTGGAAAAATATTACCATCTTTTTGGAAAATGGGAAATTTTTGTTAAAGTTTAAATTTCAGATTGATATAACTTTTATCGGTTAGATATATATATATATATATATATATATATATATATATATATATATATATGAATGTTGCAGCATTATTATTTATAATTTTGTGACAAATCTAGGGAATATTTTCAAAAAATTTTATGGCCCAAATTAAAGCGTTTGAAGTACTTAAAAAAGAGGCCAAAAATGGGCGTAAAATTTACTTCGAGCGAAATATCTCTTAAACTAAAAAAGATAACATACATGTAAGCATGTTTTTTATATGCTTAAATTTTTTTACATTCAAGTCATAAATGAATTTTTGGCGAATTTTTAGAAAAACTACCAACCCGATGAGAATAACTTTGGAGGTCAACTCTTTACTCCGTGACTCGCTAGGGGCCTGTGCTCCTAAAAATTAACTCGAACCGTGTGAAATTTTATTTAGATATCTCCAACGGTTCACAAGTTAGAGAATTATTTAAAAAAAAATTGTTTTCGGAATACTGCGGATCGTTAGCATATTGAGGGCTGCTTTGGCAAATTCTTTGTAATGACATGTACCTCCAATTTTAATATATGCAATTATTATATTATTTCCCCGAAAAGATTGCCTACATATTCTGAATATCCCTAACAAATTCCCCAATCCCAAACCAAAATATTCATCTTTTTTGCAACAAAAATTCCCAAATTTGGGGTTAAAGCCTCAAATCTGGCAGCCTTGATTCTAATTTTGATCGAATAAAATTTCATAATTTTATTATTATTTTTTTCGATTAACTTTTCAAAAATCGTCGATTATTTGAAAGAAAGTTGTTATTCGAATAATTTAATAAAACATATTAAAAACAAATGTTTAAAATAAAAAATTTAAATATTTTGCCATAAAAATGCATATATTGACATAAATTAAAAAGAGAACATTTCTAGATAATTTAATCAAAATCAAATTTTTCTAAAAATTTTTATAAAATAATTATTATTTCTAAACTGAATTTTTTTTCATTCGAGCAAATTTAAAATGCTTTCCATCGATTAAACGAAAAATTTTTGTTCAAATGACAACCCTAACTCTCGTGTATGACAGTATAATATCTGCAAATACCATTTTCGCTATTCTACTACTCATAACGTATTTTTTAATTTAATATATTTCTAATACATTTTCTATTACAAATTGAGTTTAACCTTTTCCCTTCCTTTATTCATCGGATTACTTTTTGTCTTAACAACTATGACCATCCATTCATTCCTTCACTTGCAACTTAAAGAAACTTATAATCAAAATCTCCTAAATATTAAACAAAATCTCATCAAACTAATCTCACAACTTTAGCATAAAATAAATATTTCCAAGGTTGAAAGAAAAAAGAAATCATGAAAGTCATCTGATCTATGTGTGGCGATAAGAAAACCTTAAAGCCAAATGATATGTATTTTTTTTTTCTATTTGCCCAAGCAAAAAATAAACATTTAATAAAGGACACGCATAAAATTTTATACTATATTTCTCCAAAAAATCTCTATAGCAAAATCAAGAATGTCTTGCTAAGGAGGCAATCGAGCAAAAAGGTGGCAAAACATAAAACATTAATGACGAACATACTTAAGTAAAATTGCTTTAATATTAAATAACTTTTTTTCCTGCCACTCACAAGCAGCTTGTGGAGGAGAAGTAGGAGTAGTAGGAGAAAAAAGGACATCTTTTGATGAGTGCTTACGGCGACATTTTCAACTGTTATTTGAGTATAATGAGTCGAGTTGAGCTGTTGGAATAAAATTAATGTTCATTTATTTGCTAATAACCAGCAACCAAGAGCTGAATGAATGTGCTCCTTTTAAATTATATGAAACGGGACATCCGTCCTAGTGTTATATTATACAAATTCATATACATAAAAGATGTACAACACTAATAATAATAATAACAATAATTTTCATATTTAGAAGAGTAATTAACGTTTGCACACTGGATTTTTGTAAGGTGTATAGTAGACTTCAAAAATAAACTCCTGATGAATGTAGGATAGGAGGAGGTATTTATATTTAGATATTTGAAAGACTGAAAGAACAATATAAGGATCATAGAAATCGAAATGAAATTAAAATTATATTTTAAAATAAAACTAGAAAATTTTTTTGTTTCAGAATTCTCGGCATTCAACACAAAACAGTTTTAGCCTGAATTATAGTTAAAAATATGAGGTTGAATGCAGATTGATTTATAGTTAATATTTAGCTGTTGAATGAGGTAGAAATCCATTTTATCATCAACACAACGTATTAAAAGAAAAATACCCTAAAATGCATTCAAAAAACCTATTTCAACTGTAACGCATTAAAACATAATTAAAATTATTAATAAAAACCAATTATAATCATAAATTTTATGATCCTAATTTGCCTTGAAGGTTTCCCATGGCAGGCGGGCGGTATTATGTGATGTTTTCAAACTCACATACACACACTTGTACAATATTTAATATCTTACCAAAAATGCCTGTCTGTCCGTCTGTCTATCTGTTTGTCTCTCTGTGAAACGACGAGAGATATTTGTTTGAAACATTTATTATTATACATAATGTACCATATTTATGTATGTACGAATTTAAGAGTGTAAGGGAGATGAAAGAGATGGAGAAGTTGAAAAAGAAGAAGGTTGTGTTTGCCTAATCTAATGATTTATATAAAATTTAGGTCGCCATATAGTCGCATTAATTACGCCTCATAATGAGTGATTTATGCGAGCTCAGTGCCTAATTTTAAAACATACGCATACGAGAGTGTGTACACAAATACATTTAAAATAAATACAAACATAGATATAAACAAATACATATGTATATTCATATTGTACATGTAGGCAAAGCATCATATTTTTAATTATAGGAAGGCCGTCAATACTGTGCTTTTGAAAATGAAGAAATAAAATTTGTTGTCCTTTAGTAGATTTCTTTTATTCTCAAACTTAAATTCTTTGTCAAACAAATATAGTTCAGACGGCAATCCATTTCATAAGTAAGAGCAGGATTTAAAATAATATATTTACTGTGAGTAGCAGGTAAACGTTTTTCCTTCCATCACCGTCTTTATACCAATTTGTCTAAAAACTGTTTATTCAATAGACTTTTCAGAATGCCTTCGTTTTAGTATGAATGATTTTCTACAGAGGACTATAATAAAATCTGATTATATATCTGTGTAAATGTATAGAGTAATGTTATTAGTTAGTGTTGGTGTCTAAGTGAAAATTATGAATGTATTTAATTGTATGTGTGCTACATATACACATAAAAGTGAAGCATTATTACGTTAATGAGCATAATACTGACTTGCCTGTTTTTAGTAACTCTACTACTGATGATTCCGTTTCTGATGGCACCATAACAAACGCTGCTGCTTACTGCTGCTACTACTTCTGATGATGCCGCAGGACATGAATTCACATTAGCACACAAAATGCCATAATTAAACACTGAGTTGTTGCTTTTTTTTAATGACATTGTGATATGATATGATTTTCAAGCAGTTAAAAATGTTTTAAACCAAAAACCAGTATAATAATTAAACAAACCCACACACGCACCCATATCCACATATGGTGAAGAAAAAAAATTACAAACATAAATATTAAAATGAGACCCATGATATATAAAAGTCATATATTTAGTTACTCCAATACAGTGGGACCTAAGTGAAGCTGAGTTAATAAATAATTATATATATATATGTTTATATTTTTTAATTATTAAGCTAATTTGAATAACTTAAGTATAATGCTTATTTGGATTCAGGTTTAAAATATAATTTTGTCGATGAATCATAGGTTTTTGAAGAAATAAATTCAAATTTAAAATATTCACATGTACAGCTAAATAAATACGAGTATTATAAACATAATGTGGCATTAATAATGAAAACATTTTTGTTTTTAATTTTGAATTTTAAAAGCTATTGATGGGATATGTTAGTTATTTAGTTCATCCAAAACAGGAACGATTTATGCAAAACTTTGAAAGTTATATCTATACCATTCCTAAGAGTAATTGAAAAAATTCCACCTGAAATTGAGAAAATTCCAAATGAAATTAAAGTCTTCAATTTGAAATTTGAGAAAATTCCAAATAATATTTAGAAAATTACAAATGAATATGAGAAATCTCTAAATCTAAATGAAATTGGGAAAAAACAAATCGACATATTATCAAAATCCAAAGACGTTGGTGGGGCGATGTTATATTGCTCTGTTGAAATCTCCAATAATAATATTTAACTTTGAATCATCAATTATTTCTTCTAAGAATACAAGCTTTTGCTCACCGATGTTTGGATGATTTAACATTTAAATGTTCATTCCTGATATCAAGCAATTTTTAACTTTGATCCAAATGATCTTTATAAAGTTAAGTATCAGTGAATAAAGGCTCATTCCTAATAATGTCATCCAAAATAATAAATGTGACGTTCTAATTTTTATATTTTATTTTAGTTCTCCTAAAATTAAGATACAAACACATATACCTCATTAATTAATTTGGAATCTTTTTATTATCAAGTTGAAATTCTCAATTTCATTCAGAATTTTTTCAATTTAAAATTGAAAATCTCAAAATCATTTGAAATTTTCTCAATATCAACTAGAAATTCTAAATTTCATTTGAATTTTTTTCAATATTAACTTAAAATTCTCAATTTCATTTGGAATTTTCTTAATATTAATTGGATCGTCTCAATTTCAATTGAAATTTTCTCAATTTCAACTCGAAAATCTCAATTTTATTTGGAATTTTTCCAACATTAACTTGACTTTTACAATTTCAATTACAATTTTCTCAATATTAAGTAGAAATTCTCAATTTAAGATGAAATTTTCTCATTTTCACTTAAAAATGGTGTAGAGAATACATCCCGGGACGAAATTCCCGGGAATTTTTAAAACAAATAAAAAGAAGAAAATAAAAACTTATATACTTTAGTAATTTTTTCAAGTAAATTAATTAAGTTTTTATGTACAATTCATTAGATGATTTATATGCGATGAATTTGACAAAACATTAAAGAAGTTAAGAGAAAAAGTAAGTAGTAATCATTAATTATTCAAATAATTTTCAACTGGAAAGATATAGAAAATAATGTCAGTTATGTATGACAACGTCTAATAGGATTTATAACATGAAAGCAAATGCTTTATAAAAGGCGGTTTAAAAAATCTTTTTTGAGGGGTTATTATTATCTTGGCCCTAAACATAAGGGCAACTGTGTGGAAACCATTGACAATAAATCAAAAATGTATTTCATGGTACAAATGTTTTATAACTTTAAAGAGGACATTTTTCTACACAATATTTGTTCAGAACATTTTTCTTCAACGCTTATGTGTAGTCATAACTGAAGTCCAAAGTAAAAGAGAAATTAAATACTTTTAAATTAACAAGATTTTTGTTTTCTTATGGCACATATTAGAGTCAAAAAATATCATCTAAAATGTCAGATGATATTTTCTGACTAAAAATAAAGAGTTTTTACTATTTATGATAACAAAGTTTTTAAAGAACTTGTGCAAAAATTTTTGTACAAAAATACAGTTGCCACATGATCAAATTGAAAATTTATCAATATGTTATAATTACCCAGCAAAAACTTTTTGGTTTTCGGTAATGGCAACTACTTATTAAAGTAGTAATGAGGCGTCATTATTATTTGCCTACTCTGTATTATGTTAATAAGTACTCAATAGTATAATATCACAGTAATACTGCAATCACGTGGATGAGTTGGCTAGAGCGCCGGATTAACAACCAGAAGGTTGTTGGTTCAACCCCATTCTGAAGCTGTTAGTTTTTTATAACAAAATGTCTAAAACGATATTTTAAACTAAATAGAGTTTTTGTCGCTTAGGATGCTATGTACGAGATGGTGTACTAAGTAAGACGTTAGTCAGTAAAAACGAATGGTTAGTATGTGTCCAAGTTCGAGTCTCACTGACGGCAAAAATTTTTTTGTTTTTTTTTTATTTTTATTTTCGTTTAGATACATATTTTTGAGTACCCCTAGATTAAAAAAATAACTACATGAATTTGTGGACAAGTCGAACAAAAATAACTACTCATTCAGGCAAAAAATAAGTAGTTTATTTTTGTTTCCAATTATACCTGCTAGCTTACCAGGAAAGCAAAGTTTTTGCTGGGTACTTTTATTTTTTTTTAAAGCCTTCAAATTTTTAAAAGCAAAAAGTTACATTAATATCGAGAATTATTCAGTTGTATATTCTATTTTACCTTTAAGCCATTTTGTAATGTTTGTTTGATCTTTGAATTTTTTAGACCTGCATCTTACAATTTTGAAAATAATTCAATGGAATTGAGTATCTGTAGTTTTTTCGAAACGATAAAAATGATCGCTGTAATTAGCATTGTTCCATTATTTCACCTATCTCTCATACAAAGATTTTCCCGGAAAATATATTGCTTTACATGGAAATAATAATACTTTCCCACAATTATAGTTTTCTAATATGTTGAATATAAATAGTACAATTTTTGGCACGTATTTATACATATTTTTAATTATTGAATAATAAAATAATATTTACATATAAATTTCGTACTCACCAAAAAAACAAAAAAAAAAACATGAAGAAAATAAAAAAGATCTATATGCATATTTTCATTGTTTTTTTTTTCATTAATATTGTTCGGTGGGTTATAATATTAAAACATTTTTAAAATCTAGAGAAAATTATCTTTTCAATGATGCCAATCACTTATGTTAAAATACTGCGGTTTATTTAATGACACGTTCGGTATACCTTTGCTTCTAAGTGCACTACCATTTATGTTTAGAATCCCAAAACAAATCAAAATTTTTTCTTCACAAATATTAATGATATACACATTAGACGATAGCAAAAAAAAAATCATATTTTATAGTTTTTTTTTTTTTTTTTGGAAGGAAGATAAAAACGTGACTTTAATAAGAAAAACTTATATTAAAATTAATTTTCAAATTTAATTTAAATGTTAATTTTAAAGAAATGTATTTTTATTTTCGTCAACATAAACTCTTTTGGAAAATTTACGAAATACAAGTTTATTTATTTTAATTTAGCTATTATTTTATGTAAACGTATATCATTAAGATTGAAGAGAAAAAATTTCATAAAAAACATAAATGACCGTAATATCCTGTTCCAACAATTGTAAGTATTATTAGATATGAAGTCTACATTCATAATTTTAGGTACGTTTAAAAGTGCGATACACCTTGGTTATTTTAATTTAATATTGGTACATCCTATTGGAACTACAAGCAATTTAATACCGTTTGAATCACCCCGAAGAGTTTCGGAAAAAGCGATCATCAGCTACTACTTTAAGAATTATTTAATTCTACATTTTTTAGTGAACTTTTAATAAATTTTAGAAAATGTTCAAACAATATGTATAAATTACCTAAGTTATTTAATTTCTGATACATCTATTTGCTCTAGTAAATACGACATTGTTTTATGGTACATATCTTTTAAATAAGAATAAAAATATTGCTTAATATTGTTCCGATATCCACAAATCTCTTTTACCACATATACTGACATATACTATGTCAATAGTCATTCGAGTTGATTCGTCAATAGATTAAATAATTAGTCCCTCCTTTTCTCAGTACATTTACCACCCTGTTTTAAATCTGGTTTGCATTACTAGAGTAGTGCAATTATAATTTTGAATCCGGGATCCCGGGAAATCAAAACATTTTTATTGCTGTCCCGGGGAATCATATGATACCGCGAAAATATTTCACAATGTTAAAAACGACAATAAGGACATTTTTTACATATTTTAAGAGTTGATGGCCTCGTTGCTCATACTCACACTTTGTATTATATCACTTCATTTACTGTGTTTTATAATAAAATAAATAAATAAATAATTAAGTAAATATGTGACATATTTTAGATGAAATTTGGATCAAATTAACAGCAACAATCCACTAGTCCAAATCTAGAAAAGTGCAGAATAGAGTTGTGTAGTTTATAGCTGAACTAGTTCAATTGAACGATTCACTCAACTGAGCGAAGCGAATCGTTCGTCTTTCTTTTGCGGTCTTTTTTTTAATTTGACATTCTGCTCCTACTTTTGAAAAGTTGTATATAAAAAGATCCATTCAACAAATTAATTCGTTATTATCAGTGTCTCCTTTAAGGCTATTAATTTTTGTATGCTTGTAAAAAGCAGAAACAGCTTATTAATTAAATGGTTTTCATTAAACAGACACGTTGAACTAGGTCGTTCTTTTTGCTCATTCGTTCAGTGGACTTTTAATGAAACAGCTAATTATTGAAAATATATTTCCTAAAAATCATTGGCATAACGAGCTGTGTTAATTCAAAGTCAACTGAGCGATTGAACTAAAAGAGCGAATTAGTTCAATTGAGTGAGCTGAGCTAAAAAGAGCGGTCAATTCATTGAGCTAACAAACTCAAAGGATAATTATACCATCTAAGGCAGCACCAAAAAATCCTGTTCAGTCATAAATAGTACAATAGTACAAGTTGTGACAATAGTCACTACACATGGGGTAATATATCAACTTAGTGAAAAAGACATCAAGGTTATCGTATATGATGACAACATTTTGACTCTTATTAAAGAAAAATTTACTTCTACAATAAGTGAGCTCATGGAAAACTTTGATGGTGTAACTAACTAAAAGACCGAATTAAAAACTATTTTTTTATTACCATTAAATACAAAATTTCCTGTTTCAAACCGCCTTGCTCTGGAACCTTCGAAGGAAGCAAAGTATTTGAGCGTAATTTTTGACTTTAAGCTCTCGTTGAAATGAAATGATGAAAGTCCAATGCGAAAAGCCCTTTGTGGCTTCTAAATCTATCAAAGAATTCTAGAAAAGATGAGTTCTAAAACTAAAATTGTCCATTTGTTCTATACAGCGGTCATTAGATCTATTCTTACCAATGGAGCACTTGTATGTCGAAAAGTAGTGTATAAGAGGGTACACAAATGTGCTCTATATAAATTTCAAACAGGACATCAGAATAACGAAATAACTGATGAATGCGCAGTAAATCAATCATACAAAAGGATACCTTTGCCAAAGAAATTCTGACTTCATTTGTTGATATAAAACTTAATTGAAGAATAGACATGAAATGGCAAAAGTGTTCTTCGATTGACACTGGGGGATAAACCGAAAACGATCTGGCAATCTCGAAAGCAAACGGGATCTGTTAGTAGCATTCATTAATATGTTTATAACAATCATTTATATGATTAAACATTTTATCATAATATGTTGCTTTTAAAATATGATAACCATAATCTTTTCTAGATTGTGCTCCAAAACTTTTTGGATTAATTAAATGCTTCAGAACTATTAAGTTATAAAAAAGTTAAAAAAGAATAAAAATTTCTGAAAACCATTTCCATATGAATTATGATCCTTATTCATATACATATATCGTACATATGTTTATATAAATATATATGGGGATTTCTTCAGAAGTTTTAAAATATTGTAAAAATTCCACTTTAAGTCCGATATCAATAATAATTGCAAATATGTTACCTACGCAGATGTATATAAAATACAAATTAAAGAAGGTTCCGTAAGTTTTATATTACTAAGCATAATCGCGACCACAAATCTGTGTAAACCTCCCTTTAGAATATAGAGCATGAAACAAAGTGTACATAGATTTTTTACATTTTTTTTAATTGCATTTAATTC
Organism: Protocalliphora azurea; assembly: GCA_932274085.1. Classification (NCBI taxonomy): domain Eukaryota; kingdom Metazoa; phylum Arthropoda; class Insecta; order Diptera; family Calliphoridae; genus Protocalliphora; species Protocalliphora azurea. The sequence goes on from OW026520.1 coordinate 39,542,268, forward strand.
GCTGAAGTAGTTTTCACATCTAACCACGAAAAAATCTTTAAACAATGTTAATAAATAAAAAGTTGCATATATTTATTATATATATAGCTATGAAATAAATTTTTGCAATGACAAAAATACACACCCAAATATGTTAAAATTTGCATTAAATTCAAACGCGTAGTTACTTTTGAATGCCACTTGATTTCGATATAAACAATAATAACAGATGCAGATTTTTATACATTTTCACCGATTTCAGTTAGTGCCTTGAATGTGCCTCTACGATATATGAAATATTAAAGACACCACGATCTATATATATATATATATATTTTTTTTTTTTTTTTTTTTTTTTGTTGAAACCTATTTTTATTACAAATATATTTTTACATAAAATGTAAAAAAATGTTAATAGAAAGAACGTAAAATTTTGTATCGATTTTAAGGATTTTTGCAATTTAACATTTTATTGCGCCCAACGATTTTAAAATGTAATTTTGATCACGCGATACTTTGGCTTCATTGAAATTACGCTGTGAGTGTGCTTCGCGAAAAACGAACCTCTTAGAGCCATTCACGTTTTTTCTCGTCAACTTTGTGCACCCCTATAGCACTGCTATTGAGGGCATATTAACGAGTTGTATCTCGAACGATTCAAGCCAAGGCGAACAAGGGCAATAAACATCCATTCTTCATTTTACAACACTTGAAACGGCGCAAATTTTCTAATCAAAAAATTAACACTTTGAACATTTTTGTTTCACCTCTTGTTCTCAATTAAATTTAACACTGGTCAACAATACCAGCCGCGGATCCACGGGGGGAAATTTTCCCCTCACCCAAATGAATTTTCAAATAAGAAAAATTAAATACGAAAAAAAATTTACAATAGGAAAAGGAAAAAAATAAAATTTATTTTGGAAAAAATTAGTTTGTCATAAATAGAAAAAGGAATTATGAATTTATTTTCAACATTGTCTATTTAAAAATCTGCATCTTCTTTCGAAAATTTTTTAAGTAAATCGATAGGTTTTAAAAATTGTTACCTTTTTAATACAAAATGTAGGGAATACACATTCTTAAGTATTTTTATAACTCTAGTTTTTAAATAACTACATAAAATATATATGAATTTTTGTAAAATGTTAAATTTTTCTAATAGTAAATAATTTTGTAATTTTATTTTTTTTCCTGGGCTTCCGAAATTGTAAATTTCTAAATTTCGTTATATGCCATTTACACCAAACAAAAACTAGTAGTTTTTGGCTTAATTTGGTTTTTGATAGAAAAACTACATCATTTTCTTAAGTTTTTCAAAAACCATTTGATTTTCAATAAAAACTACTAAAACAATTATTTACGATACAGCCTGTTCGCATGATTTCATAACAGTCAGCTTTTATATGTAATGAATAAAATAAAATTGTCAAATTTCTTTAATAGTTTTGTTTGTTTAATACAATTTGTAAATAAATTATTTTTAAAATTTTATAAAAACCATTTTTACCTACAAAAGTAATTCAAATTTTGTTTCTATAAAATTTTGTTAAACAAAAATCGTGTCAACAAAAACCAAATAGGGAGAAAAACAGGTATGTATATGGTGTGGTTTTTGATATTAGGTTTTCACAATAACTACCCAGCAAAAACTTTTTGGTTTGTGGTAATAACAATTACTTATTAAAGTAGTTCCTTGGTAATGAGGCGTCATTATTATTTTTTTTTACCTACTCTGTATTACATTAATAAGTACTCAATAGTATAATAGCACAGTAATATTGCTATCACGTGGATGAGTTGGCTAGAGCGCCGGATTAACATCCAAAAGGTTGTTGGTTCAACCCCATTCTGAAGCTGTTAGTTTTTTATAACAAAATGTCTAAAAATATATTGTAAATTAAATAGAGATTTTGTCGCTTAGGATGCTATGTGCGAGATGTGTACTGAGTAAGACGTTAGTCAGTAAAAACGAATGTGTTTTTTGTTTTTTTTTTTATTTTTGTTTTCGTTTAGGTACATATTTCTGAGTACCCCTAGAGTCAAAAAATAACTACATGAATTTGTGGACAAGTCGAACAAAAATAACTAGTTATTCAGGCAAAAAATAAGTAGTTAATTTTTGTTTCCAATTATACCTGCTAGCTTACCAGGAAAGCAAAGTTTTTGCTGGGTAATTACTTTTTGTTTAATGTAAATGAGATATTAAAGTTAAACTTAAATTTTATGGATCATACGATTAAAAATGTATCTTTCGATAAAAAAATAATTTGTCTAAGTACTAGTTTTATTAGCTATATGCCGTTTATACTAAAACAAAAGCAAGTTGGTTTTTGAAAAACTAAATTTAAAAAACCAAATCGTTTACATACCTATTTTTTTCTCGATGTAGTTTTTCAATCAAAAACCAACTGAAGCCAAAAACTACTCGATTTTGTTTAGTGTAAATGGCATATTAATGAAAAATATTTTTTATTTTATAAAACTTTTTTTATAACACAGAAAAAGTTTCCAAAATTTTGTTTATACAAAATATAATATTTATCTTAGATATTATTAAATTTTGAGACAATTTTATTTTGAAAGCTAAATAAAAATATTTGCATATAAATTATCAACGATAAATGTCTAAAAATTGTAATTTTTCAAGTAAAATCTTAAAAAATTAGACCTTTTTTATACATAATTTTGTAAATAAAAATCATTCAAAATTTTAAATTATGCTCAAAAAACTGTTTTGTTTTTTTGGTAAGTTCCTAGATAAATCCTATTATTGTTTTGTTAGTTTATTCTTTTTAAGATTTTTTTTTTTTTTTTGAAGTAGAAGAATCGAGCCGGTTTTCTATATACATTTGTATATGTTTTGATTAAATATTGAAAGAAAAATATTAAACAATATTTACAAAAATGAAAATTTTCAAGTTCTAGTCCAATTTATTATAAATGCAAAATTTTTTTAAAGACTTTTCTTGTAAGCATAACAAGATTTTAGAACTTATTCGATTTCATATGGAACGATTTACTTACTTTTATACGTTTACTTTTTATACGTTTTTATTTTTGCCCCAGGTATGTTTCAGATAAAGCATAAAGTGATTTTCTTAAAAATATATTAAAAATAATTTGTTAACGTTTTGAAATTCCTAAATACTTGATTTCTTTAGTCATAGAATAAAACTAGAATTTTATATGAGAGGCACTTCAAACCAAATTTTTCAAAAAAAAAAAAAAATACTCATTGTTTTCAAAACACAAAAACAAAATACATGGGACTACATGTATTTTGATGTTGCTTGAATTGGGTTTTTGACAATTCAATCAAGTTTTTTTCTCTCACATATATATCTATTTATTAATCTATGTCTTTAGTATTATTTTAAAATAGAAAAGCAAATTTAGTTAAAATAATAATAATAAATTATTTCTTATTTGTAGTAAATTCAATTCAAAATTGGCTTAAAATTTAGATTGCTACGAGATCTTTAGTGCATCAACTGTCATCAAAAGGGTATTTCATATTTTTTTATTTTTGGAAATTTTTTAGTTTTTCGTGTTTTACAACTTTATTATTTTTCTTACATTTTTTTACTTTTTACAAGTAAAGAAAAGCTATTATTAACTGAAAGCAAATAAAAATAAAGTATTTATTTTATTTTTGTAAAAAATGTTGATTTTCGGTACGGTTCTCTTTATCAGATTAGTTTTTTGCATCAGTAAGTTTATGATATTAAAGAATATAATTAAATCTATTTAAGTAAAATTGATAGTTTAAGTGTCGAAACCTACATAGCTCAACCTTTCGTATTTTTCAGGTCATGCATTTTAATTTATTTCATTGAAATTCATTTATTAATTTGAAATGCTTAAGATTATAGCAATTAAATGAAAACACACATATTCAATATTCCCTGAAATTTACGAACCATAAATTCATATTTTTTTTTTTTTTCAAAAACTAAAAAGGAATAATGAAGTAAAATATAATTTTTTTTTTTTTTTGGGATACAAAAAAAATTTATAGTTCAAAAAAGTTATTTATAAAAATTTTGTATAAAATTTTATCGCCACTTATCAACTTAAATTTTTAGCCATTAAAATCTTGTACATAATTTCGAATTTTTCAAAACAAAAAAAAAACTCCCCCCGCCCCTCTAAATGCTTTTGCTGGATTTGTGTCTGAACGACATATTGATTGAACACAAGTTGGCCTATTTCTAAAAGTGTTTTTAATTTATATTAGAGGAATTGGACACATATCCTAACATCCGCAATTACAGGAATCAAAAGAAAGAAAAAAAAAACTTATTATTTTCAAAGACGTTTTTTGGATTTTTTAACTTTGAGTACTTGCCATTTTAGATCTTGAACTTTAGTTATTTTACCTCATGAGATGTTGTTAATTAATTAAAAAAAATCTAAATTAAAAAAAAGGTTGGTTTCTTAAAGGTAAACTTAAAAAGAGAATTCCTCATATACATAATGATTTTTTTTTTCTAATTACCCACTGTATATGGGAAAAATTTGCCGATATGACACTTTTCCGTAGATGTGTTTTTATTTTTTATGACTTTGCATCTTTTATCACACGAGTTTTTAATGTTTAAACAAAAACACAACAAACATAAATATAAAAAATGTTTAATCCAAATATTTATGTTTCTTGAGATAAACATTCATGCAACGTGCGTTGAGAACTTTATATAATACTTTGTGAGAGTATTTACCACACCCCAAATAAAAACCATCATCATTATTATCATTCCTGCCATCCGTCAATGATTTATGTTTGTTGTTTAATTCTCATTCTTTAATTCTTTTTCATTTCAACTGTCAATTCAATTGTTTTTTCTTTGTTGTTTATCACTTCTCTTCTGCTTATACTCTCCATCGTTTTTATTTATTTCTATTCACAATGGCGTCCACAATGATTTATGTGTGATTGACAGCCGTTTGTGCGTAAGGTTTGTTTGTATTCCTTTTTTTTAGACTTCTTCAACCCGTACTTTATGTGCCTTGATTCATCAGTCCGTCCCACCCGTAGTACATAATGAGAGAAAAAAATGAATTCTTTTTTTTTTTTTTTTTTTTTTTGAATACATTTACCCGTTTGTTGTTGATTTTTTTTATTGAAGATTTATTTGATGTATTGTTGTCCGTATGTGGTTCTTGTTATCTGTTTGAGGGTTTTAAGTAGAAAGTGTCAGTTTTTATGTTTGAAGGCTAAAAACAATATGGCGAATTGTATCTATTGGAATATAGGCGGGTGTTATGTTTGGGATTATTTGATGTATTGAAATTTAAGTCATAAAAATGTAATAAAAATATTTGTTTTGGTTTTGTTAAAAAGATATTTTTGATTTTTTGGTTGTGAAAATGTTTAAACAATTAGAGACGGAATGATTTCGAACAAAAAGAAAACTACATTTATTTCACTTTAAAGTAAAATATTAACATTTTGCTATTATGTAATTATCAATAAACCTTTAGATGTAGGCTAGATAACTATCCGATCTAGAAATAAAATATATATTTTTTATGAAATATATTTTAATATTTTAAAAACTATAAGCTTTTTTTGCAAATTTAACTTAAAAGGGTTTAATGATTGAATTTAATAAATCATTAAACCCTGTTAACTTACACAGCAAGTCAAAAACTTATTTATTCATTTATTTATTTATTATTTTTTTTATTATTCTCATATGGTGGTAATAAATTTTTATTTCGAAACTCAATTAAATGCCAACTTTAATCAAACATCAGCAAGTCATTTAATTGCCTTAAGGCTAAAAATAAAACAATATGGTGACTAAAAATAATCGTAAAAACTAATTTAAGCTTTTAATATCAACCACCAAGAGATGAAAGGAATTTTATTTTTCATGATTTTTAACACTTGATAGGTATTATAAAACTAATATGTATATTGGGTAACTTTTAAAGTTTATGTCGTTATTACTTGGAATTTAAAGCCAAAGATAGAAAATTAAGGAAGTTTTTTTAAACTTTTAAATGTTTTTCTATGCAGACTGTTTATGAATTTAATGAAATTAAAATTTCACTGAAGATTCTTCTCCTAACAAATAGATCTATCAAGAAGGAGTTTTGGGCACTAAAAATTATTTAAATTAAAGGATGAATATTGGTAATTGGAATATATTAACAATTAATTTTTTTCTCATCTATGTAAGTAATAAGCAGGGACAGGAAGTTCATGCATTTAAAAAGTGTGTTTTAGACACTTAAAATATGCACTCAAAATATTAAAATATACCCTAAAAGTAAATAAAATATGTACCTATTTCTTAACTTTTATTAAAAAAAAAAAAAAAAAAAAAAAAACAAGACTTTAATTCCGTATCTTAGTAAGGACTTGTGTGAAATGGTGAAAAAGTTTTACGATAAAAATACTTTTTCCATATTGAGAATAATTTTCATTTCTGCTGTGTGAAATGAAAACTGAAGAATATTGACAAATTTAAATTTTATTACTAAAAAATCAAAAAGAAAAGTGTGAATATTGAATGTGAAGAATTTTAAAGAACTTTATGTGTTTGAAATGTTAAAAGATTTTAAAATATATGTTATTTTCCCAAATATTTTGTTCAATTAAAATTTTTCTATAAGTTTTAAAACTTAAAAAATTTATATTTATTTGTCAAAATTTTTACTAGCCCTATGATTTGTAAAACTTTCTTCACTTCACAACTATCAAAAATTTACTAACGAGCGTACTTTCTTCTACTATTTCACACAGGACCTAAATCAAAAATAAATATACAGTAAAGACCATAGACAGCTTTTGTATATAGAAAATTACCATTCGACAGATGTAATGAATGCATTTTTAAATGATGTGTAAAGAATTTATTGCTTCTTCGTTTGACTGTAAAATTGTAATAACTGTACTGCCAACACTTCTTTCGATGGCTGTGGTCTTAATGATAGATCGCTTTTTCTAAAATGTTATTAAGTGTAGCTCTATACAGCTTAATGTGCTCTTAGACAGAATAATCTTATTGGTAGCTTCTTTAAAAAGAATTAATCAATTCTCGATGTTTTACAAAAATGTATGACAATGAAAACAAATTTTTCATATACATAAATCGATATTACACGAACTTGTTCTGCCTTCAGATAAATAACTGGAAATTGACCCTGAAAGTCTGTATTTATTTCTATGGTTTAGTATATCCAAGGGCTGATATACTAAAAGCTTTTTTGCATTGATATTATTTTGTTGAATATTTTAGAACAATACCTTTCCGAAACAAAATTATTTATTTTGTGTAATTTCGCATCTTAATACGAAATAAATATGGAACCTTCTGATGACGTACCTTTTACAATAATCAACATCCTTTTGTGATTGTTAGTTCTGAAGAAATAGCTTACCACATATTAATTTGTCCATGGTATTTTTAATATTTTAAAAATGGGAAAAATTCATTTTACATGCCTCTGTATCCTACTCCAAATTTTATCTAAATCGGTAACCAAGGGTCAAAATTTTTTAAATTTAAAATGGAATTACTCTAATAAAAATTAATTATTTTTTTGTTACTAAAAACCACTTCTTCCAATTTTGGGCCCAAAATCTTTGTTTTTCGGCGAACGATGGTCTTGGTGCTTTGTGAGAGGGCAAGGGTTTAACTTTTAGTATCCCATGTTGGGACTCAAATATACTATTAGTTTAAAAATAGTTCATTTGACGAGGTGATACTTCACTTTTTAGTGACAATTTTTTTTTATTTCCATAAAGTCCATATAAAATATTTTAGATTACTTTTTTCAAACTTTGTCTTAAGATAATATTTATTTCGGCTTAGTTTTCAGATATTTGGCAAACAAATCCAACTACATTCACTGTATGCTGTGAACCGGTCTGATTGTTTTTTAATTCAATAGGTTTAACGGGACATTTCGTTATTTACTGTTACATTAGTACAATGTAAGATTTTAAATCTTACAGGGTTCAATCACTTAGGAAATATAAATGTCAAAAAATATTATTTTAATTAAATGCTGACTAACGCATCTTACCCAGCAAAAACTTTTTTATTTTCGGTAATGGCAGAGTAATATTGCAATCACGTGGATGAGTCGGCTAGAGCGCTAGATTAGCATTTTTATTAAATTTTTATTAAATTTATAGGTAGCAAAGTATGTAAAATTTTACACTGTATGTTTAGGTTTTTTCGTTCACTGTATCAATGACAAGCATAACCGTAATCTCGTAACAATTTTTAAATGGGGCAGCGCAATTTAACGTACTCGATTCTAACGTAGTATCAAACTATGGCCACACCTGCAAATATGTGATCTCTTGTTTTACAAAAAAATAAAAATTGCGATTGTTTGATCTTGCAAGTTTTTTGTAAGAGAAAACAGCGTCAACCAAAATCAATAAAATATCAATTGAGATATATTTTATTTTTTTATTTTCAAATTAACTGAAAAATGAATCAATGGACTGAATAATACAGTTTAAGTTTTTTGTGACGGAACAAATTTTTTCATTCCAAAACTCATTTATTTATTTATTTTTTTTTTTTATGACTTAAAATAGAAAATTTTTGTGAAGGTTATTTTTTGGTTTATTTCTAAAAAATGGATGAAATGTGTGCCGAAATGAAAATATATATGTGAGTTATTAGAAAAACTATCAAATTTTAATACTATATCTTATTTTTAATCTTTTGACGATGAAATTCTACAAAAAATGCTCTTAAAAACATGCAAAATCATTAATGAATCGAATGAAATTTCTAAAAAATGTTGCGTTTTTGACTAACTTAGCGTAAATAAAATCACAGTCTAAATATATATTTTTTTTTTTTTATCAATAAATTCGGGCATCTACGTATTGAGATTTATATGTTTAAAGTTGCACACCCTTTGCGTAAATGTACCAAAATTTAAATATCAAAAGAAAATAATATTCTGTATAGGAAAAGGTAAAGCTTTACAAAAAAATTTTCAAAATAGTTAAAATTTCCGTCGCGAAAAAAAACTAAATTGAATTATTGAAGAAATAAATCACTTTTTAAGATGAAATGAAAAAAAATTTAAAATCGAAGGGGAGAACGTTTTCAAAATTGCATCTGAAAAATGTAGTTGTATCTAAAATGCATTTAGTAAGAAACTAAAAATACTTATTAAATTGATTATAAAAGAGGACAAATGCAGAAATCGAATGCAATTTAAATAATGAAAATCCGATAAGAAATGTGAAAAATATGGTCTTTTAAAATAACATACTTTAGCGATTTTTTTTTTAAATAATTTCAAAACAAACACGGTTTTTGATTCTTTTAAACAAAAGTTGGATAAATTTTATTAGCTAGACAAAGAACATATTTGATGAATATGAAGAAAATTGAAAGACATGAGATTAAAAATTGCACTTTTTATGTTTTCTTTCGTGGAATTCATGATATAAAAAAGATTTAAGTAAAATTGAAAAAATACTTTGTAAAATTTTTACGCGAAAATATGACAAAAGAACAAAAAATAAACCAAAATATAGTGACAATGACGGTGGTAATAGGTATATAGTAAGCAGGTATGTATGTATGTGTGTATGGATATGGAGTTTATAAACAGAAAACAATATTTTATAGATAAAAACAATACCTTTTAATCGGTGTACTCAACAAATGTATGTAGACAAAATTATCAGCTGTTCACAAAATTACATCGAATGTTATTTAGCCAGTATGAATAATCTGGATTTCGTTAATAATTTCGGCATGAAATTACCTAATTTCGCGCCGGTCTGAATGCTCTATTAGAGTGGAAATCTTAAAAAACATTTGCTGGCTATATCTATATCTGTGTAAAAAATTACATTGATCAGGCTGAAATCTTTTAGAGCTATCCAATATTAGAAGAAATCGAATATCTAAGAAATAATTTTTTTTAATGACTAATCACAAGTAAATGTATTTTTATTAAAATGCACTAAATAGAACGAACGCCCCAGTAACTAAAATCTCATAAAAGTCAAAAAACATATCGAAATGCATCTGCGAAAAAAAAACATCATTTAAATGGGGAAAAAATTAAACAGCAGTTACAACAACTCTAGCAACAACATAACACAAATGATGGCAACAACTGCTTTTTGCGATTTCCACGTAAAACAGCGGGATTGGTAATAATTTTATTGCAATACATACATACAAACGCCTAAAACATATAATGTGACTTCTGTCCTCTACATTTGAGTCACAAATACCACAAACTTCATATTCATACATATCTACATACTTAATATATACCCATTACCACCGTCATTGTCACTGTCACCGTCACCATCATCAAATAAGCGAGTGCGTTTGTAAATGTTCGACTGTATTACTAAATGTCATAAAATTTCATTTTATTATTATATCCACAAATACACATTTGTAGTATAATTTACAAACAGGCGGGCGGTTTAGCAAGAACAAATACAAAAACTACAAGAAACACTAAAATAAAAGAAGACAAACAAAACAATTCAATACAATTAAAATGCAGTAAAAAAATTTCAGGTTGACATTTATGGATTTTTAAATAATTTTATGGCCATCAAATGTTTGATGTTTACTATCACATTTACGCGTTGTATTATTTTGATGTGTTGCTGTCATTGTGACAGCTTAGATTCACAAATACACATAAAATTGACATAACCTTTTGACACTTAACAATCATTTTAATTTACACCTTTTACCTTGACGGCAGGTAACTAATAAAAGAAAGTTCTAACTAAATATTATTTAAAATTACATGAATTTTTCTTTAAAAACCCATAATTTATGTTTCGTAACAGATTTAAATTTCTTTGTTCCAACTGCTCTTTTGTTATTATAAAAACAAGGAATGTTTTTGGCGGGAGTTGATGTTTACATTTGTTGTCGTTATCCGTAAATGTCAAATCACAAAGAAAATCATAAAATTTGTAATTTTATGAGTTGTCTTAAACAAGCATCATAAAATGAAGTGACACAACGGTATGACAGTCATAAAGTGGACCAACATTGCAGTCAACCAAGAAACATCATAAACTTCGTGTAAATGTATGAAAAAGTAAAACTTACTTACTTGGTTTTGGCCTCATCTTTACTTATTTTTTGTTTTTGGTCTTGGCAGCTTAAGAAATATGACTTTTTCCAAACATTTTCGTGTCCCTTACCATCAATAAATTCTGTGCTTTGAAAACAGAAAGTAAAGTGAACAATTTTACACCTTTATATTTTGGTAATCACCTAAAATAGAGATGATGTAGTTGTCTTAAGTGTTAATTTAAAGGAATGAAGTGATTAAAAAAAAAACTATTATTTTTATAAAAAAAAAACTTTTATTTTTATAAAAAAAAACTTTTATTTTTATAATGAAAAGTTTACCCCAAGATTCTCATTAAAACAACTGCAACAAATTCGATTGCAATAACGATATTGAAAAGTTATGAGCTGTAATGAGTTGAATAATGTCTAGAATTTTGGAAACGATCAACCATCATTCCCGTGTAAAATTTACTTACTTTTATTCCCGGGAAAAAGTGAAATTAAAATTTTACACTTTTTAAAAATCTATTGCTTTTTAGTTTAAAATTTCATTTTGTTATTTGTTGCTAACGTTAACACATACATACAAATTTGAAATTTGTAAAAGTTTGGAGTTAACGTGTAAAATTCTACACGTTAACTTTATCTTCGATAAAGTGCTACCAATATAAAAAACGACTAGAATTTCCACTGGCTCTCAAAAAACCTAACTCTTTGTATGTGTTAGTAAAATTTTCTACAGAACTAATGATGGAAGGCCAATCTATGGACTGCAATTTTGTTTTCTCACGCGGACGTGCTGTCTATATAAAAAAAAGTTGAAGCAAATTCAACATAGATACGCGGCCACGTATCAAAGTCGGCGGCGTGCCGCCACCAATTTGGTCGGTTCACCCCGGCTTAAAATCAGCCGCCAAAGTTTTTTAAAATTTCATTGAAATTTAATGCAAAAAGTAGTGAATGCAGTGGCTCCATCTGTTATTGTTTTTAATTATTTATTTTATTATGTTTTTTTAAGTATCGGCTTCAGTCGACTTACAGCCGCCGGATTTTTTTGTCTAGCCGCCGACAATTTTAATCGGACCTCTGGTGAAAAGAGTACTTTTTTTGTTGAGCGAATGAAAGAGTTGGACTTCTGGTTGTAATGTTGCCAACTCTAGCCAACATAAACGCATAAAAATGTTTTAAAAAAGCGCTAAAAATAACTAAATTATAAACACAACGGTTTTCTGGTACATTCAAGACATGTTTGGTAAAAAAAGCGCAGAAAAGGGCTAAATATTAAAATTTTTTTGAAAAGTAGAAAGCAAAAACATAAACATTTTTACAACGAATCTATATTTCATATATTCTGCATCTTAAAATATTAATAACAAACTGAGTAAATTAAAATACAGGTTGTGGAGTTTTGATTTTATGAACCCCTATCCAACATTTTGCAATTATTTAAATACATTTCCATTCAAACAGTTTTATTTGTTAAGGTTATTTTAAAAATTGGAACTGAACTTTTAATGTTGTTCGAAAAATACTTGAAATCAGAAAAAGAATTAATAATTAATCTGTAAAAAAAAATAAAAACTGAGTAAAGTTAATATTAAAACAAGGTGTCGTTATTTGAAAGTATTTGAAGCAACACAGAGCTAAAATTTTATTCTGTCCAATTCCTTGTTTGGCTACTGATACCATATCTTACCAATATCTTCAAGTAAATTCAAGAGTGAGATCAAGTAACTAATCTTCAATGGTTGGTATTGAAAATAGAGTTTCATGGATTTCAGCGATGGAAGCAATATTGTCGGAGTTTACCACAAAAAGGAAACCGTCGAAGATTCTTAGACGTTGCGTTTTCCAGATAGAGATTCTTACCATTAAAAACAGGATCTTAGCCTTCTGAATATTTCGAATCAAAGTTATGCTTTTTAAGGCAAAGATTCTCACCATTAAAAAATATGGATTGCCAAAGATTGAACATCTAGATTACAGAATATATTTATTTTTCAATTCAGAGCTAAAACGTTGACCTTAAAAAAGGATAAAAGTAAAAAAGGGAATGGTAAAATGATTAACTTAGTACTACTTTTTTCTACTTGTTTGGCCTTCATTCGGTACCGTATTGACCTCCAAAATCTCAAATATCTCACAGAAATACTTCTATTTTTAAGAATGGAGATCGACACCCCTACTACACGTCAGCTGTCATCTCCTCGGAAGGTTTAATGGCTTTTGGTAATGAGCGTAAAACTATCAGATCTTACTAGATAAGTGATCACTTCCACAACAAAATACCATTTTAGGGAGTAACACCAGGCCTTTAATTGCCGTCTTCTATTAACAAAATTGCTTAGCTGTTCACCATAAAAATAATCTGGTTCTCGGGTTTCAGAGGGAATATAAAGACAGACAATGAATTGGGTTTTCTAAATATGAGGTACTAGTAATATTTGAAGAATTAGAAATCAGTTGTATCTATTTCAAACACTTAAGCGTAACTTTTATAGATAGAAGAAACTGTTTTATTTATCACCGCGAACATTACACATTTTTTAAATTTTTTTTTTTTAATTCCATATTCTCTGCAAAAGTATTTACAAACATACACAGTTCTTTGGGATCATCGGGCAGTCTAGTCACAGTCGGTCCTACTGCATGGAAATCGTTTTTAAATAAACCTAATATAAATGGTATTATTCTATTAATTATTTCGAGGGTTATACTCACCAAACCCAATTGTAAATGGTTGTTCAATAAGAATGGGTCGATGTTGAAAGTTTCTGAAGCCAATGTTGCGAAATTAACTTACCATGTTTTACAATTAAGCAGCACATCCAAATGAGAAAACTTTATTATCCAAATTAGTATTCATTGATGTAAACGTAAATGTAAATCTCCAACATTTGGTGGCCTAATTCGGTTCAGTAAACAAGAAAGCCACACAACGCTGTCCGCCGGAGAATTAGAATTCCTTACCCACACCCTGAAAAAAAACATAGTTACGGCATTGTCACTAAAATAATATTATGTTCTCATTGTTAATTTTCTTTAATTTTAATAATACTGTGTTCACGATAACAATGCTTTTGTTTCAGTTTTATTATTTCATGTTTACATTCAATTAAAATTTTAATGTAGTTGGCTAAAAAATTTTATGTTTTTGAATATTAATTAATTATCAATCTTTATCCTTGTACTTAAACCATATTTTCAAACTATATTAATAATATTATTCCCATAACAAAAAAATGTTACAAATAATTATGCTTTTTACAAATATGATTGAAAAATTCATAACTTGTTTGTTTTTGAATATATTTTGTTTTTCATCTTCATTATAATTCTCATTTAGTTTATACGTGAATTAATATATGTAAGCAAACAAGGTTTGGTTATATTTTGTGTGATTCAAAGAATATGAGATATTGATTAACTATTAAATAATTTAGTTAATAAAAATATCTTTGTATTGTCTCGTACATTATATTTATAAATAATTAATTATCATATCAGATAAATTGGAAACATGTTATCAGAAATTTTTATATATTTTTTATATAATACGTATAATAAAATCGATTCATAATATAATAAAATTGAATCATAATATGAAAAAATTAGATCGTAATGTAATAAAGCCTGATCATAACATGATAAAATTTGTATATACAATATTAAAAACTTCTGAACATAATATGACAAGTTAGAACATTTTGTGATTACAATTTTCATATTTATTATTTATGACCATGGACATTTTTACAATAACAATATAGTTCAATGATAATATGTTGCTCTTAAATTATGGTCACCGCAACTATATTTGTTCTCTGCGTGTAGATGTCGCTAAAATTATCAGAATGTTGAATTCTGATAACTTAATTCTTTGTCTTGGAATAATTCGGTGTATCTCACTTACACTATTAAAGAAAAATTGCAAGATCATTGATTTATGAAAACCATTAGTTTCAGTTCTCTTTAGTGCCCTTTTTTTATAAAATATTTCAGATTATGCATAGTATCTAGTGCCGGAAAATTTTAATTTCTTACCTGGGTGTCACTAAAACTATAGGAATACAGACTTGAGACCATAGGCCATGTTATTGAGTGTTTTGGAATAATTGGATGTATTCTCCGCGGCCACAACTTACTTCCACTATTAAAGGTCATGATTTGAAAATCTACGAAAGGCTTTAGTTTCAGCCAACCTTAGTGTGTATCCTGTTTGGATTTTGCATTTATCCAATGGTTATGGTTTCAGAATATTGTCGCACTGTTAAAATATATCTGTACCAATGAATGAACTATTTGGAATTCCTGCAAAAATACTATCCAAAAGTAAAGTTTCTGACTTCCCTACTAGAGTAATACCATAGATATATTTTCAATACCTACAGCAGTTTGTATGTTTTGCCAAATCGTCATCACCATCACCATTAGCGTCGAGGTTTATACTAAACTATTTGAAATATTTAGTGTGTCTTTTAGTTTGTCACTTAACTTGACATGTTGCAAGATGTTAACCGGGATGTTGCATTACTTACACAATACTTTTCTTCATTCTACTACATCCATCCATGCAATTCACTAGGAACAAAACAATCATCTTGTTTATTCAATATAAATTATTTGTGGTATTTCTTGGTTTTTTATGGCCTTAATGTCGTCTTTTATTTTTTTATTGACTATAATTTAATATCGACCATATTTTCATTTAACATCTGTCAATTGTAATTATGGCGAACAAAGAATATTTGTTGAAGGTGCAGAGGAAACTTTTATGCCAGAGAGCAGATATACATAGTTTTGTTGTAGAAGGAAACAGGAAGTGAAATATTTGTAATAAGAATATAATTTTCAAATAAGAGAAGTTTGTAAATTTACTATTTAAATACATGATTAATCAGCATTCAAACTAAGCTCGTTTTATTGCTCTTAACTTTTGACTTTGTCAGTGTTGCAATTTTTCATAGTAGTTTTCTTTATTTCAATTTTGTTCTCAAAAGTTTTTAATTATAACTCCATAAACTGTCAAATTGACAAGTCAATTATTTTGAAACCCACTTAAAATCAATAAAAACGAAGTAAAACAAAAACCATAATTTGTACTCAGCAAACAAGGAAAAAAATCTCATAAAGCATGCAATATTTTTATATATTCTTTTCTCTCTAACTTGGTGCCATCGCACGTAATGTAGGAGGTAGTAATAAATCCGCGTTAAGTGCAGCGTTAATGAGCACTAAAATTAAATGTTTACCAAGCCAGAAAGTTCGTTCGTAAACATATTTAAGCGCTCCCCACAAAACGTCACTGGGTTTTATTGCTCAATTTTCAAACATGACTGCAACAAAACAATAAATGTATTTTAAATTGTTTTTGTGTTATCATTGTTGTTGTTTTTATTTGGAAGCTTGTAATGAGGTGTGCGACGTGCTGTAAAAAGTGGAACTGAATTATTTTTTGCTGTTGATGAGAAATGTAACTGCGTAACCTGCTTTATGATGTTTCCCTCGTTTAACTCAATGAGTTATGAGTCTCAAATCATTTAATTTATGGTACAATACTTACTTTAGAAGTTTATATTTATTTTACATTGTCGTAAAGAGTTTAAGTGTTAAAACATTGACTTCCTTTGGTCGTTTAATGTGTTTGCGCGCATGTGCGGCGCGCGTGGGTTTTATTTGTACACTTTAATTTACTTTATAAATACATACAACATAATTGTATTTGTTTTTAGTGGCAGCTTCAAAAAGAGGAGTATATTAAATTTGTTATTTTATTGGTAACACATGTAAAACCACAAAATAGAAGCATAGATATGAAACCTACTGTCTCTGTTAGCTCCTCTGTCAACGTAACTTTCCAAGACTTTATTAGAATGTTACGTTGACAGAGGATGTTTTCTGGCATCAATCATTAAAGTGATCTAGGCATCTAACTCAGTCTCTTCATGCCGAATAAGGGATAGATTTTAAAAATGTTTTCGTAATTTTTTTCCGCAAAGTCTAGGTCTTAAATTCAGCTCATCTGGAGCGAAATTTTATGAGAAATGGTGGGATAGTGCAAAAAAAATCACTATCTCAACTCCCACTATCACAATCTTCCTAGTTACTTTTCTGTCCAATCCTTTACTTTCAAGGTTAAAGAGGTTGGCAGCTATTCCTATGATCTGAATAACGAAAGAATACAGTTTTTCTGAGCAACCTTTGTAATCTTCAGTCTCCTGGATCATGTACACCATCACAACGCCTACCTCCTGATGTTCCTAGTTGTGGGAATCTAATGTATAATAATAAATATAAATAAGCAAAATGCCAGCCTGATACACAAAACTGGACAATTGTTTGCAAAAGTTTAGTATCCAACCATCTGGTAATAGTAATGTTACTGGCAGCGATAGAACTGCCTCACGTGGCAAGAATTTTTGAAGCAGTCCCTGCTGATGTGAAATTATCTGTTTCAGATACGATCAGTGTTGCCAGGTGGTGAGAAAAAAGAGCCTAAATTGTACATTAAAACAGGTCAGAAAAGACTAGATGCCCCAAAAAAATAATGCCAGAAAAAAGGTAGTATTTTTCTCATTAGTTGTTGATATTTTTTTTTTTTTTAAACTATATTGTAATAAATTTATAAATAAAACATAGAACCGCTGTTAACAAAATTACTCAATAAAAAACCAACTGCAAAATTCCCATACAAATTTGGGTTATATTTCATATGAAAAATGAACGACTGTTTTGAAGTGATTTGTCATTTCTGAATTATAATTCCTTTTTGATTAACAATTTCGAAATTTTTGGGTGATTTTTCGCAACACTGATTGCAACATATGATTACAGCGAAAAATACGAGTAGAAATGTTTATAACTGATAATTATGTTATGATTCTAGTTTTACATATAATCATCTTACCACATCACTATCCATTTCCTTTAGATTATTATTTAATGTTATTATATTATTATTTTATCTTATCATATTATTATATCACATTGTCATATAAAAAATAAAAAATTATTTTTATAAACTTCGTAGAATAACTATTTGGTTTTTAGAAAAAATATTTACATATCATTTGCTCATTTATTATATTCATTTGTACCACAATATATTGTTCAAATGTAAGATATGTTTTTTTAACTAAACCTTTTAATGGTTAATCGATATTTTATATTGCTTGGATCACACCGAGTATAACCAAAACTTGTCTATTTATATTTATTCATATATAAACTAAATGAGAATTACAATGAAGATGGAAAACAAACTTTAATAAAGTATATATTTAAAAACAAACAAATTTGTGAAAATGACTAGTATTATATTTATTTAAAACATTTTATTGTCATGAGAACACTAAAAATGTTAATAAAGTTTAAAAACAGAACATGGGTTAAGAACAAGGAAAGATACTGCAAATATTTCTATGGTTAATGAAGCTTATTGAAAAATAATTATAATAACTGATTAAGTATAATGAGTTTAGTTATATTTGATTTGAATAAAGAGGAATGAAACGCCGCTGGCGAAAATTTTTGTAAAATATAAATAACCTCCATTTTTTTTGTGCGAACTAATACACAAAAATTCTTAAATGGTTGATTCTGTAAAAATAAAATTAGTAAAAGCAATTAAGAAATTATTTTTTTCCCTGTTGAAATACTAAGATTTTAGCCTTTTTAAGGTAATTTTAAGAATCAAAAAAAAGCTAGAAGCTAAAACAACAATTTTGACACTAAAAGCAAAATAAAAAGGCTAAATTTGACCTTAAAAAGGCTAAACAGGCAACACTATTGCAAGCACCTTCTGTATTCTGATTCTTACTGTGGTTAGCGTGTTTGCCTACTTTAGCAATATGATAGCAGTTAGTGGCTTTGGTTCAAATCTCACTGAATATCAATTGATAATATCAGTTATTGATATGTATTGGTATTTAACAAGGCTAACATAAAGAAAGGTTTTACAAAAACAACAATAGGATGATTTCGTTAATTTCATTTATATTTGAAGCTTGACATTTCAGACAATAAGCCAGCATTTTGCAGAATTTTAAGTTGAAACAAAATGCATTTCAAGCCTTCAATGCAATGCAAGCTTTGAATTAAATTTATATTACATTTTAATTCAGTAGCATGCTCCAGTGAAAAGGAAATTTAAATTCAAATCGAATTTATTTTACTTGAAAGTGTTTAATTTTAGTTAATCATATTTCATCATGTTTATAGATACTTTAATGAGGTTTCAGAATACTACAGGTGAATCCTGATTCATTTTCAAAAATTTATAATGCCGGCTTATTCTTTCTTACCCTGCTGTGGTAAAAGGTTTGGATTCACATTTCAGGTAGCCATATTGTGGTTAGGGAGAGTGCCAACGCGAGTATATATATATATTAATATATATATATATATATATATATATATATATATGATATTCGGGATGTAATATTCAAAGCACGCCGAGATCTGCTAGAATTGTGCTATTAGAACCTAATAACCCTTCAAATATCTTGATATACATCCAGATTTAATGTGCAAAATATTTAAATCAAAGCATATTTAGTAAAGTATTTTAGATCACAGTTTCTACAGTTTTATGTATAAGCACCTGAGGATAACGTGATTCGCAAGCGTTGTATACTAGCACGAAAGGCCTTGTAAGTTCTTTATTACGTTCAAAAGTTCATTGCAACAAATAAATCATTCAACTAAAAATTGATAAAATATTTATATTTTCTTCTGGGGAGGTAATATTTGAACTATCAATATTTTTATTGAACAATGACGGACTCAAAACAACTTAAAACTCAAACGTCGGTGTAAGGTAAGAGTCCTAAGTGTAAAAAAGGCATTTTCCATTACCTCAACGGGTTTTAAAGTTACAAAAGTCCTATTACACATGTTTTTTTTTTATCAAAAGTTTTACATTTCAGAGTAATAAAAAAAAATTCATTTCTTCAAAGTCAAATATGGGCTATGTTGAAGCTCTTTCTAAACATACTGACTGATGCTGACTTTTCTCATATTCCAAGATGCAAATTTTGTATACCGAATAATCGAGAAAATAGTCCAGAATGGTATCGAACTAAAATAATAAAAAATTAAAAAACAATTTGTCGTATGAAAAGTTTATTCAAAATGCGACAAGATATGTTATTGTTTTAATTCTTTAGTCGGAATAAACTCAAATAATCATAACAAAGAGTGTCATAAAAAGACATTGATAACACTTGTGTCATGCAACAGTGTTTTTAACATTTTCTGGTCAGATTTAGAATTTTGTCGTTATAGAAGAAAATATTATTTCAGTCCCACATATTATTAGTTATTTAAACTACAAAGAATTTTGGCAATTCCAAAGGAATTGGTTCCAAGTTAAAAGTGAATTTTAATTGTGATTATTAATTTTAAATACCGCGAAAAATGTCGTAAAGTACTTTAAAATTTTTGTTCAGAAATTATACCTAAAAAAATAAAAATAATCCACTTAGCAATTAATTTCTATTAAAATGATATATCATAAATAGCTGGAAAATAAATGCAACAAGTAGTTGATTTAGTTTTTATCCTAGCTTATTCCGTTAATCTTTTATTAAAAAAAAATCATGTTATGTTTTATTTGAACGCACTCATTTTAATCTTAATCGTTTCGCAAAAGTCTTGTGATCTTATCACTGCTACTCATTCGGAAATTGGTCAAAGTTAAAAATACCTTTTTTCTCTAGAAAATCGATTATAAGGCCTTAAAGCAATTTGGCCCCTTCATAATATATGTTTTGTGACAAAATGCTTTTGCTACTTTAGTCACCAGAATCTAACAGATTAATTTTTCAATTATTTTTTTTTTTTTTGCTTCTTCAATGCTAAATAAGAGGTTAATTCTAACAACAAATCTCTGGATATCTGAGACATATGCATTACTATCATTGCAAGCATTGAAAGTTTAAGTTCTATATATTAAAGTGCATAATATTGTCTGCTTATGACTAAAGTTTCGATTAACATTTTACAAAACATTTTTGTTATTGTTGCGAGTTGCTTTTGCAGAGTCATAAACTTAACAATTTGTTTGATTACCAAACAACAAACCAAACAACCAATGAACCACTTTTATTGTCACTGTCGTTCTTTTACAAACCATAGAACAGCAACTACAACAATAATATCATCGTCATCATAATGTAATGAATGTTGTGGTTTCAACTACATGTTTGTTGTTACAACATATCATACTACATATTGTTCTCTTTTATGCTGGCATGAAGTGATGAACTTCTTTTATTCATTTTCCGTTTTATTTTATTTTTTATGTTTCATTTTCGAATATTTATTCGAAAAACATTGGAAAAATCGTTGTTGGCTTTTTAGTCTTTTTTTAAGTTAAAAATTGTTAAAAACTCATAAATTTTTATTAAAAATACATAATTTTACTGATGTAGTTATGTTGTGTTATTGTTGTTGATTTGTTCTGGATGTACGCATTACAGTCATTTTTATATATTTTTGTGTTTAAGTTGTTTGTGTCGGCTCTTGTGTGGGTGCCACCATCTAATTCAGTGTCATTAAATTAAATGACTTTTGATTGATTGCTAAAAATAACATTTATGGCGCATAGTTTTTATACCCAATACCACCATAGGTGGTTGGGGTAAGAGTATTATGCGTTCGTGATGATGTTTGTAACGCATAACACCCACCTTAAAGTATACCAATCGATTCAGAATCACTTTTTGATTCGATTTAATGATGTCCGTCCGTCCGTCTGACGGGCTGGTTGACTGGCTGGCTGTCCATGTAAATTTTGTGCACAAAGTACAGGTCGCAATTTTGAAGATAATTTAATGAAATTTGTCACATAGGACTTTCATGACACAAGAACGAAATCTATTGAAATTAAATATAGCAATATTTTAATGAAATTCGGTGTAAGAAAGTATAAGTTGTATAAGTTTCAATCTTTGTGCCAATTTCATGAAGATCAGTCCATAATTGACCATAGCTCCCATATACTTTAACGTGCATAAATTACATACAAATGTTAGTATCAGGTTTATATTCGACACAAATAAGTTTTATATAAGTAGAAATCATAGTGACAAAATTTATGGTGTGGGATATCACATGGTATCTCTATATCTTTCTTACTTGTTTTTTTTTTTTTTGTGATGAGGTGTAGGCTAATATTATTTCTGCTACTAATGATTTATTTACATTTGAGAAGCGAATTTTGGTATCTTTTGGATTTAAAAGTGAAGAGATAGGTATTTCATACTTTTAAAAAATTTGATCATTTAAGGGGTGAAAACAGGAAAAATCTTTTAATCCCCTAAATCATAGAAATATAATTTAAATATTAACAAAAAAGTATCAAAAACGTCCTCTGTACTATTTGCAAATTTATACAATTTTTAATTTTACAAATGGGTCAAAACGGTACATTTTATATATTCCAGCAAAAAAAAAGATAATTGAAAAAGAGTTGAAAGGTAATGATTTTAATATTATATTGTCATTGGAAGAAAGTGCTTTATGCTGAAGAAAAGCTGTAGAAGAAATGTTTTTAACCCATAGATGTCATTGAAATTCTGTTCTTAAAACTATGTTTATAAAACTTTTTCATAAAAATATTTAAAATTTTCATAAAAATATATAAAATATATAAAAATTTAATTTTTTTTTTTGGAAGTAATTGTTAATAATTTATACAAATGTGAATGCACTTAATTCTACTTCTCAAGTGGTCAAAATGGGTTTGTTTTTGGAAAACTTGTTCGTTTTTTTGCTGGGATGTTGTATGACCAAGGGCGTAGGTACATTGTAAAGGATTCTACGGAAATGATTAAATGGAATGAGGAAAAATTCTGATACGTACTTACAGCTTAAAATTTCCTTTCAAACAGCATATGTCACCTAAATAACTTCCGCTTTCATTGACAGCAACATCTGCAATAACACCGGAATGTTTAATGATCTTATCAAAAATTAAAAACTTGCACTTAGCAAATAATAAACCATTGAAATCCGTGGAAATTTTCATAAACTTCATTCAACAATATGTGTTATCCAAAACAAAATTATTTGTTGAGAATTTAATAAAAAAAAAATTATAATTTTTTACTTACAAAATAAAATTTTGTTTATTTTTTCTTTATTTGTTTGATTATTTCTTAAGAATTATCAAATTTTATGAAAAAGAAAATAAAACCAATTATTAAGCTAATTAAATTTTTGAATAATATGGATTATCAAATTAATTGAAAAGCTTTTTGAAATAATCTTTTCTGTGTGAGTAATCATGAAAATGGTTGGAAGTTGACTTAAAATTATTTTATTTCTAGCTTTTTCTTTATTCTTTAAGATCTGCCGATTTTTATCCAAAATCTGTAAACCAATTAAAAAGTTAATTATATTAATTAATAATACTTATGATTAAATTTCAATATAGAGATAATTAATAATTTTATTAAAAAATTATTTGCAATAGTTTTTTCTGTGCTTCATGTATTCCTTAAAGGGAAAAAGATGTACAATGACATGCGAAGTAGCTTGAGTTATGTTTCTCATGGCACCTTTCATATCAATATGTATAAATCCAATTTACAACCATCAATTTAAGTCACCAGTTGTTTCTTTCTATGAAATTCCTTAGTCTTTGAGATTTTTTTGGAGTCTTTCCTGTGTATTAATCTTCCAAGATAACTTGCTAACAAGCAGCACACCTAGATATTTAGCTTTATCAGCTAATTTTAATTTAGTCTCCCCTAGTATCGGTAGCCTGAAAATCACTACTTTGTGCCTTCAGGTGAACAGTTAACCTAGTGCCAATTAACTCAGGGAAAGAACTTCTCTGAGATCTATATGATGACGTCATCGGTATAGGCTACAACATACTGTCTTCAAATTATCATTGAATTCCAAGAGCATTAATAAAGAAAATGGCACACATCCTGTGGTGAACTCCTAGTCACAAGTACTTTTATACATACAACGCTCAAATTTACGGTAGGTACAACCCTACCGCTAATCATTAAGATTATCCACTCGGATAAGAATTTTTGAGGAAGTAAAAAATGGAAACAAATTATTTTTTGGGTATTTTTTGAGTATGCTAATTAATAAACATAGAATTTATAAATAAATTATTTAGGATGAGGTAAGAAATCCCAAAGAGGAGCAAAATGGTACATTTAACCTAAACTACGGCGCTGCGAACGCTAAAGTGTACATTCTGTCATATATTAGCCATATGTTCGATTCGACCCCGATTTACTTTTTCTTATTGAGTTTTATAAATCTATGCCAATACGTCGCAATCGACCGATGGCCTCAAAGTCAAAACAGCCTAGATCATCGCTCCAATCCTGAAGCAATGCAGCAGAGTCATTGAAAATTCGAAATATTGAATACTTTGCCTACATGCGAAAATGCGACAGACAGAATGATATCAAATTGCACACGAATTAATATATATTGACCTCCTAAGTAAAAAAATCATTAATACCTTTAAACCCTTTACCGTTGTACTAAGAATACCGTGCAATGAAAATCCTTTAATATCCGAAGTAGAATAATTTACATTTAATAACTCACTTCAAAATAATCCCTAAATAATTTTAATATATTTCAACATTTCTGAAAGAATGATTATTTTTTTCCTCAATTCCAACAATTAATATTTATTATTAATAGCTTTATAGTATGAACAAACACGAATAGAATTTTAATTAAAATAACAACTTGTTCCAAATAAATAAACATTAAAATATAATATATTTCTATGATTAACTAGGATATACATATTAAGCTCTTTCTCTATCTCTCCTCAAACAAAATCCACTCCATTAGACCATACTTTATGTGTCATATGATGCCTCGACTAACCAACAACAAAATGCCAGTTGGAAAAACAACCTCCCATAGCAGCAACAACAAACGGCAATAGCAACAATCTGAAATAAGAACAACAATAATAATAACAGACATTCATACAAACATATTACCGGTAACATACGCGTCGACATTCTTTGGTGTGTTATGTCCTGTCAAAAATGAAGTTTATTACGTCTACAATTCGTAGTGTAACGCCATTGTTGTGGCATAAACATTTGTGATGGTATGTGTGTGTGTGGTGGTAGTGAGTGGCACGAATAGAGCAGTTGTCGTCATCCTTGTCGTTGTAGTTGAATTGTTAAGTTTGTTTTAGTACAACTCATATAAAAACGTATATCATTTCCGCCATATGTGTTGTTTGTATTATTTTCTATATTTAAAGGATTTGGTTGGAACAATTGGATATATCAGGGAATGGGGCATGAGAACTAGAGTTAAAATGAATGATGATTCTGTTATTGTTTGGCTTGTTACAACAAAACAACAACAAATATTCAAGATGAGTTTTAGTTGGATTTCAGATGGTTTTATTTTTCTAAAAATTATAGTTGTTCCTTTTTTCTCCCAAACTCTTTGTCTTTTCAACTAATAACTTTCTAACGCACACATATTCACAAACTTTAGTTGTAAAAAAATATTGTATTGTCAACATTGTATTAGGAAATGTTGGAAAATTCATATGTTTGGTTATGTACCAGGGTTTAAACAAGTCTCTGAGGTTAAATAAGTGAGATGATAAAAAACAAAATAAAATAAAGAGTTCTAGTGATAAAAACACAATAATGCAAAAAGAATGAATAAGGAAAGAGGATAAACAAGAAGCAAACAAAACAAACAATATTGTACATTCCATTGAGAATAAAAAGAATGACAATAAAAGTATAATATTCGTAAAATACAATGATGTCAAGTGTTTTAGCGTCCTCCTAAACTTTTGTGATAGCATTCCATCTGTTCAAACTAACAAGAAATTGGGATGGTATCCTTGAAAATCAAATAAATATCCCTTTGGTCTTGGACGTAAACAACAATATGGAGAAATTATGAAAATGAACTTGGTCTAAACGTCTCAGTTTATGGCTAAATAAAACATTCCCGCGACAATTTTATCTTTGGTTTTAAACAATATAAGTCTAATACGACTCGAGGTGGTTATTTCTATGATATATTCTTGCAATTGAGAAAACCCTGATAAAAAGATAAGTCAAAGTTTCTTTAATTGTAAGAACAAGGAACAAGCGTTGATCTTTATATAGTTCCATATCGAAGCTCCTTTGACATTCCAAAATTAGCTCCAAACTCTCATCACTATAAAAAATTAATTGTGAACTAAACCGAATTCCCTTTCACAACCCTTCGCTTTCTTTCTCCTTTCACAATATAATTGTCGGTAACACCCAATCATCCCAGCAAATAGAATTGGTTCATTTACGTATTTGTTAGGGTTAAGAAGGTTATGTGGTTCCCCAACTTCTACTGTTATTTTAGCAATTCCTACTTTTACACAAACTTATCATTGCACTCATATGAGTTCATTTGTATCTCTTTTAGCATTTGTTGTATGTATGTACGTATGTATGTACGTATGTATGTATGTATGTTATATGTATGTATGTATGTTATATGTATGTATGTATGTATGTGTTATTTGGTGAGTGATAAACGCGCGGCGCATTTGTTTAACAATTAACGTGTTGGCAACACATTGCAATTATTTATATGCCAACAATAAAAACAACAACAGCAACATAACAATATGTTCATATAAAGTAACAAAAACAATAAACAATTCTTGTTGTTTCTTTTTACGAAATAGAAAACTGAATACAAATTCATTCTATAGTGACATTTGTACGATGTGGTTCCTTGTTTCTAGTCGTTGATGGAGGTGGTGTTGACATAGAATTAGGGTTTTTAATTTCCTGACTTTTTGAACTCCTGCGAATCGGGATTTTATTTAAAGCTTTTCCGGGAATTTCCGGGTATACGGAAAAAATACTATATTATTTAAAAAGCATGAAAACTAAATTAAAAAAAAATATGTAATCTACATATAATTTACACGCAAATATATCTATCTGCTTCAAAAAATAAAAAATATATGTTTGAATATGACTTTTTTGTTATATTAGATTTATAGAAATTATAATAGGTATTGAAAATAATTTTTAATAAATATTTCAGTTGGGTAAGAAATAAAATATACATTTATAATGATATAAGTTAGAAAGATATTTTCACTTATCACAAAAGAAAAATTTGAAGTATATGGGGAATTTCTGAACAAATAAAAAAGTCGTAACAAAAACGGGGAAAAGGCATTTTGGATAATATTGCATATAATGTGTAATTTGAATTTTTAACATAAAACTGTATTGTATGTGTGAATAGAAAATGTAGTAATGAAAATAAATTTTTAATTCGCAAGGGCTAAAATTTATATTTTAAATTTTTTTTGCAAACGTTTCCGTGAATATAATAATATAAATGGACAAAAATCAAGATATGAGGCAAACTAAAAATAGTTTAAGTTAACAAGTTTAAATTATATTTTCCTTCAATGTGGTTAGAGAAAATTGGTTTTCAAAGGTCGATTCCAATCATTGAATGTGAACAATCGACTGCTTCGTGTTCTTTTGAACTATTTAACGGTGATTTCCTCGTCCGTTCCGAACTTATTTTAACGTAAGTGTATTACCTGATTGCTTACCGAGTCCATGGTCTCTAATTTGACCCTAAAAGGTTCCATTTCATATTTTAATTTTAATTTTTTTTTATTTTTCCTTTTTTATTTATTTATTTTTTTTTTTTTCAATTTCATATAAAAAGCTTAAACATAATATTGGATTATCTACAACATTTAAGTATTTTCAAAAAACTAAACATTTTTTTATTATTTAAGCATCAGACAATTCAGCATCGACAATAAAAACTTGAAGAATCCTGTATAACGTTCATCGTAGTCATAGAACATTTCTAAATAACACTTTTAAAAAATAATATTTTTTAGTCTTAAATATAAAAAATTAAGGAGCAAAAATTGTTGAATGTGAAAGGACAAAATTAAAAATCGTTTTATTACAAAACTGTCGTACCTTGTCGAGGTTTTCTAAACTTCGTGTTATAATAGCACTGGTGTCAAACGTAGAGAAATCCAAATACGGATTTTCAAATACTTATGTAGTTTTATCATTTTGGTTTTTTTTTAATTCTTTTTTCTAGTATTTTAATAAACTCTTAAAAGTTAATTATCAAGCTGGATGCAAAGCAATATAATCATTTAACCCGATATTTGCTTGATTATGATCACGCAATGTTTTTTATAAAAATTGTGAATTTTAAAATGGTAAAAATTTTTGGTAATTTTTAATTCTCGGGATTCCTGACTAAAGATTCCGGGATTTGGAAAGTAAAAAATTGGCAAAATTCCTGGGAAACTTGTCCCGGGAATTTTCGGGATAAAAACCCTACGTAGATTTTTGTCTGTATTTTGTTTTGTATCTAAAAATTCTTTAAGTGAGTGACTATTTATTTCACTTCTAAGCTAAAGTAAATAAGTAAGAAAGATATTGTCGGTCTAGCCTGACCGTATGATACCCTACTCCGTTGCATATATGCACCAAAATTTGGGGAGTGTCTTTTATTAAACCTGTGGCCAATTATGGACCAATACTTGTATTAAGGTTAAAATAAAACATACGAATACAGAATATTACGTTAAGACTAACATTTGTGTGAATTTATACACTTTTTATTGGCCTTATATGGGGGCTATGGTAAATTATGGACCGATCTACATAAAATAAGGCACTGTCATTTATACTTATATAAATCTTATTTGCGCCGAATTTCATTAAAATTTTGCTATATTTAAAGGATTTATATCGTTAAACACTATTTCGGAAAGATATTTGTAGATGAAATTATGAACCGATCGTAACCAATTTCAACAGGCTTCGTCCCTGTGCCAAAATAATTATTCGTACCATATTTTATCAAACTGCTTTCAAAATTGAAATCCGTACTTTGTTCACAAGGTTTACATGGGCAGTCAACTAGACCGACATCGTTAAATCGATACAGAAAGTGATTCTGAGTCGAATGGTATACTTAAAGGTCTATGACCAATATATTTGTGTGTTACAAACATCAGCACAAACGTATAATACCCCAACCATCCATGGTGATGTAGGGTATAAAAATAGTTTAATTGTATTTAAACATAAAAACACACCTCATTTTGCTGATGTCATAGATATGTATATTTTCCTTCAGAGTTTTTAAGGAATTATTGTATTAATGTACATATAACTGAGATTTTTTTCTGGACTTAGACTACCCCGAAATTCAAATCCAAAAAAATTAACGGCAGACGAGGATTGAATATTAAATATATCTAAAGTAGATTTGGACATAACATTAACTGTTATTTTTTAACTCGATATAGCTTTTCTTCGCAAGATGTTTTTTTCTTATAATAAGACGTAGTGATGGTTCGCTATCATCTAGTGGACATAGCGGACCGCGGAGCTGCATTCGCGCTGCATCAGGGGTCTTATTGAAAAATTGTGAACAATGTACGAACACTACTTTCCCGTCCTCGTATATAATTAGAGTCTCGATGATTTGATTATACTTTTTAATGTTCTTGCATATATTAACACGTTTTTTACCCCCAATTCTCTGTTTGTATGACCGCTGAGTGCTGTATTCCATAGACAAAAATCAAAATGAAAATATTTTCCAAATTAAGTTGAAATATAATTTTAAAAGAATTTTTTAGGAAAAATTATTATTGCGCCTACGAAAGGTTGCTAAAGTTAGAGAATTTAAAGCAAATATTACCCTGCAGGAAATTTGCTGCAATTGGTGAAATAGTACCGGTCCCTCAGTACTAGTTGAGAGCTAATTAACACTAAACACTCACCGTAGTTCCAGTTGAGAATCAGTTGCCACCACCACTATCATCAAGTATCAGTTTAACAAGCATGCTTGTTAAATTGCACAATTAGCAAATTGCGCTCAATAACAATCTGGGGCTGAGTGGTTAGAGTATAGGACCATAAAACATGAGATAAACAAGAATGACGTGAATTCAATTCGGTGTGCCGCCATCGATATTAACAAAATAATTTTTAAATAAATATTTAACAAAAAATTGTTTAAAAAGAAAACAATTTCCGAGTTTTTACTAAATTTGTTTTATACTAATCCATACTGAACATGCCCCCTGGGTTAGTTTTATGATCTGTCCGAAATCTAATTAAAAAGTGTAAATTTCTCCCTCCTAGGCCAATGCCATGATGAAGTGACAAGTTTAGCTCATGCAAAGTGTTAAAACTAGAACCAGTCCATATCACTTAGAACCAGTCACGTAACATGTTTTTTGTTAGTTTCTTTCCCACTAGGGAATGAAAACATTCCCATGTCTTAAAAAATAATTAGTGTTTTTTTTTTTTTGCCACAACTATAAAAAAGTTAAATAATTGAAAAGTGTCTGATTTTCTATTTTTACTTCAATTTCAAAGAGTTTAAAAAAAAATCCACAAGACGGCCATAACTACTGATCATTTTAAAATTTTAACTAAAAATTACATGAGTTCAATGTAGTATTAAAGAATAATATAAAAATTCTTGTGCTTGATTCTGCAACTTAGTATTGGTTTCTAATATATAAAAGAAGAACTACTTCCTTTATTTTTGCCACAACTAAAAATAATAATAATAACTAAATCTTTTTCTTAGACAAAAGTCTAAGAATTCTTTATGTTCAAATATTTTACGATGTTAAACCAATAATAATTTAAGATTTAAAATTAACTAATAAAAAAACTGAATTTGGACCGGAGATCGGGCAAATTCATGCAGATTAATTACTTATTGAAAATGTAGGTGCAAAATTTAAAATAATATTAGAAGATCACATGGTTTGGGGGAGGTAGATATGCTATTACATATCTAATGAAATATTATTGGTGTAACCAGTAAAAAGTGACATTTTAAGCTCAGCTGATTATTTTTTGCTTCATTTTTTAGTCTAAAACTGAAATGTAAATTTTTTTATGTTTGCACGTATTGGTTTGTTTACAAACAAAAGTAGATTTTTTCGGTTTTTTATGGGTCAGACCATGGTACAACAATTTAACAAGGTATATTATAAAGTAAACTATCAACAAATACAACAATGCAATAATAGCAGTCATTTTTTTATATAATTTATATAATTATATAAATTTCACCATATTTTAATAAGAAAAAGTGCGGTATAGAAATATTTAATTTATTTCAATTTATAAAAACATTAAAAACAAATTTCTTACAATTTATTCTTATTGTTTTACAATTCTAACAATCATTGTTTACAATCTGCACGTTTTTTGACTTTTCAGTCTTATTAAAGACAAAGAAAAAAACGGTTGCTATTATTGCATTGTTGTATTTGTTGCCTTTATACTATACCTTGTTAAATTGTTGTACCATGGTCTGACACATAAAAACCCTATTTTCAATAGGTTTTACCAGTACCTAAGAAGAAAGTGCGTTTTTCTCATTTCAGCGTGACCTTGCTCCGATTTTTTTTTTTTATATATTCATTTGGAGTCCAAAGTAATATGTATATCGAGTTTCAATTTTCTGCAACATCTCCTTCTATTTTTATAAAATCCACAACCGTGTTTTTCCAAGAAATGATTTTTTTTTCAATTTCAGGATATATGGAAGGTACATGTGTTCTTGTTCCGATTCAAATAAAAATTAGCAGACTCCTAAATAATCTATATTTAACTGCAATGGCAAATTTTGGTAAAATTCTGACCAATATTTTAACAGTAAATCCGTTTTTTTAATTACAGAATATATGGGAGGTAGATATGTCCTTGCTCCGATCAAAAATAAATTAGTACGAAATTTCCCATATTCAAAATTAAAAACTGTCTTATTAATGTTTAAACAGAACAATACATACCCATACAGGAAACTTCCACGTGACATTCTATTACAGCACACACCCAATATATAATATTTCTGAGTATATTAAATAGTTAATTAGTCTCCTAATACAGCCTTTTGGCCCGCCTTCATTTGGCATAATGTATAATAATTCAGTAATTTTTATAACTATTCCTTGCTTTTGAGAACTCCTTTCTATTTTACTGAGTTAAAAGCATTTTAGTGATGTCTAGAATTATGGCTATTTTTATATTAATCGGTTAATTCGACGAATAATTATACGAGGATTAAGGTGTATCGGTTAATAACCGATTACTGGAAAATTGTTCCATTAACCGAATCGTTAAAGTCATAAAAAAATTATAATATTTAATCAATGAAATAGATATTTAGAAACATGTCTAATGGAAATCAAACTCGTTAATAAATATTTCATATTATCAATTCTTTGGTTCATTTGTATGAAAAAATAATTTCAAAATATTCTCCTAATTCAGATTTAATTAATAAATCAGCTTTTTTCATTAAACACAGAAAAATCTTTCCAATTAAAAAATTAATCAAATCAAGTAGATGACTAACTGAATTAAAAATTTAAGTGAGATATAAAATTTTACTTAAATTTTATTTTTATTTTATATTTACTTGAATATATTTATTAAATTAAGATTCAAAATGAAACAACTGTGTTAATTGAAAAATATTAGGTAATAATTTTTCCTGTGAATGTTGGTACAAATTTAAGTATTTATGACAAGGACCTAAAATAATTATTATCATGATTTTCACGGTTGAAAACATTTGCCATTTAACAGTTATTTAAAGATTGTGTCACAATTATTATTTATAATACAATTCTATAAAATTTAAATAATAACTATTATCTGCTAATATTTTTCATTTGATCTAGATTAGTTATATATAAGATAAAATTAGTATCTTCCTAATTTTGTTCATAATTTTATATATATTTTATTCAAAACCTATAAGAGCAATTTCTTTCGTTAAATAATATGGACCTTTTTTAATTATAATAGTTATTATCCAACTATAAAAATATTAGAAATTATTAGAAATGAGTAGAAAAAATTAAAATTGATTTATAATATTATTAATGAAGTTATAAATGATATATAAAGTTATTATAATCATGCTTTTCATATCGCATTTTATTAAACATTCTTCATAACAGATATTTTAAGAAGATGAAGTTCACATAATTTTGCCTTTAAAATATATTTTTTTTTTTCTAAGTTTTGCTAAATTTCGGTTAATAGATTATTTGATACAAATTATTCGGTTTATTCGTTATTCGAAAATTGAGTTGATTCGAAAAGTTAATCAACAAAAATTAATCGGATAACCGAATGACGATTAATCGAATACATACCCTATTATATAGATTTAACTAGATATTCTAGAAATAAAGGCCAGATCTGTTACTTTCTTTGAGGCATCGGCCATGATATTTCCCATCTTTCCCATCTTGTAAATGGTATATATAAATTTGTCATTTCACTTATAATTTCCACAAAAAAGTTTATATTTTCTGGATCCTTGTAAGAAATTATGTTGATTTTACGATGTCTGTCTGTCCCAGCCCACCATTTTTTTGAGGATTTTTCGACAAATTATTAATTATTTAAATGGCGTTTGTGAAGCCTCCTGATATAAATCAAAGAAATCTTTTCCAGAAGTTTTCCATTGAAATTAGGAAAAACGGGTTCAAAATAGCGGAGATATAAAAAACCTGATTTTCAAACCGGTTTTTGATTTTCTGAAGCCCTAATATAAGCTAGGGACTTTGTTTTTGCAAAACAAAATCGGAAAATTTTTTCTGCATTTTTGTGCTGAAGAAATGAATTCAGTAGGCCCATTAGTAACAAAGTTATCAGCCAAAACGCATTTTTGACCAATATCCAAGTCCTAATAAATGAATTACGGACTTTTTTTTACATAGATCGATCACAAACATTTTTCTTGAATTTCCGTTTTTTGAATCTACCAAATCGGTTCATAAATAAGCGAGTTATCGGCAAACCGGTTTTTTTTTTTTATTTAATATCTGCTTCCTTTATAGTGTTGTTTTCATGGGTGCTGAAAAATAACAACAACTTTTTGAAGCATTTATGTAAGCTAGAGACTTCGTTCTTTCCATACATTTGGGAAGAAAACGTAAATGCCTCTAAGAGGTGCCTTTTTCACGAGGCACACTCACAGCGTAATTTCAATAAAGATAAACTATCACGGCTTTCAAATTACATTTTAAAATCATTATGGCGCGATAAAATATTAATTTGAAAAATTTTTATAACTCTTTAAAATCGATGCGTACTTTATATTAGCATTTTTTTACATTTTATGTAGAATTATATTTATGATAACTACATCTATTCTGTTTTAGTTTACCGAAAATCAGCTTTCAAAAAAAATGTATTCATGACCTGAGATCGCGGTGTCCTTAATATTTCATAAATCGTTTAAGCACACCCAAAGCGCATTAAATACAAACATTTTTGGGTGTGTATTTTTGTCATTGAAAAGTGTATTTTATAGTTATATAATTAATAATATAATTAGCTTTTTATTTATTAACATCATTTAAAGATTTTTTTTTGTGGTTAGATGTGAAAAATACTTCAATGAATTAAATGCAGTTAAAAAAGTATCAAGAGATTTAAGCAGATTTGTGGTTGCGATTATGTTCAATAATATAAAACTTACCGAACCTCCTTTAATTTGTTTTTTATATACGTCTGTGTAGGTAACATATGTATCAGAATTTATAATTGATATCAGACTTAAAGTAAAATTTTTACAATATTTTTAAACTTCTGAATTTTAATTACCATAACATGTTCATGTCATTTCTTGTCTGTTAATATCATTTCAAAAATTCTTTTGATTGCCAAATATTCAAAATATATCAAAAAATTTCATAAAATTAAAAAAAACGTTGATTAAAATTTGTCTAATGAAATGTTAAAAAATCACTATGATCGCGATTATCTTCGTTGTCATCAGCAATATCATATCACTTTTAATTTGTATTTTAGATATACTGATTTGGTGTGGTTTTAAATGTTGTTGAAAATAGAATTTTGCAATATTCTATAACATTTTTATCTTAAACCTCCATAACACTAACGCCGTTCGTTTCATTAAAGCCAGCTAATAATATTGGTGCTAAATAGTGTTGATGTGCCATTAAAAAAAATTTCAAATTTTTTTAAACCCCATAAGTAAACGAGTTTGAAAAAATGCCCATATTCATTTGTTGTTAACCCGGCTACATTTTTTCTATCTACTCAATAAAAAATTCTCGTAAAATTTACTCAATATGCATAACATAGAGGTCTGTATGAGTTTGGCTCATTTATTTTCCAATATTTTGGACATATAATTTTTCAAGCACTTCCCAGCAAAAACTTTGTTTCCTAGTAAGCTAGGAGCTACAATTGCAAATAAAAATAAACTACTTATTTTTTTGCCTGAATAACTAGTTACTTTTTGTTCGAGTTATCCACAAATTCATGAAGTTAATTTTAGACTGTAGGGGTACTCAAAAATATGTACCTAAAATAAAAATAAAAAAAATAAAAAATTTTACCATCAGTGAGATTTGAACACGCATTAATCATTCGTTTTTAATGACTAACGTCTTACTCAGGACCAAATCTTTTTTTAGTATAAAATCTATTGTAAATATATATATATATATATATATATATATATTTACACATAAGAATTGGATTGAACCAATGACCTTTTTGTTGTTAATCCAGTGTTCTAGCTAACTGTTCCACGATATTGCAATATTACTGTGCTATTATACTATTGTGTACTTATTGTAATATGAGTAGGCAAATAATAATGACGTCTCATTACCAAGAAACTATTTTAATAAGTAATTGCCATTACCGAGAACCTAAAAGTTTTTGCTGGGTTGTAAATTATTCTGTCAATTTTAATATCTCATTCAAATACGACCTGAACCTTTTTCATATACTTTTTTGCTTTATTTAATATCCCGAAATTGAAAGGCACATCATTATTTTGTGTCGGTAGCTTGTTGAACGTGGATTTAATGAATGTTTTCTAATATGGCTTTTCATTCTTCCTGATCATTGTTTCTAGATTTTTCCGCAAGTATGTAAACTTCTCTGTTAATGATACAGTGGTATTCCTTGTTGTTATTCCGAGAGCCTTATCTAAATATGGGTAAAATTAAGTAACAGTATTATTGATCTTATACAAATGCCACTATTAAAAATCCTTACATAGTGTCTACATTAGACAAATTTTTATCATGACAAACGTCAAACGTAGTGCGAATTTGTGGAAGGTGGCAACAGTTGCACAAAAACAACAATATGGCGTATTCATTATTGTTTTTTTATATATGCAGTTTGACAACAGTGAAAACCGAAATAACAATCAGCTGTTTAAAAAAGGTTACCTTGTATATATTCGCACCGTTTTTGACGTTTGTTTTGATAAAAATTTGCCTAATGTAGACACTAGGTTAGGTGCACAAGAATGAAAGAAAACATTTACATAGATTTGTGCCCTAAGTAGAAGAAGAATTTGAAAAAAAGATCGCTTGCAATATTGTCAACAATAACCTATTATAGTTCTTAAATTCTTAAATGATTCAATCCTTTTTTAATATGAGCTTTAAACATATTATAACCCACATATTCACCCGTTGAAATATGTGTATATACCCATTTAAGTGTGTGTGTATATTTGTATGAAATTGTTAACAAGCTTTAGAATTACGAGTACGACTATGAACAATTTTTATTTGGGTAATTAGTCGCTAGCGATTTTACTGAATGGTTATGAAACCGTTTTTTGATAAACGATAATGGCTTATTATGTCGCAGCATAATCTCATCGTAACGTTTTGTACATACATTGTTTTTGTTATTTTATTCAGTACTTTTCAGTCTATTTGAGTATAAGAGTATGTGTATGTATGTTGCTGCCATTATTATTAAAATTATTGTATATTTTGCATGTGTTGTTTCAATATTGTTTATTATTGTTCATTTGCTGAATTGTTAGTTGTATGGAATTATATTTTTTGGTGTCCATGTTTGTTGTTTTAAATATACGACGACTACAATTGTACAGTTAATGTTGTTGTCGTTTTTGTCGTTACCATTTAAATAGTCATTTTCATTGAAATTTACGACAGTGACGAATCTACTCATACGCATATCTATACTCACATATGAATATTCTTGCTTTATGTAGAACAGGTTGTACTTTGTAATCGTATTTCTACCACATCTCACCACACTACTCCACATACAACAATACACATACAAATCGCATTCAAATGAATTTTTGAATTTTCCAAAATAAAACAAAACTTAAAAGGGGTTTAAAATGATTTAACATTGTGCCAGATGGTGGTTAAAATTATGACCTGTTTTTAATTACTATTATTAAATAAATTATAGATATTATTTCGGATTTTTATGGTGTAATATATGTTTGTTGAATTTTATATGTTTTTAGACAAATATTTTTCTGCAGACATGTAGTAAATGAAGTCGTTTTTATAGGAATTGTAATAAACTTTGATTTAAAAATACTTATGTGTGTTTATGACAGAGTAAAGTATAGACATGGGCTTTTAAAGGTTTTTTACAGAGGAGTACAAATGCCACTTGCAATTAAATTCGGAGCTCATTTTAATTTTTGGATGCGTGATCACGAATTTCGTCCCATTTGTACTACCACACAATGAACTGTCTGGTGGAAAAAAGTCCAAAAATTTATTTTAAAATTTATTTAAAAAAATTACATCAAATTATAGCTAATACCCCAATCCAGAAGATTTTGGACGATTTAATAAAAAAATATTTTTGAGTTATACTTTTTAAATTCTCTAAGTCATATGACTTCAATCATGGTTGTTGTCTTTGGTTGTGATAAATAATTACGTAAAATATTTGATTCAGGAAACATGTTTCAGAAGTTTTAAATTTCCAAATGGACGACAAATATTTTACTACCGTCATGAAAAAAAACACGGAGAATCTTTTCTATTGTGGGTTTTTTACCAACAAATACTGATCATCGCATCCAAATAAAGCAATTGCGGGATGATACAAATCCGATTAATTTAACAGACGGCGAGTAAGTATACTATATAATTAATCCTATGCCAAAAAAATAAATTTAGATTTCAAAAAAAAATTTTCTTTTAAATGAGGAAGTTTTCCGGGACGTTTTAAATGTAGTAACTCCACATGTGTCGAAAGCATATCGGCAAACAGCTGAACATCATATATTTAAAATTGCAATTTTCCTGAAATTTTTAGTCACTGGAAGCTGTCAGAGACCAGTTGGCAATGATTTTCTTGTATGTGTTTCAGAAACGACGTTTTCGTGAATTGGTTATTTATAAGTAGTCTTACGAAATTTTGTTGATATCTGTGTAATCTATGAATTTTTGCGATTAAATGGTATTTTGGTTTGGGTTTCGTTTAAGTCTGATAAAAGCTTTATTACATGTTTTTGATTGTTGATCTGTTCCCTCAGCAAATCACTCGTAGAGTCAGCAGTTCTTTTCTTAGATCTAGGTTGTTCTAAATCTTCTTTGTAACTGCTAGATGGGATGTTAGCTACACCCACGGCATTACCAGGTAGAAGAGTTGCTACTCTACTACTTATTACTTGATCCACTATTTATTCTAAGGGTGATAAGGCTTCAAATTGGTAACATCCACCACCAGTAGCTTTTAAAGATTGATAGTTTTCTGATAGATTTCTTTGGTTCTTGATTTTAGTTCAGTCCATATCTAAATATAAAAACACATATGCACACATATGTATCTTTTTCCATTCAGCTATTTCTCTTTGAAGTGGACCTAAACCATTCGTTTTCAAAACAATATTTGCCCATATCATTTCCACTTTCGCTTTACTTCCTCCAAAAAAGGTTTATTAACGGCAATTTCAAGGTATTCTTTTACTTCCTTGCATAGCAATTCAAATTGTTCGGAAGTTGTAATTTTCAATCTTTAAAATAGTGAAATTAAAAAAATATGTTATATAAGGCAATAATATTTTTTAACTTACATCCCTTTGTGTGATGAATCCTCCATTTTTATTTAATTATTTATGTTTTTCAAATTTATTATAAAAATAGTTTTGTTTTTTTTTTTTTTTTTTTTATTATAAGCAAGTATTATTACCATATATTAAAAATATAAATTTAAAGTTAAAATAATATGCAATAAGTTTTGATTTTTTTCTTTAAATGTTATGTTGGATATAATGTTTTGACAATAACGAATACGAACATAAACCTCGTAACATAAATGATAAAAAAATATTAGCTTAAAGAATAATAAATTCGACAACTTTTCTCCCTTAGACAAGACGATTGAACCGTCTTACAGAATTGGGGTATAAGACTTTCAGCATTCAAGATATGTCTCGCTTTTTATTATGCAATTAGTCTGCATAAAATAAGCCGACCCTAAAGTCGAAGAATATTTCAGGTATATTTATAATTTTTTGAATATGTAGCTGTTTTTATTAATTTTATTAATTCCACAAGGTACAATATTAAAAATAAAAATATAAAATATTTACTTCTACACGGTGGAAAGATTGTGTAAAAATTTTCTAAAATATTGTCAAAATTTATGGACCAGAAAAAAAGCAGGGAAAAATAATCTAAGTCATATATATATTTTCTATGACAACTTTTGAACTAAGTTAGTAATGAATGCATTCCTAAGATTCTTTAGGATGTCTTTTCAAAACAACCAAGAACAGTCGTGATTTTATTAGAAAAATAGCAAAAAAAATACAAATGAAAATCAATTGATCAAACAGTATTAATAACTATTACGTTACCAGTAATTTCTCACTAAAGGATGAATGGTTTAATCATTCAGAGGACTGACACACTCGTATCTACACTAATTTTTACAGAGACAATAATATAAATAAAATAAATTTTACATAAATATGAATAAAAGCGAAAAATTAAAAAAAAATTAAATTAATTTTAAAAGTTTTTTATATATAGATGGTCAATGTCTACACATATATTAAATTTCATCGTTTTACCTACTTTTTTCTAATTTTAATATGGGCTCAGTTCACTGTGTTCCGTTTTTGGTGTAGCTATGAAATAGATTTTTAGTTAAAAAAAAAGATTTTTGACACAGGATTATATCTAGCCTCTAGTAATAAAGTTATATAACCGATTTATAATAATTTCATATAAAATTCCATTACTGTTAGAAAATATGAGTGCTGTAATCATTGTTCTCTTTGCACTATCCCTTCTGGTTTAGCTATCAAATCCATTTTTAACTTTTTTATATAAGAAAATTTGGAAAGTTTGCTCTCTTCTTAAACAGAGACTTATTTTTTTATAGAACACTTGCTTTCTTTTAAAATACTTATACTCTATAGAAAATTTTTAGTCTCTTATAGAAACTATGGAAAATTTGCTATCTCTTTAAATAGTGACTTATTTTCTATAAAAAAAATTGTTCTCTTTCAAAATTGTGGCCGGTTTTCTATATAAAATTTGCAAATCTCTTAAAATGTGCTCTTTCTAAAAAAAAAGAATTATTTTCTCTTTCTTAAAAGGGACTCTAATTTTTTATAGAAAAATTCCTCTTTTTTTGAAAGAGACACTTTTATAGAAATGCTGCTCTCTCTCTCTCTCTCTCTTAAAAGAAAGACTTTCTTTCTACAGAAAATTTATTCTCTCTTAAAAGTGAGACATATTATAGAAAATTTGCTCTCTTTTAAAAGAGGGACTTGTTTTCTATAGAAAATATAATCTCTTTTAACATGTCTCTCTTATGTTTTTTTTAATTTTTTTCTCTCTTAAGAGAGAGACTTGTTTGCTATAGAAAATTTGCTCTCATAAAAGAGAGACTTATTTTCTGTAGAAAATTTGCGATCTCTTAAAAGAGAGACTTGTCTTCTTTAGAAAATTTGCTCTCCCTTAAAAGAAAGACTTATATTCTATATAAAAATTGCTCTTTCTTAAAAGAGATACTTATTTGTTATAAAAAAAATTTACTCTCTCTTTAAATAGTAACTTATTTTCTATAAAAAATTTGTTCTCCCTTAAAAGCGAAACTTATTATCTACAAAAAATTGATCTCTCTTCAACCAGAGACTTATTTTCTATAGAAAATTTATTCTCTCTTTAAAGAGGGTTAAATTTTTTATAGAAATTTATTTTCTATAGAAAATTTTCCCTGTCTGCAAGAAATAGGTTTTTTAAGTTTTTCATATAGAAATCGTATTTTGATGGGATCACATAATTTCGTACTGTTTGCTCTATCTGTTCTGGTTTAGCTCAGCATTTTGATTCTATGGATATTTCTTTTTACTTAGAATGATCTTCTGGTTATATTTTTGTAAATGTTTGAAAGATATTTCATTTTGTATTTTTATATTTTTTTCGATTGTAACTTTATCTTCCCATTTCTGGTTATTTCTGCATTTTACGACCGTTTTACTTTACACTGGACTTTCCAAAAACTCAATGATATTTCAATTTCTTTTAGTCGATGCAATTAAAAACTTTAATTCCAACAACCACTCAGTCTGTATTCTAAATATATTAAAACGATTAAAAATAATACGTA
Source organism: Protocalliphora azurea (assembly GCA_932274085.1). NCBI lineage: Eukaryota > Metazoa > Arthropoda > Insecta > Diptera > Calliphoridae > Protocalliphora > Protocalliphora azurea. The sequence continues at coordinate 39,583,780 of OW026520.1, forward strand.
AATTATCTCCCCATCATAAGGTTCATATTTAATTGGCTTTCATCATATTGAAATTTAATAACTTTTTTTATTTATTTTTCACTTAACATTTTTTGCCAATATTTCTTAAAACAATTAAATTCTTAAATGCAAACTAACCAATATAAAAAAGCTCTTATACAGCCGGCCCATCATTAACGACTCGACGGAGTAAGAGTATTGGTTATGATGGAATCTCATTTTTATGGCTGTGCTGCAAATTAAGGAAATTTATATTGAAAGTGTCATAAATTTTATGATGCCAAAATGAAACACGACAACGAACACAACAATAACAGTGACATCCACCAATGACAATTGTCAGTTGACAATTTGAGTTTGAATTAATATGGAGGGTTTTGCGAAAGGAGATGAGATTTTAATTCATCGACATCATGGAATGAGTAAAGTTTTCCAAATGGAAACCAGCTTTCAATTCAGACTAAAAATAATAAAAAAGCTCAAGATTTTTTCTAACAAATATCGCTTGCACTTAACGAGTGTAACACAATGTAAACTTTCCAATTAAAGTCTTTGAAATTTAACACATTTTTTGTATTTAGACGACTCTAGTGAAATTAGTGTCAGTTTATATATCACTTTATGCCCTTGTTAACTGAAATTCTTAACCACCTCTTATAGCTACACCCTTTTAAAACATTCATAAATGTCCCTGCATATTTATTTATTTTTATAATAAAAATCCCACAAAAAGCATTACCACATGTCCCTTCATCAGCATCATTCGTCTGACGATGGTTGATGATGATTCGTTCAGTTCATTTCATTCATTTATATGGATGTGGATCGAAATGATTGTTGGATGTTGTTATTAAATTAATGCAATCGATTTGCATTTTTATTCACGAGGTAATTTACACCGCATTATTTATTGCTCAGTCTTATGTTTGTTACCTGACGATGTGGCTGATGATTATTATGAAGCTGTGATGCTGTTTGTAGCCAACGACGCCACCGATGTTGATGCTTCTGCTGCTGACTCGATATCGATAGTATGTGTGCTTGTGTTTAAATGGTCATTGTCGACTTACTGATACCGCCAACCACTCACTATAAGTTTAAGGAATTCGAGTGGTATATTATTTTTTTGCGGTTAGATTATGGTTAACTTTTTTGTCGACTGCTTAAAAGTTTAAAATATGTTTTACAGCTCATTTTTAGGATGGATTGTTTGATTGGTTAAGGAAAATATACTCGTATTAATTTCCTATGAAAAAAATTGCTAGTTTATATTCTCAAGATGATAATAAATTTAGATTGAACTAAGTGTTATTCGGTACAAAGTTTATTTATTTATATTTGTAAAATAATGATTTGTTGATCTTTATGAGATAGAAAACTTCAGCTTTATTTTAGATTTAAAAGTCCGTAATATACAGTCAGCAATATACAGTTTGTTATGTACAGGGGTTTACAAATTTAAATTAAATTAAATTTTAAATTTTCTTCAGAAGATAAGTCTCTCTTTTAAGAGAGAAAAAATTTTTTACAATAAACAGCATGCTCCTCTTTTAAGAGAGACTACATTTTCTATAGAAAATAAGTCTCTCTTTTAAGAGAGACCATATTTTCTGTAGAAAGCAAGTCTTTCTTTTAAGAGAGAGAGAGAGAGAGAGAAAAAATTCTATAGAAATATAAATGTCTCTTTCAAAAAAGAGTATTTTTTCTATAAAAGATAAGAGTCCCTTTTAATAAAGAGCTATTTTTCTATATAAAATAATTCTTTTTCCATATTTTCATAGAGACTAAGCTCCAAAAGTAAACAAAAGCTGAAATTATTTTATGTGTCAATTCTTTTAATGCTCTGTACAGTTTGTGAGGAAATAGTAAATGGAACTATTGAGAGCCATTTTAGCCACTCTCTTTCCCAAACCACATAAAAACCCTGATACGTAAATTGATAACTAAATCATATGTGAATGAATTGAAAATATACTAGTTATCGAAAACATAACGTTAAATTTAGTCTTCTAGATGCTTCGAATACCCTCCCAACCTTATAGTTTAAGCTGCATACTTTTAAGCTTAAACCCATGACAAATTCTACCTTAATCTTTTTACACCATCATACAAGAAAATTAAGAGTTATCTACAGTGCCATTTTAGACAATTCATTTATTAAAAATTCAAAACATTTTTAAATACTAACGCTTAACGTTTAAAGAAAATCAGTAAGATAAATTCATATCTATATATTTTTGGTTTCAATTTATAATAAAAAAAAATGGTTTTTATTAAGAAATTTATGTTGTTACTTAAAAATTAAAGACATATTTTGGTTATTTAATCATATGTTTTGAGCTTCACTGTTTAGTTATTATAGGCAAAATTTTATTAGCTAATATATACTTAAAATGGCAATGCAATTTTTATAACATTGCACAGTGGGGCAGAATCGAAATTTTTTGGAAATAAATCTGTAACTTCTAACAATAAGTATTTTATTAGTTTACATTTACGGTGTTTACCTAAATTTAACAAATGTATTTATCTATTCGTGATGGTTAAAAATTTATTTATTTATTGTAATAAAAAATCGCATTAGAAATAGAATATTTATTAAGGAAGATGATAAATACCAAAAATAATAATATTGATTAAGTTAAAATAGACATTTTTTGTTTGTTTTGTTATTTTAAATTCATTAATAGAAATATATGAATTCTTAGAAAAGGCAAAAGATTTACTTAAATTTGGTAAATGTGGCAACGCTATTAAAAATAAAAAATTTTTATTAATTATTTTTATAAAAATATTTTGTGTATAGATATTATTAAAAGTATACAGAAATATTCATAATTTTCTAAGTAATTATTCAGGCAAAACTAAAAGCAAAAGTTGCAAGTTTGTAAATATATAGTCACATATACAATAAATTGGAAATATAAAAGTTTAAAAGCACATATTTCTGAAACGAGGCATGACATTGACTTGAATTTTTTTGCAAAAGATCGGAAATTATATATGCTAAAGGATAAATTTCTTTCGCTTTTTAGAAATAAACCAAACAAAAGGCCCAATTTGGGGTTTTTGGAGAAAATACAAATTTTTAAATTGTAATAACATATTTGTTTATAAAGATATCTTAATGAAATTTGCAAGAAGTGTGGACCTTATTAATGTAAATAAAAGCGCGTTAACCAAATTTCAATCAGGAGTAGGGTTTTCCTGAATTCTCAAAAAAACTAATCAAAATTCCCAAAAATGGGATTTTTTACATTTATGGCTATAGAATCCACATTTTTCCGAAGGCCCGTAGATTTTGATTTAATACTTTTAACAACATATTGAGGATTCTTAAAATATATTCCGCTTGTCGATTCGTGCTTTGGGATTTAAGAAAAAATGATCTAAAGTCAAAACTTTCATATAAAATGGGTCGAATTCGGGAGGGTGTGTACCATGACCAATTGAGTTATTGGGCTTGTTTTTTATCTTAAAGTCATCCCTGTGAAGTTGCCTTTCAGAAAAGTGTAAAAATATTATATGTTGCTAAAGAAAATTTTATTTTAGATAAAAAAGAGTGTAGATACTTTTTCGGCTAAAAAAACAGAAAAAGTCGTCTTTTTGTAATTTTCAAATTCAAAATCGTTTATTTTTGGACACGGTAAAGATATCGACTTAAATTTTTTTTATTCAATAGATATTTTTGTTCTTTAACTAGATAGGAAAAAAACTAATAAAATCGGTCGGAAATACTAGGATATATATGAAAAAGACTGGACCAAGAACATACAAAATTATGGTGCTTAAAAATTCAAACGCAAATAACTTGAAAACTGTAAGAGATAAATAGGACATGTAAGTAAAATTTGGCAAGCGATTAAAAATTTTTTTATGTCAGAGGTACCTAACTTTGAGCCCCCTTAGCTCCGCCCGTGAAAGGTTTGTTGTGCCCCCCTTCCAAACTTAACATTGTACACTCCTCCGCTACGCCTATACCAAATTTCATGAAAATCCAACCAGCCGATCAGAAGTTACAGATTTATTTCCAAAACATTTCGATTCTGCCCCACTGTGCATTGTAATGTTAAGTGTTATATATAATAATTAACAACAACAACAAAATATAAAGCTTAATTCTTGCTTAAGTTTATAATTACAAGTAATAAGAAAAACAAAATAATAAAAATTTATGTAAAAGAAAATATGCAAAGAAAAAAAAAACAAAAAAATGTAAATGATCAGTAGTAAGGGGTACCGGTCAATAAATATTTTTATTCCATTATTTAATTAATTTAAATTACACTCACCAAAAATTTCTGCAACACTATGAGGCCTCACGAACTTGCTCCAGAAATATTTTGCTAAATATAGGGTGTATTTTATTTATTTATTTTTTTTTTATTAATTATTGACACATATTCATTATTAATTATTAGTTTTGCATATTTGTATGACAGTTATTTGTTTTTTTAGTTGTATCTATTGCATAGTTTGAGTCTTAATTTCAAGTGTTATATATTTAATTAAATTTATATTTATTCCAGTTTCAAATAGGGGATGATGTTATAAGTATAATTTTTACATAGGTTTTTAAGCAATTTTTTTTTTTTTTTCTTTTCTTAATGGACCAAAACAAAATTATATTTAGAATAAAAGTAAATTTATAATTTTATGAATTTGAAAAGAATTTTAAAAAATTTTATATTTATTTAAGTAAAATTCAAATTTAACAATTAAGAAAATGTTTTTATGTAATGGTTTTACTTAAAATTATGGAAAGAACTAAGATTGTATAAACTTATTTGATTTTTTTTTAATGTAAATTAATTGACATTTAATTAAATTTGTTGATATTTTTTGCACTTATTTCGGAGTAATTTTACTTTATTTTGTCACTGTGACTATTTTGAACTTGTAGGCTATAATTCAAAGAATTTTATAAGTAATTACTTTTTAAGGCCAATGAAATGGATTCTGCAACCAATATTGTAAAATTTTGATATTAGGGAATTTTAGGAAGAGATTTTATCAATGTAAATTAAAGAAAAACAAGCTACTTTTCAGCCACTATGCGTTAGTGTTCAACTTTATGTTTTTTTTTTCAGCACACCATACTTATAGTATATACGCCTTAGGAAAAGTATTGATGTTGATTCCAAATTATCTGATGTAGGCTTAATTTATAGATACGGACGCAAATGAAATATATGGTGGTACTGATGGAAGTCGTTTTTTAGCATCAGATTGCAAAATGTAGTCACGTAGTTTTCCCCAAAAAGCAGTAATTTAGGCAATACTATGGTATTTAACACTGGTGGCTAGAGAAAAATTAGAGAAGTAATTCGAAGGTTCACTTATTTAAAATTATCTCAAAATTTGCAATTACTACCTTGTTATCTGTCTTCCTTTTCTTATAAAATCGATGTTTTTCGTATAAAAGTTTAATAAAACAATTTTGTTAATTATATGATGAAATGGTAGAAAATTATGTATTTTTAAATTTTTCGCGATATTATGATTTTATTAAATCGAACTTTTTTATTCTTTAATCACTGAACTTTTACTCTTCGGTATTTATAAATGAAAAGAAAGATTTTTCTAGGTGATAAAAGAAATAAGAATTTTGCTTGAAATATAAAATGCTTGACAATTCCCTGAGAGTAGTAAGATATAGAATGGACAAAAATATAAAATAAAGGTAAAGCTTTTTTAACATTTCTGTACGTAAAGGAAAAAATACGATCTTACTAAACCTTTAATTCTCTTAGCTTACTCCATCAATGTACAATCATAAAATGATTAACATTTTATATCATTAATTTCTAGTATAACAATTTATATTTTCTCCCACATAATTAGCCGAGACATCCACCACTCAATTGACATTAAGGGTATATTACAGATTTTGTTGGTCAAATAATTACACAGATGTAAAATGGAATGTAAGTATTTATAAAAGAATTAAAAAAGTTATGAAAACAAAATAAAATTAAATATTTCTCCCGCTGTGTGATGTGATATATTTTGCTTATAGCGAGACCCAATGTAACAAATTTTGTTTATGATTTTATTATTTGTGGCCATAGACATTTTTATACTTAAGGAAAATTGTTAAACGTTTAGTAAAAGTTGTTTTAAACAAAACAATATGTTTTTCTTTAAATTTTGATAATTTTGATATTGGAAAATGTTGAAAACTATAATATTGTTAATTACCACGATTTTCTATTCCTACATGAAATCTACCGATAATATAAATATTTGCAATTCATTCCACTTTCTATTAAATTTTGCAATTTTCCTAAACTATTTTTCAAATTTGTCCATAAAGATAAATATTTTTGGAATTATTATTTATTTCTTTCTTTGTTTACTAAACTGAAATGCCACAAATTCAATTTCAATAGCATCAACTAAATTAAATTAAAATTTTTCGCAATGATGCCACATTGCTTAATGCTCGATAACGCAGTAATGTTCAAATACCCCTTGATTTTGGTTCTGGATCAAATTCTAACACAGGGAAAGACAATTAAGAATTATACATATTTTGACACATATTCATATGTTAAATAATTAAAATTTCATTCTTCGTGATTATTGAACTGTTGCACTTTTTTACTAATGGAAATTAATATTTAACGAATTGTGTCTACCTAGACCGTTCGAAATGTTCGAAATGTATGTGTTTATAGTCAAATTAATTCAAGATGTTCTAATAATCTCTCATTTCCATTATGCAGTAATCGTTAAAATAATAAAGGACCTATCTCCAAAAATAAAGAATCTAGTTAGATTTTATTAAATAATATTTAGTATATTAGAAGTGTTTCCGTTACTAAATTAAAATCATTAAATTAATGATAATTGGCTTTAATAGTTTTAAATGGCCACATGTGTCCGTTCGGGTAATATTATGTAATATTGTTACATGACTTGTAACAATTTTTACAGTAATGATTGTTTCATTATTGTATCTATAAGATAATTTTTAAATATCCTTATATTATAACTATATATGAATATTATTTCATATACACTGCCTGCCACTTGAATAAGGAATCACATTTTTTTAAATTTAATTAAGTATATCTCCTAAACTAAAGTTCAGAAAAAAATAATTTTTTTCGCACCAAATTTCAAAGTTTTGGCTTTAGTTTCCTGAAGAAATAAAAAATATTTAGTATTTTGTTATACTAAAATTATGCATTTATTTAAAGACATGTCTTTCTGTGGAACTATTTCCTGTGTCACTTGAAAAAGGACTTCTTTTAATATTAATCAGTAAGCCTATGATTTGAATTTCTTCCAATATAAACGGCTAGAGAATTTTTAATTTGATAGTTTTTAAATAGCTTTTATACAAAATGGGACGTGGTAAGGCTCTTAATAACTCTGAAAAAGAAAAAGTTCTGATTTTGAAATCTCAGGGTCAGAATCCGGTCCAAATAGCCAAAAACATTAATAGAGGAAAGACAGTTGTGTACAATTATTTAAATAACGTGGAAAGATATGGAAAAACATGAAAGGGCGGAAGAAAATGGCAACAACTCCAGAAGAAAGACGAAAAATTCTTAGAATTCCATCAAATTCTGCCATGTCGGTATCAAAAATACGTGAAAAAAGTGGAGTCAGTGCCAGTCTAAGAACAGTACACTGTATTTTAAAGTCGTGCAAAAACAACACCACTTAATAAAAAACGCAAATCACAATGTCTGCTGTTTGCCAAATGGTTTAAAATTGTATTTTCTGATGAAAAAAGTTTAATATTGATGCTTCCGACGGGTATAACTATTACTTCCATGACCTAAATAAGGAGGAATTATTTTTGAGCCGCAGACACAGCCGAGGGGGCGGAATAATGGTATGGGGTGCCATTTCGTATTATGGTACCATAGCATTGGTTTTTGTATCCAACAAAATGACTGCAACGACTTACAAAGACATTCTGAAAGAAGCATTTCCAAAATTTAATGATTTTTTTGGACCCATACCTTGGACGTACCAACACGACAACGCTCCGATTCATACCGCCAGAGTAGTAAAACAATGGATTAATCAACAAGGTGTTCAATTTTGGATTGGCCCCATATTCACCAGACCTGAATCCAATGGAAAATGACTGGGGTTGGCCTGCAAGAAAAGTTTATGAAGGAGGAAAACAATTAGAGACGATAGAATCCTTAAAGTATGAAATAACGGAGGTATAGAGTTCAATTTCGCTAAATTACTTGGAGTCATTATACAATTCGATGCCAAATCTCATTTTTGAGGTTATTTCTATAAACGGTAGCAGTACTCATTACTAAGTGAATGCTAGAAGATAAGAACTTTCATTTTTATAACCTAAAATTTAAAAATAAATTACAGTTTGCTTAGTTTTAAAATATTCCTTATTCAAGTGTCACACGAAAAAGTACCACAGAAATACATGTGTTTAAATAAATGCATAATTTTAGTATAACAAAATATGTATATTTTTTATTTCTTCAGGAAACTAAAGTCAACACTTTAAAATTTAGTTGCACAAAAATGTATTTTTTTCTAAACTTTAGTTTAGGAGATGTACTTAGTTAAAGTTAAAAAAACGTGATTCCTTATTCAAGTGGCAGGCAGTGTATACTATATTAAATTATTAAAAAGAAAGGAGAAAAAACAGTTTTTTTAATATTACTATTATCCTTTGTAGGTAAATGGCATTAAATTAATATATATTGCAATTGATGGTAAGGCAATCAAGTTATAGTTTTTGGCATTTTTCACTAACAATTTTTTTCAAAATTTAAAATTTCCGTTGATTTTTTAAGTTTTTTTTTTTTTTTTTTTTTTGCTCCCATTAATTTGCAATTTTTTAACAAATTTTTTAATAACTATTTCTTATGTGTAACAATTTGAAACAAAATGATATACAATATTTGGCTGTGACCGCAAAGAATAAAATCCCAACAGAATTGGATAATTTAATAACATTCTAGCCCTAATCAATGCGATCAAAATTCATATAGCCTAGCTTTGCATTTTTTATGCTAGCAACTATATATCGGCAATAAGCATCGTAGCTAGGAATTCGGAATTAAAGCTTTATTTTTTTATACCCCACACCACCATAGATGCTTGGGGTATTATGAGTTTGTTCTGATGTTAGTAACGCACAGAAAAAATCATCCAGCACCCACTTTAAGGTATACCAATCGACTCAGAATCTCTTTTTGAATTAATCTAGCGATGTCCGGCCGTCCAGACAGCCAGGTGGAAAATTCAATGAAATTTAGCACGTAGGAGTTTCATGCCACAAGGACGAAGCTTATAACCAATTATGATCGGTCCATTATTTCAACCATTATTTCAACTTAAATATAGCAATATTTTAATGAGAAAGTGTAAGGAAGTTTTGTATAAGTTTCAACCTTTGTGGTAAATTTCATGAAGATTGGTTCATAATTGACCATAGCACCCATATAAAACCCTCTTCCGAAAATCAATTTAACGTGCATAAATCACATGCACATGTTAGCATCAAGTTTATATTCAACACAAATAGGTTTTATGTAAGTAAAAATCACAATGACAAATTTTATGAGGATCGCTCCATAATTTACCATAGCTCCCATATAAACCCACCTTTGGGAATCACCCTAAAGTGCATAAATTCATATAAATGTTAGTATTAACGTAATATTCTGTATTAGTATATTTTATTTTACACTTAGTAAAAGTATCGGTCCACAATTGTCCACATTTCTAATATAAGACCCTCTTCACGAATTTTGAAGGACATGCACAATGGTGTGTGGGGTATCATATGGTCGGGCTTGACCGAATATATCTTTCTTACTTGTTTTTATTTAAAAAACTATTTCCTTTTATTCTATTTTCTTCTTAAAATTTCAAAAGATTTTTTGAAGTTTTAGATTCAAAATATAAAAGTTATTCAAAATTTTCATCTTCAAAAGCAAAGCAACTCGTTTAAAATTTTTATAAATATAAGCAAATTTTTTAGGAACAGAGAATCTTATCATCTTTTTAATGCTTTAACCAGGAATTGAAAATTGATTAATTTTTTTTTTTATTTCCGGGTATACAAAAAAAAAAAAAAAATATTTTAATTATAGATGCTATTTCCTCAGAATACCAAATAAATTTGTATTTATTTATTTTTTATTAAAGAACTTATCGTTTCATATCTAAAATACGATTTCTAGGTGTTGAATCCAAATACATATTATTGATTTAATAGAAAAATACATATATATTTAACTAATAAAATATGACGATATCTCTCAGCAAAAAAAAAAAAAAAGACCATTCAAAGAAGTCATTGAGATTCTAATATTGTGAAACAGAAATAGAGCAAATTACTATCATTTCCCGCCTATGAATTTATTATATGCCTACAAATTATGTTATATGCATGTTCAATTTTGTTATGCAAAATTATTTTTTTGGATGCTAGTTTTTATCAGTGCAAGGAAATTAGCTTTAACTTTATATATGCAAATATATATATATATATATATATATATATATATATATATACAGTTTATTATCATTTGAAAGAACATTCTTTGACATTTATTTTTTGAAGATTATGTCTATCAAATGTTGGCCGTTACTACGTCGCAGATGGTCCATCCGTTGAGTCCAATTTTCGATGACTGGTTCGAGCATTTCGACTGGTAACTGGCGAATGACACGCGTGATGTTTTCCTCCTAGTCCTGAATCGAAGCGGGTTTGTCCGCATAAACTTTAGACTTTACATATCCCCACAGGAAAAAGTCTAACAGTGCGATATTACACGATCTTGGGGGCCAATCGACCTTTCCAAAACGTGAAATTATGTGCTCACCGAAGTGTTCTGTCAATAAATCCGTTGATTGATGCGATGTGCGGGAAGTGGCGCCGTCTTGCTGAAACCAAATGTCGCCGAGATCACGAGCTTCAATTTCAGGCATCAAATAGTCGGTTATCATGGCACGATAACGGTCGCCATTGACGGTTACGTTCGGTATCATTTTTAAAGAAATATGGACCGATGATTCCACAGGCCCATAAACCACACCAAACCGTTGTTTTTTCTTAATGAAGTGGCAGTTCTTGAATCTCTTCAGGTTGCTCTTCGTCCCAAATGCGGCAATTTTGTTTGTTTACATACCCATTGAGCCATAAATGGGCCTCATCGCTGAACAAGAGCCCATAGAGCGAAGCGATGTCGCTTGGGAAGGTTCAGCGGCTTCAGTTGTTGCACAAGCTGTATTTTGTACACTTTCTGTGAACGGCGCCGAATCGACTCTCCACGGTCTTCGTGTACACTCTCAGCTACGGCCGCTACATTTTCTTCACAGCGTGCTGGACGTGGTCTATTCGGTCGAATATTATCCAATAATGAATACTGGGTCTCAAAATGGGTGATGGTGTTGCGAATAGTACGCTAAGTAGGCCAATTATGTGGACCATAAGTTGAGCGAAGTGCACGAAACACATTCCTCACAGAACGTGAATTTTCGTAATAAAGTTGAACGATTTGTAAACGTTGTTCAGGCGAAGTCTTTCCATTATGAAATGCCAAACAATACTAAACAAAAATAACATGACAGCATGACACGACTCACACGTGATCTGTCAAAAAAGGCTACTGAAAAAAGTATCTCTACTTGAATCTTATATATATATATTAATAAAAAATAAAATATCCATAACACTATTTTTCATTGGTTTTTAGTAACAAATATTTGCAAAAGTAAGAACCAACGAAACAAGAGTGTTTTATAGCAAAAAAAAAAATCATTTGATTCACTATTTAACAACACCATTGGATGCACAAGAAAACTCACACTTATTGATGCTTTGGAAGTAATGAAAATAACTTCCATTTATATTTGCTAGGCTTTGCTCTGTAAAATAAAGGTGATTGAAAGAAATTTTCTAAGGTCAATTTCCTAAAAAATCCCTTAGAACTTTGATTCATTTAGTTTTGTAATTTGGATAATTTCAAAAATTTACATTAATTAAACTCTCTGCCAAGTTCCGATTACAGGTCTTTGTCGGTTAAATTTCATTGAAGGGTTTTTGAATATAACCATGTTTACAGCCCAATATTATTATATAATATTTAATTTTAGCTCGTTTAGTTTAATTTATAAAATTTTATTAATATTCCCGGAGACCTCGGGACATAAAAAGTCCGGAAAATTGGAAACCCAATTTGTAGCGGTCATGTTCAATACCAAATGTCATAATAACAGGTGTTTTCATTCAATCACTAAATGCCTCGCAAAGCTCATAAAGATAATAAATATACAAGCTTGTAAAAAATTTGTCAAACTTTGTTTGAAAAATTAATAAATGTTTGCGCTTCAATTTCAATTTCAAATAAATTCGCAAATTTTTATATTTGAAAAGTCAAATTTGAAAAAAGAAAATTATATTATTTTCTTAATTTTTTTTTATAGAAAACTTATATTATTTTCTCAAGATTAATAAAAATAATAGCGAATTATTTACAAAGGTCTTTCATGCAATATGTGAGTAAAACGTAAAAATTTACGAATTGTGTAAATTTATCCGTTTGAATGAAAGCCCCTTATTGTTTTATTACAAACATAACAAATAATTATAAATTTGTATTATTGCAATTGGATGTTTTTTTTTCTGTACGTTGGACGAAGCCATCGCTAAAATATTTATTCGTTTTAGAACAAATAAAGTATTTTGACTTTGATTTTTAATTGAGTATTTTTGCATATTTCACCCTTAACGGCATATTTTTGCATATAGTGATTTTTAGACCATATTTTTTAGCATATTTTGTTATTTTTAGAGCATATTTAACTATTTTAGGGGATATTTTATTCATTTCTTTATTTATTTATTTGTTTAAATCAGTTATATATGCTGAGAATTAATTACAAATTACTTAATAATAGTTACTTAATTTTAAATGTTACTATAAGTGATGTTATTAGAGTTTAAATAGCTTAGTAATATATTTGAATCTTCTCTCCAGTGTAGAAAAAATAAATTAGCTCGTAGTATTTGTTTACTTCCGCATATATTCTCTGGAATGGATCAAAATTAGCAAATTTAGATCGAGGAAATTCTATTCGCAATGAAACATAGGAACTAAGCTGTCTGTTTGGAACATTAATGTGAATATTTTTTATAAGATATTCGGAGACAATATCATTACCATTCATAATATTGAGACATTTGAAACAATTCGTCTACTTTTCAAAGTTGGTAGCTTTATAAGTGCCAGTGGACTACGATATGGAGAAAGGTTTTTGGATCCATCTTAAGTTTGGAAAACAGAATAGCAAAAATTGTTTCTGGACTAATTCTAGTTTTCGTATATACATATTATATTGAGGATACCAAAGTACTGAACAATTTAGTCAGACCCATTGTTGAATGGGTCTGACTAAATGGGTGAATAAACTCTTTGTTACTTTTTATAAAACTAAAACTTCATTGGCTTTATTAACTGTCATAATTATATGATTATTGAAGTTCAGTTTGAGGTCAAAATTTACTACTAAATCGATAAGGAAATAAACCGGGGACATTTTTGAACTTCCGATATAGATAAGGTTTTTAATCTTGCCTTCATTTTTTGATCAGGTTAAAAACAGCTTCACATCATCAGCTTACATTAGAATATTACTATGTTTAATGGATTTAGGGAGATCATTTATAAAAAGTAAAAACAGTAGAGGACCAAGATGGCTCCCCTAAGGGACTGCGGAAGTAACTTTCATATATTTGGTCATAGTGTTATTGAACTTTATGCATTAGTTACGGTTTTTTAAATATGAACAAATCCATTTAATGAAACTTCCACCGAATCCAATTACAAGCTTAGCTAATAGTAGATTATGACTAACTTTATCAAAGGCTTTGTTAAAGTCAGTATATATTACATCAGTTTGCTTGCTTTTTTAGGAACTGATATTAATGTGTAGTCAGTTCCCTCAAGTTTGTAGATGTAAAACCCATGATGCGACTTCGATATTATTGCAGGAATTATTAATAATTAATAAAGCGGCTATAATCTTCTTAAACATTTTAGCAATAGCACTTAATTTTGCTATTGTTCTATAGTTTGAAACTTCTTTACGGTAGCCATTAGACTTATAGTAAGAAATTATTTCTGAATCCTTCCATGTTTGCGGAAACATACCAAACTTGAGGGAATTGTTGTAAATGATAGTCTGTGGTACTATTCTGTGTGTCACTTGAATAAGGAATTCTTCTAATATTCAATATAAACGGCTAGAGAATTTTTAATTTGATAGTTTTTAAATAGTTTTTTTTACCAAATGGGCTCTTAATAGCTCTGAAAAAGAAAAAATTCTGATTTTTAAAAACTCATGGTCAGAATCCGGTCCAAATAACCAAAAACATTAATAGAGGAAAGACAGTTGTGTACAGTTATTTAAATAACGTGGAAAGATATGGAAAAAAGGGGCTGAAGAAAATGGCAACAACTCCAAAAGAAAGGCGAATAATTCTTACATTGCGTCAAAATCTGCAATGTCGGTATCAAAAATACGTGAAAAAAGTAGAGTATGACAAAAACAAAATACAGGTAAAATAACAGGATTTTATGAGTTTCAATACTTTGAAAAAATCATATGTTCTATAATTCTCATCTGATTTTATCAACCAATAGCCCATTTTAATCGTTAAATATAAAAAATATGTTTTCTAATAGAGTGTGGATAAAAATGCTGCAAAAGATACGAATAAAATTAAAAAAAATTAATTTGTATCTTTAATATATTGCGCAGTTTTGTTATGAATACAAATGTATACATACTTTTTAAAAAGGGCAAGATCTTTTCTTTCTAATGCCATTGAAAAACTTAAATTAGATAACAGAATAAATTGAATACGATATTAAAAATTATAAAGCAGCGAAATCCGAAAAAATTTTTTCTAAAAATGGTACAATAATATACTTACCCATAACTAAAAACTGCACTATGTTACATTCCAAGTGTATTCAACTATGGTTACAAAGAAATTTTGGTCCTTCAGGATGTAAGAGTTGATCAAACAATCCAGCAAAAACTTTGTTTTAATGGTAAGTTAGCAAGTATAATTGGAAACAAAAATAAACTACTGATTTTTTGCCTGAATAACTAGTTATTTCTGTTCGAGTCGTTCACAAATTCATGTAATTATTTTTAGAATCTACGGGTACTCAAAAATATGTGAGATTCGAACTTGGACACAAATTAACCATTTTTAATGACTAACATCTTACTTAGTACACCATCTCACACTTAGTTGCCTAAGCGACAAAAACCTTTTTTAGAATAAAATATCTTTTTAGGCATTTTGTTAAAAAAAAAACACAGCATCAGAATATGGTTGAACCAATAACCTTCTTAACAACCTCTAGTTGTTAATCCAGCACTCTAGCCAACTCATCCACATGATTGCAATATTATTGTGCTATTATTCTATTGAGTACTTATTTATGTAATATAAAGCAGGCAAATAATAATGATGTCTCATTACCAAGAAACTACTTTAATAATTAGTTGCCATTAAAAAAAAACCAAAAAGTTTTTGCTGGGAAGCTCCAAATATTGGTGTGTGATTATTACAATAGTAAATTTATCATCACAAAATGAAAACGAACTTTTTTTTAATATTTTTTGTATCTTTTGGGATTTAGGTGTAGCAATAAATTATGAATATGAAATTGTACGACGATTAAGGTGAAAACTAGTAACTGTAGATGTTGCTAGTTTTAATTAAGTGTTTCTAATTTGACCAATACTCCAAAAGATTTGAGATATTATTCTTAAGTTCTGAAAAAGGAATTTATAACTACACAGTATACATAGAACTTTTTTTGGTAGGTACCTTTGGTTGGCTTTACCAGCTTACAAAGTTTATTACTCAAATGATGGCCGGCTGTTTCGGCAATAATAATGACAATATTTTTGTCTTCCTCATCAACACTTACATTAAATACATACACACAAATGTATATTCTTTCAAAGTTTCACACGAACACGTAACCAAGTATATATCAACATCAATATACTCCTAGTAGACGGATCAGTCATCTGCTTTATGATTATTATATTTTTTAAATAAAAATGTCGTAAAGTTTTGTTGACGTTATACGTCAGGATGCATTCATTCCTTGAGAAAGATGTAAAGACATAAACATATATATGTTTAACTGTCAGTCTATCAGTCTGTCCGCCCGTCCAGTTCTTATTTATTTAACTGCTTTCTTGTAGGCCAGTATTCATTTATTTCTTTCATTCGAAACTCTTTTAGCAATTCATAATGAATTTATGGTCATTTATACCAGCATGTCCGTCTTGGCATTTATCTAAAGTATTTTTCCTCCAACTCAGAATTTTTTACGACTTTTGATTAATAATTTATTTCAATGGCTGATTAAAATTTTATGTTTAAACCTTTAAATGAATACTTTTTTTAGTGTTATTTCTTTTGCTGGCAAACAAACAACAAACCAACAACAACATTCCATTTATTGTTGAACTAATTTAAGAAAAATATTAAAATTAAAAATTTAAGAAAAAACAGTTGCTGGAATTGATTTTTACCTTAAAATGTCATTATACCTTGGAAAATAATATTGAAGAATATATGCACTAAAACCAACTAACAGATGCCTGAAAAATCGCCAGCCAGTCCTGAAATCATCAAAAATTTTATGGCGCTGCAATTATTGTAAAATTTAGAATTAAAGTCTTGAAAAGAATTTTAATAATTTAATATTTTTATTTTCCTCATCACTTTAAGTTTTTTTCACTTCTATTTTTATGTGTATGGATCTGCATAAAATTGAATTGCTTTTTACTTTTATTACATTTTGATGAGAAGATTTGACCAATACCCCTGACTGACTGCTATAAAACAGTGGATCTCGATCATTAATGTTAAGAAGAAATTTTTATTTTAAAATTATTGATTTTCTAAATTTTAATTTTCTATAAAAATCATATAATATTTAATGCTGATCGTGTTATTTATTGAAATATAAAATTGGTAACTGAGCAAAAAAAAAATTGAAAATTAATATTATACTTAAATTTAAGTATTTTTAAATATATATACATTAAGGTGACCCCAAAATAAAAAGTATCGATGTTCCCAGCTCAAATGAAAGTTTGCTTCATATTTCTGCCAAAGGAACAATATGAAAATTTGGTATCACAACAAAGGCCTTTGAGAAGCGCATTTGATGACATGACAAAAATTTTGGACCAACTCCAAATGATTGCGAAATTTTGTAATTTTTCATAAAAAATTTAGATATTTGAATTTTTACACATAAATATTAAAAAAATAATAATAAACCCAAAATAATACAATATAATCCTCTAGCAGTTATACCGAAATAGTTTTTATCGTTTTTAAAAATTCGACCTTGTTTGAGTTTTATTTTTGTCTAAACATATTTTCCTTCATATACAAATGTTTCTATATGAGGCGAAATTAAATAAGTTTAGCATCAAAATACGCTTACTCTTATATGCTTTCTAATGATATATAATACTTCATACTTCTATCAAAATAAGTTAAGTTTAAGTGATATATATAGCAACATTTGTATATGAAAGAAAATCTGTTTCGAAAAAAATCGAATAAAATTCCAACGAAGACGAATTTTAAAAAATGAAAAAAACCTTTCAGTATAACTGACAAGGGATTATGTTGTATTATTTTGGTCTAATTTTTGAAAATATTTATGTGTAAAAAATTCAAGTATCTAAATTTTCTGTGAGAAATTGCAAAATTCCGGACTCTTTAGTATCTGGTCCAAAATTTTTGTTATGTAATTAAATGCTCGTCCCAAAGGCCCTTTTTGCGATACTAAATTTTCATATTGTTCCTTTGGTAGAAATATGAAGAAAACCCGAAAAAAGGATTTTTTTTTTCATTTTGATCTAGCTCACAAAGGGATTTATTTATTTTCAAATGGATTGAAACCTAATAACAATTTATTTATATAAATATTTAATAGCCAATGAAATTACAATTTCTTAAAGGCTAGCAAATATATTATTCTTAAAGCTATTTACCATAAAATATTTTCATAATCATTCAATAACAAAAACTTATTATTTAACTAAGTTAAAAATACTTCTCTTAATGCAGATTGGATTTAATGAGAAATCAATATATGGATAGAAACTGTTGAATTGATTGCATATACGTCTCATGGGATCAAAGTTGGCATAATTGGTTCGAAAATATTTTATTTTTAAAGGAGTATAATTTCTAGTTGGACGATTTGGGATTACGAATTCGATCTTACGAAGCATGAACTCAGAATTAATTGAACCGTTTATTAAATTAATTACAAATGAAATATTCATATATTTTCTCCTACTTCCAAGAGTAGGGAGATCATTAAGCTGTAATCGACTTTCATATGATGGTAAATTAATATTAGGATTCCATGGAAGATTACGAAGACAAAATAAGAGAAATTGTTTCTGGACCGATTCAATTTTCTTTATATGAACTTCGTATTGAGGATACCAGACCACGGAAGCATATACCAGGATTGGTCTTACAAGAGATATGAATAATTGCTTGGAAACGTAAGGATCATTAAAGCGCTTAAGGAAACCTGGGACTCCTTTTGCCTTATTAACAATTTGCGAAACATGGAAATTAAAGGATAGTTTACAATCTAGCAACACACCCAAATAAAAAAATTCTTCGACTAGATCAAGTTGATATTCATTTATTGTGTATCCACAGAGTACTGGACTTCTTCTGTAGAACATTATTTGTTTACACTTTTTTAAATTCAGATCCATTAGATTCATCATACACCAATCATATAAATTGTCAAGATCTGATCGGAGTAAGGAATATTGATAGAAATAGTTAAAGCTATGGAACAGCTTTACATCATCAGCCTACATTCATATTCTAGAATTCTTATTGCAAGCTGGTAAATCATTTATAATTATTAGGAATAATAAGGGGCCGAGATGAGTACCTTGTGGAATACCAGTTAAAACAGGAATGGTTTTTGATATATCTATTTTTAAGATATGTGGAAATCCATTTAAGGAAAACAAGAGAAAATCCGAGTTTATCCCATTTGAACAATAGGAGATCGTGATTTACTTTACCGAAAGCTTTATTGAAATCTGTGTATATTGCGTCTGTCTGTGAATTGGAATCAATTGCAGTTATAACTGAGGTTGCGAACTCCAAAAGGTTATAGTAGTGGAACATCCTTTTCTAAATCCATGCTGAAATGGCGAAAGATAACATACAACTTGATGCGAAAAGATTTCAGTAACTATCTTTTCGAAAAGTTTTGGAATAACACTTAATTTAGCAATACCTCTATAAATGGAAATGTTGGATAATGTCAGAACAAAAATTTTGAGAAACTGCAGCTTAAAATGAAGTAAATTTTCATTTGAGCTGAGAATACCGATATCTTATTTTCTCTCCATACCAAAGGGGCCCCCTAATATACATAATTAAATAAAATGGCTGCCTATGAATCATTCATTAAAATTCTACTATTTACACAAGAGACCTCCTGCTTTAGTCTTATTTCCTGGAACAACTCTTTAACAATTTTCATTATTAAGCTGTCAAAATTCTAATTGTTCTTTTTTGTTCACAACAGTTTGATTGTCATTTACATGAGCTGTTTTTTATGGGATTTTTTTTCTATTTTTTCTAATCTAAACAACATGTCGAACATATTCATATTCATATTCCGTGAATATTAATAAATATTTTACTAAATATTTATTCAAATATAATTTACATACACACAAATAATAACATGTATAAACATGAGACAATTATTATGAGTTCTTTTTCTAAAGTATCGTGTCAAACATGTCATCTACCACGTTGACACTTGACAATTTCATATTAATGGTAATAGCGACTTTGCAGCTGCTGTAGCTATATCATTGGCGGCAATGTATAGTAAATTTCAGTTGCAATTCCAATTATAACGCAAAAATATTTGAAAAGAATTGTTATTGTCAGACAGAGAATATTTGTAAATTTACAAAACAAACAACAAATAAAAAATTCTAAAAACAACAAAATGGCAAAAGAGGAAAAATATTAAATATTTACAAAATAAATTTTAGCAAGTTTGTTCGATTGCATAAACACCTTATCCGTAATATTTGATACAATAAAATTATAGATTTTCCTATTTAATTACATACAAAATATGACAGATTTGCACCAAATAAAATTTCCCTTTAAAGAAATTTTCTGTTTAAAGCAAACGTTACAAACGCCTTGAAAGTTTTAGTATGATTTTTATCTTACATTTCCCACTATTCTCCCGATGAAGGATATAAAAACCAACTGTATAACAACAAATTACAATGACAATAACATCAAAAGCATCATTCATATAAAAAAATAGAACAAAACGATTAAAACAATATAAACAAAACAATTTGAAATGGAAAACAATAGAGCAATTATTTGCATGTGTGACAAACATGTTAAATTTTTTGTTATCAAATAAAAATTAAAAATAAATTTTACTGCTAAAACAAAGTATGTTTAAAATAAATATTTCTTTTATATAATAACGGTGCCAATAAGGGCTGTAAAAAAATATATTAATCAGTAAGAGATCACCTTAAACACATATTTATGTACATCATCCTAAAAACCCTTTGTACTATATCTAATTAGTTTTAACGAGACTACATATCAGGAGTCCACGTAGCAACTTGAAGGAACAAATTTGAAATTTCTGGGATCTAATGCACACAGAGAAAAAACATCATTTCACACATCAAGTTTTTATGAACACAGGAATAATCTATATAATTTCAACAACCATATTATTGTTGTAGTAATCAAACATTCGTTTCCGCAACCATATTATTTTTGTGAAAAAAATAACATAGTATGTATGTATGTTTTTGTAACGATAATTTATAGTATACTTTAAGAAAAATGTAAAAGGGCATAACTATGATTGTGTCAAGCATATTTTATGTTTGCTAAAAGAAAGAATTCTCCAAAAGAATTCAAAACATATTCCACTTTGCCTTCTATGAAAAAATCCTCAAACAAAAAGACTTGAATGCCATATCTTATGTGGGTACATACACAGAAAATAGTTTGTGCATAAAAATAAGAATTTCTTTTCATTGATTTTAGTTCAAAATATTTAAGAATAATGTCTTAAATATTAACACTTTTTTACATTTTTGAAAATAAATCAAAAGTCAAGAAGACTTAAACAAATTGTTTAAATTTTCATTTATATTATCAATTTGTAAATGCATGTTTGAAATTTTCTTTAGAGAATTTTTGGTTTTTAATGATTTTTAGATACATGTTGAGAGCAGAAGAACATACCAGAAACGCTTTTTATTACAATAATGCATTTTCATGCATAAGTATTTTTATTTAGCATTTGAATCATAATAAATAAATAAAATCATAATAAATAAAAGTTTTTTCAAAATTCGTAAAATATTCATTAAGTACAATTTAATAATATCTATGAACAAAATTTTATTTTTTATGAAAAAAGTTTGGGAAAAAAGTCATATTAGATTCATAATATTTAAGAAAAAATTTTCGAATATATGAATTTTTTTCTCTGTGTACAAATTTTTTTTTTTATAAAATGTTTTGGGATTCAAAATGTTTTGTTTGTACAAAATTATGTAGAAATACACTTATATGTATTAAGGATATCTGATCTTACAAATATTACTCCAAGGGAATATTTATTTGGGGACTAGGTGAAATAATGATCCAATTTCGACCAGATAAGAAGATTCTGAGTAGGGAATTAAAAAAAATATAATTTATTTAGTTATAAAAACTAAAAAAATAATAATAATAATAAAAAATAATAATAATAATAATAATAATAATAATAATAATAATTTAGAAAGGCACCATATTATTTTACAAATAACTGGAATAAAAGTGTTCTATCAGTCTCCATGTATTTTCAGTTGGACCACAATTTTGTACACAATTTTTAATCCTACGGTACATATCCAAAAAAAGTTAACGTTACTCAATACCCTGGGTACCCGGGTACCTTATTGGATTTTTCCTTAATTTTGTATAAAAAATTTATAATTTTATGTTAATTATTTATTAGTATTATTTAATTAGTTATAAACTTAAAAGCAAACTAGTAAATACACGTAGAAAAAATTTGTTTGAGTATGTCACAATGTCCATACGTCCGTCCGTCTATCCGTCCATGTTAAATTTTTTATGAAGCTGCAAGTTGCAATTTTTTAGGATAATTGGATGAAATTAGACTTAAATGATGCAACAACGAACTCTATTCAAATTCGTTGTCAATAGTTATTTATTATAATCCAAGTCCCATACAAATTTTCCCCTAGAATAGGGTTTCGACGCTCACAAACTTTTTAAATATTACATAATTCAGTACATATAAAAGTTTTATATACATTAAAAACCCCATTTTATTTTATAAAATAATTATTATAAACGTAAAAAGCACAGTAGCAAAATTTTATGAAGTTCCAAAAATCATTATAAAGTACATAAATTAGTATTGGTAGACACTATGTTTTTTGTAAGATGCTGTAAAGTATAAATTGTAATTCTAAACTTTCAAACAAGACTTGATCCGCAATAAAACATGGGTTTCATATAGAAAGCTCCCCAAAAATCAGTCAAGCAGGACTATAACACTTTTACAATCCTAAAGAATGTTGTCAGTAATAGCACTGACCTTATCCACAATTAAGCACAGGTTCTACATAAGTTCCTCTACGCAAATCATTTACGCCCCGCTATAATTATCTTACAATCTAAAATAATGTTGTCAGTGATGGCTTCTGTCAAGGTTGGAGCTAAAATATCGAAAGTTTATATGATCTGGCACGAATACTGGAAATATTATCAACATCTTGAACCTTTTCATGATATTTTAGAGTAAATATGTTGGACATTTTTACATGACATAAAAAAAAAAACGAAGAAAATTTCATAAAAATCACAGAAAAAATAATTTTGAAGACTGTCGCACAATAGCGATAGTGAGAAATATTTGAAAGTTGTCATATATTATCTTTTACTTCTGGCTTATTCATTAGCTTAAACAAAAAAATTTTTTAATTTAAACTTTCAATAAAGCAAAATGTAATAAAAACAAGTAAGAAAGATATAGACGGTAAATCCCGATCATGTGGTACAACAAATGCCTTAAAATGGCAAAATTCTAAGGAAAACCTGTAAAAAATTTGCATAATTTTGCTTGCATTCTGCAGCACACCATTTTGATAAAAAGCGCTTCTCTTCTGTTCCCAAAATGTAGCTAAAAATCATTAAAAACTTAAAAATTTTGCGAAGAAAATTTAAAAAATTTTTTTACAAATTGAAAATATAAATGAAAAGTTAAATAATGTTTTCAGTCTTCCTGATTTTTGATTCATTTGAAAAAAAAAAAAGAAAAAATAAAAAATATTTAATGCTTAAAGCATAATTTCTGCTTAAATATTATGAACTGAAATCAATGAAAGTAAATTTTTATATTTGTGTACAAACTTTTCTGTGTAGGAATATTCCTTTGTATTTAATATTTAATTTATTAAAGGTTTAGTGATATAAAAGGGAAATCCCCCTATTTTAAAAACATTTGCAAAATTCTGCTTTTTGATAAAACTTTTCAAAATTCCACACTTTTTATTAAATTTTTTTCAGAATCCCACTTTTAAATCGTTCAGGTTCCGGTTTTTGACAAAAACCATTTGGTCAGTTTAGCTGTGAAGGAAACAATTACAAAAATTTTAAAAACATGGAATAGTATTTCTTCCATTTTAAATTCTAATGTAAATAAGGAAAAGTTTAAACTTAAAATATGTAAAATTTATAAAATTAATAAATGAAAAAAAATAAATTAAATAAATAAATAAAATGTAATATAAACTCCTGCATTCTGAACTTTATGACAAACAAAAGAAAAATATTCTTATGTAAGAATTTCAAAAATTTGAATTTAGTTATAATTTTGTTATTGTCACAAAATTTAGATTATGGGTATTAAACATAAAATAAATCTAAAATGAATTTGTGTATATGGCACAATACTGCAAAAAGAAAAATAATTCAAGGAAATTAAAGACATATGTACATATTTAAAAAATATTTTCTTAATTTAAATATTACAATAACGATTTGTCAAACATCTTGAGGAATATATGCGTTTTAATAAATTTTCGGAACTGTACCGCAATTCCATAACTTTTTTTTCATTTAATACCGATATCGTTAACTAACAAAAAATTTCGGTTGTTTTAACGATTTTGCTGTTATTTACTATAAGTTAACGATTTCTCGTGTGTATATTTTAACGATGAATATCGATAGAAATGATAGAACGTCATTATTTGAAAAACAAAAAAAAAAAAAATTCAAATTTGAAAAAAAGTTTAAACATTGTATAATTGTGTGCAGAAACTGTAAAAATAATTTGGTGTAAAATGTTTATTATATTATTGTGTTGAAATTTTAAATAACATAACGATGTGAAACTTATTTTTAAAAATTCCTAAAGTATATTTCTCATTAAAAAAAAAAGATTTTTCTTCAAATATTTTTTTATTTGTACCAAAAATTCACACGAATAAAATTTTTTCTCTCAAAACACAAATTTTTACAAAAAAAATACTAATTTTTACAAAAATTCCATTTTTTACAAATAAATTCCAATTTTCTGAAAAAGCAGACATCTTTACCAAAAATCCAAATTTATATAAAATTTTAAACTTTTACTCAAAATTTAGTTTTTCATTAAAAATTTTTAATTTTCACCAAAATTCGGTATTTTTAGTAAAATTAAATTATTTTTCACTAAAAAAAACTATTCACTAATAATTGAATTTTATTAAAACAATAATAACAAATCTGCTTCAAAATTCTAAATATTCAGTTATAAACTCTTATTTTTTTCTCTAAATTTTTGCCAAAATTTGGTAAAAACTTTTGGTAAACGAAAGCTCTGTAAAACCTAACGCAGTTATTAATCATTATATTTTTATAATTATATTATTTATAAAATAGTGCTAAAAAAATAACAAAAAAAAATGGTATTTAAGATCCAAAATCATTTTTTTTTATACATTTTCAAAAACAACATTATTATTATCACTAAGATATGTTCACACTAGTCAAATATTTGATCAAAATGGTTACGTCATTATATAAAATATTTCCTAATTTTTCTTTTTTAATGGGAAAACACTTTTTACTTTTCACTAATCATAGCTGACATTTTATCGAATTTTGTTTGATGTTGTTTTCTCTTAGAAGACACTTGCAAGATCAAATAACGGCTAACAATATTTTTGTAAAACTAGTGGTCACGCAATTTTGATAAAATATTTGCCAAATGTGAACATAGCTTTACTCTACGTCTACACGAAGACATCCTTATTTCTTAACATTGGAAATAACATCGGCAGAATAGCGGAAAAACAATTTTATTTCTAACTTTGTGTTAAGAGGTGGAGAAAAGGCACATGAGAAATTTTTATGTTAAATTGTCTTTTTTTCGAAAATGTTAATTTATTTCGCATTTTTTATTCTTTGTTTGTCTTTTCAAAACTTAATTAATTATTTTGCACTTTTCTTTTTGTTAAAAAGAGAAAAATTTTAAAAGACAGTTTATGTTAAACATTATTGCTGAGCTTTGTGGTTAAACATGAATTGCAAAATAGATTACGCATTAGATTTCCTATTAATCCACACGTAACTTTCTAAAGAGAGAGATAGAATTTGACAATTGCCAACATAAAAAAGTAGGGGTTATGATTGTACGACACTTTTTTTGTAGTTAGCTTACCGAAGCTTATCGTTAACTACCGATATTTTAAACGACAAAAATCCGTAAAATTTTACTACAGAATAGCATTTAACGACAAAATTTGTTAACTGACGAATTTTCGATACTTAACGACAAATTTTTATCGTTACGGAATTGCTTTACTGAATCGTATTTTAAATCATCAATATATTCTGTACTATTTGTACGACTGCAAAGTTTCGTTTATATTTTTGACTATATCCTTTTTTTTTAAATTATTCTATATCATCAAAATGCTATTATACTACTTATAATATCTAAACAATTTGAAGAGAAAATAAACTCCGAAACTTAACTTAAGTTTCCAATCAATCTCTACATTCATGTCCTAATATATTTAACCTGACAATATCCGTAAAATATTCCTCTTACTTAGTTATTATAGTTGTAATCGAATTGACCGAAGTTTTTGTATTGATTTTTGTAATACTTTTCAAAAGTGTCTTATTGGTATACCTTAACATCTCTGAAGTATATATTGGGTGCGAAGAATTCATATTCATCGATTTGACGATCGAAGAGGTAATCGAAAGACTGTTCATCGATGTGACGAATACCAGAGCCAGTATTGCAAGAGTATTCGTAGGAAGCCTTGAAAAGAGTAATGTAGAAGAACACTTGTATGGGCATACCCATGCACCAACCGCTAGGCAATAGCAAACGATCAGGAAAGCCACACTAGGGTTCGCTGATATTCAAGGGAAAATCGTGTTTGCCTTCTAAAGCAAGCGTAACATATTTGCATAATTCAGTGTAGGTGGTATGGCCTTCAGTAGAGGTCCTTGCTTGAATTCATTGACACCATATTTTAGAGTGTAGTCGAAGCTGTCTACTTCCGTGAAGTTTTTACGGTTTTCATTTAAAGAGACAACATCGAATTTGTCATATTTGGGACCCAAGTAGGTGGATACAATAATTTTTTGGAGTTAGCTTAGTTCAACAGCCCTATAACGTTATCGAATAATTGAGTATTTTTAAGTACTCAATTCTTAGAATATATAGAACATGGGATCACGCATCAAGGTTTCATAGTTCAAGAAAACATTTGGTGAGAGTTTGATATCACCCAAGTACATATGGGCGAGCATGTATTGAAGAAACATTTGTTAAAAGTGTCAATATTGCCTTGCATGATGCTGCCAATGTGCTTGTTAGATTCAGGTTTGCGCAAATCCATTGTATTGCCTTCGTAAGTGACACCCTTGATGATGATTTCGTCAATACGTTTGAAGTAGTCCAAAACCCTGAAATAGTAATCGAATTTGCCGTAGCTTTTAATTTCGTAATAGTTCTGGCGTTAAGAATAACGAGCACGGTTGTAGTACAACAATTGTGGTTTGATCTTATCAAAGAATTTAAGAATTTCACATAACCATAAGACAAATACTCCATATAGTAACGAGTTAAAAGTTGGCGGACATTGTACAACAAGTATTCACCACGACGATCCTTATCCAAACCGTGAATCTTGTCATCCAAGAAGAAAGCGTTGTTCATGTTGAGGTAATGCCAGTAGACGTTCAAACCAACATCTTCAGTGAAGTAAGACAATGCAGATTTCTTGTAATAAAATTCAATATCACAGGTGCAATCAACAGGCATGAAGAACATGTTGGTGCCTTTGAAGATTTTCGAGTTCTTGTTGTAATTGTTTATATTATCACGCAATAAGAAATCGTTTCTTCAAAGTATCAATGTTGGTCCAAATACATCATCTTCCACAATTGATAGGTCTTAAAGTCTTTGGTGTAGAAGTTGTTGCATTTGTTGTCATGGGTTTTGTTAAACTTGGAGTTATCCAAGTATAGCTTGGAGTATTCATTTTCATACATTCCATATTTCTTCCAGACATCGTATTCGAATTTCTCAGCTTTGTGAACGAATTTCCTACTGAAGAAGTTTTGAAATTAAGTCATCTAAATCTTCATCGTGACTAACTGTCAAACTCAAGGCATAGACGAACATGCTTTCGTTGCAGCACATTCGAGCCCAGGCAACGTTACGTTGCAAGACTTCCCAGTTCTTGGCTTAGTGGAATTCAAACAAACCGAAAGCATGTTTAAGGTAGGTCTGTATCGAAGAATTTGCTCTTGGATAAGAAACTTACAGTATAGTCATCCTTGCTGAAAGTGAAATTCTGGTCCAGCTTAATAATTTCTACGAACATTAAAGGATCCTTAACTCGGTAAATATTTTCAAAAAGGAACTTTTGCTTGGTCAATAATTGATTTTTGAAAATTTAAATATTCAGGTTAGGAATAATGCTAGCAGGAACTAAGCTGACAATAGCCAATAAAACGACAAAAATGTTCACTGTTTGGTCCTTCTTCAGAGGGCGACAAATTTAACTGTAAAATGTTCACAGAATAGTGTTGATACAACCTACCCTAATAATACCTTAAGTCCATATTAACAAAAGTTATGCCCCCTTTTTATACGATTTGCTTTCCTCAAACATTCTTGATTATTTGTTGATGTTTTATGAAGATACAGGTAAATTGCAAGACCTGCATCTTCATAAAATTCTAGTATTTTCATTAATTATGCGCTTTTTATTTTCTCTAGGAATTTTTTATTCAAAATTTATATAACTTACCTTAAGCATATTATGAACAAACAGTCTTACTATATTCACAACTTTCCACTTAATCAAGAACCACTTGGACTTTAGGCAAATAGCAAAAGTTTATTTCAAAGTTATTCCAAAATTATCTCTTCAATGACTTTTAAAATATATTTTATTCATCAAAGGTTTTTGAATTAGAACACGATGAACGACTACACTTGGATTATAACTTCAAACAATGCCATAGACTAAAATTTATAAAAAATGTAAAATTATATTCTAGGGAAACATATTGTTTTCAAAAATTTAAAACCTAAAACCAAGTTTTGTAAAAAGAAAATTACTAAAATTCAAAAGCAAACTGTTATGATCATTAACCCATTGCACGAATTCTTAAAAAAATAGATTTTCGTTTCTAATAATATTTATTACTCTATTAAACTCTATTAAAAATATGAGTAAACAAATAAATACATAAAAGCATTTTATTTTTAAGGCTAAATCTAGCCAGAAATTCTGGAAATTATTGCTTGTATCCACTATAGCTTTGTGGAATCGGATCAAGGCCAAGACCAAAATTAATATCATTATTATCATAGTTATTTTGTCTATCAGTGCCTTTTAGCAGTTAATTAAATCAATAGTTACAAAAATATGAATACTTTTCAGAAGAGCTGGTTATTGGGGCGTATACTTGCTATAATTGATTGATATTATTTATACGCACACATAGCCTACAGTTTTTTTATTAAACGCATAAAAATATTAAGGGAACTCATTTAAACGTTTCAGTTTCCCATTTGTGCATTTGTACAAATTTACGTGATATGCTTCATATCGCGTAAATTTTTAAATGTCGTGTAATATTAACGATAATAAAATAAGAAATTGATGTAAATAATTTAATAATAATGTATTAAATTTTGCTTTAAGTAAATTAGTAAATGAATTTTTATAATCCTGTAGGTTTGTAAAATAAAAAAAAAGTAAACGTTATTTTTTTTAGTTTATAACAATTAACAAAAATTTAGCTTGAATTCTATTATGTTGTCTACTTGATTTAGACTGTTACCAAAGGCTTGATTTACATTGTATTTTCAAACTTGAATTCAATTATCTATTTGACTTAAATTTCACTGTGATTTAATACTTGAAAGTAACTGTATTAACATTGTAATCTTCGACTAGAATTCAAGTTTACTTTTCACTGAAGTACACTATTGAATAAAAGTGTATTTATTGGAACTGTATTTCCATATTTGAATTTACAACAGAAATTGAACTTTTCTTACAGTTTAATTCCAGGAAAACTGCTTATTGGGTTAATAATACTTATGTTAGAAAAAAAACTTTTGACCAAAATGTGTTAAAAATTAAACTGTAATTTACTAACGGAAATTTGGAGAAAAATGCATCCCATATATGTACCAAGATTTTGAGAAATTATGAGAAAAATTATGAGAACTCTTATTTGAAAAAAATTGATATTACAGATTTATTTGCAAAATATTGAAATAGTTGAAATTACAAAATGGTTTCCTAAAAAGAAAATCAAACAACGTTTATAAAAATATTACTTTGTTATTAAAAAAATAATACAAGTAAAAATCTTATATTCGGCTTGCCCGAATTTATTATATCTATCATCTGCAACTTTTTGTGCGCCCTAATTTAAAACTTCACCTTATATGGGAGATGGGACAAACATGCCTATATTTCTTTCTTATGGGATCGTGAGATGATTTAAGAATAATGCTAGTTCTACAATTTCTAGTTGATAAAGTTAAAGCCTTGGTTATGTTATTTGTAAGTAAGTAAGTAATTTATACTTACAAGAAAGTGGTCAACAATTTTTTTTTTTTATCTAATGGTGTTAAAAATGTTTAAGCAGATATCAACACAAATTAATGTTATGGGACGAATAGCATATCAGCATTATTCTTGAAGCAATACTCTTCGACGACTTCCATTGCCGAACCTTTTCAGCACTATAACGTTAAATAGCTATTTGCGTTTACCAAAGTCGTGAAGAGCGTTCGGCAGTATCGCTTTGGTAGATACTTGTACGGCAGAATTGGTAGCGATATAACCGGAAAGATGGTGTTGTTCTCTTCACCATTTTACAGAAAGTAAAGTGATGGATCTAGATATTTTTAAAGTGTTTGACAGAGTGTCGAAAGTTATAGCTTTTAGTGTCGGTAATCATTTCTACACCTTCAACCAAGAGACCACATCAATTTCAGGTTAATTTGCCAGTGGATCTCACGACACATTATGTTCTTTAGCCTTGCTTTACGTATGTGGTATAAACTATCCGCAAAAGTTTATCTTGTCACTTGAATCTTGGAAAAATTTAAGTCTTATTTTCACAAGCACTACTCCCGCTATCATCACTGGCATAATTTGTTATCCTAGAACTAACATAATGCACTGCGTGAATAGGGCCGAATAATACCCTACAAACATTTGGAAGATATCTTTCTAGAAGAAATTAATCCTTTTATTATTTGGAGGAAAATCATCAAAGCAATATTTTTCTAATATTGTATTTTTATCAGTTGAAAGAAAGTTAGCCGATAAAGAACAAAAAATTTATAAAATTAAAATTTTCTTTTTATTATTTTTATCTTCAAAATATCGCCCATTTCTCATTAAGCTGATTATCACCTCCGCAATAAATTGATGATATCCCATTGAGATCATCTGGAAGTAATTAATGCACTACTTTTATTTTTCAGTCACAATTTTTTCAGTTGTTGAAAAATTCTTCAAAAATGAAAAAAAATATTGAAGATATCTATTTGACTTTCAGCAAAAAAATTTATGTTTTATGTGGGCGTTTTAGTTTTCGTGCTTTATGATGTTAAGATTTATGTGCAGGCATGCTTTACAAGATGTAAAAGTTTTCTTAATTATATTATTTCAAAATTTATTTAGTGATAATTTTTCTATATATTTATTATATCTTCCAGAAGATTATCTGGCGGTATCTTCTTTTTTTCACCTAAGTGTTTATCTAGCAATATTGCTTATTTTTCTTCTAGGCATATTGATTGCCTGTGACGCACAATATCTCCCAATGGGGGAAATTTTCCGCAATACGAATATGATTATTGCGGCAATAAAATTTTTCTTCTAAGCATAACGTATACGAATCACATTCGTATTATTTTGCTTGTAGGGTGGTATATTCCTTTTTTCCGCATACATTAAAAAACTATTTATTTTTTATTCACAATTTTCTTTTTTAATTCTTAACGATATAATAATTTGGACATATATGTTTTTATCGATAAAAAAAAAGTATCTTCAACATTTAAAACATCACTGGTTCAATCACAATTGGGCTCCAATAAATACAAGTTTCAAAGTATATGTATTGTCAGAAAAATTATACATCAAATTAGAATAATTGAACATTATTAAAAATAACAACTACTTGAAGTATTTATTATACTTGTAAATTAAATATTCATTCAAATGTAAATTGTTTCATAAATTACATGTCATTTATTAAGATTTCAATAAAATATCAAAGAAATTGTACATACATTTAGTAGAAACAAGTATATGCGTGTGTATGTGTATGTATTTTACCAATACACACACCATTGAATGACAAGAAAATTATGAGCCATATTAACAACAAATCATTAGCAATAATTTAGACAACATTTTTTAAGTGTTCTCAGGCAATTGTAGCCAACAATAATAAAAGCAACAATTCCTACTTAAAAATGAGGAAAAACAATTCATTCATCCATTCGTTCGTTCGTTGTTCATTTGTTCAATTTATTCATTTTTATTGCCGGAATATTCATATTCACATTAAGACGATTGCGTTACTAGAGAAGATACATTTCGTGTCTATATTTCACGCCAACCTACAAATTCATAAACAATCGTTTAGTCGGTTGGTTGTTTGAATGTTTGGTTTGATTTTGTACTCGTACTTTCAGTGTGTATGTTGTTGAAATGGGTTGGTTGGATTGTTGTTTGGTTTATTCATTTGCCTGTTTCATTTAATGATTTCTGAGTTACAAGGCTTTTACGTGAATATATGTGGCACAAACGCATTTCAATTTCTAGCTGCAATAACAGAAGATGAACGTTTTTTTTTTTCTTTTCATTTTTATTTTTTAGTTTTATCTGAATTGTGGCAGGATGGTTGAATAGTTGGCTGGGCTAGAAATGAGACGTTGGAAATGAAGTGTATTGAATCTCAGCAGGTTTAATAACACAACAATTTCGCAACAACTTATGACATTGCGGTGGTAACAAATAACACTTTCAAGCCATTATGACTGAGCTTTCATTCATGCCGACTGATCAGCCAAACGAACAGCGACCAACTACAATTTCTGCTTTAAAACTCAATCATCTAAAAGAGTACGCTGGGCTAAAGCTTATAAAATGCTTTTTTTATTCCGTTTCTTTTTTTGTTTTTGCCGTTCAAAAGAGCTGAGAATTTATGGTGAACTACTACCGCAGCATGAGTTAGGCCTGCGTATTATTCGCTTTTTTTTTTTCTTTTTGGTAAATAGAATGTCTTAAATTATGAATATTACCACAATGAGTCAATTCTCAATAAATTTACCTCCCCAGCTTAATGCCAAGGCGGCTAACATTGGAGAGAAAACCAGTTCCCTTACTTCGCAGCTTTAATAAGCAATGCTGATTGTCTGCCTGCAAACATATGTAGCCAATTTAGCCTTCATACTTTATAAGCGGCAAATAAAGTTGTCGTTGTCGTCGTAGTCTTGCTTCGGCATGATGGCTCATGAATCAGTAAATGATTTTTCTCTGATCACACAAAAAAAAAAATTAATAAATAAATAAAATAACTGAAAAGGGAAATAAGACCGCTCGCTTGTCTTTTCATAGTTATAAACATAATTTCTACGCACTTGATTAGATATGACTTTCTTCTCTTTAGATCTTTTTTAGCTTACTCTACAATATTTTTCTTTTTTTTCAACTGGTTACCGCATCTTATGCATGAATATCATACAAATGATCTTATAATCTATGGGCAATTAAACAACATGATTGTCTAATCTCATTTCATATACTAGAGCAGATATTTGTGGCTGATTATATGGATTTGCATGATCAGTTGGTTAATAAATTTGATATGGAATTTCATATTATCGTTCATCATTGCGATAATGAGAGAGGTGTTTATCCATGAGATAAAAATGCTTGAAAACTTTGACAATATTAAAGTTTTGTATCTTAATCTGTATAGGAAGAAAAGTTATGCAACATATGTAGCTTTTGAAGGCAACAAAAGTTGTAAAAATATTTAACAGTTTGTTGCATGTAACTTAAGAAAAAAAAAATAAGTAAAAAACATAGTCATATAAGAAATTTGCAACATTTTGGGTTGTTAACAGGTGTCTTTGTTTTTATTTTGTAAGTTATTTATTCGTGTATTTTTGTTTATTATAAATGGAAGCCTATGCAGTTCTTAGGTAAAGGACTTAAATCTTGCAAAGCTTTAAAAGTGATCATGAAAGGAGTATGTCGAACACTACCTTTACAACCATCCTACTGCAGGCAGAAGGGATTAGCTATCTTTGATGAAATTTTTTAACTGTAACATCTTCGATTGTGTTTATTAAAATGGACCCCGAATCTCCACGCATGTTGACCGATCATCTAAAGACCTGTTAACACTGCTATCAGTCACGAAATTACTTCTCTTTTATATCTTAATAGTTATGTATAACATTTTTCGTTTCATGTAGGCCTCGTTTCTTGGCAATCGTATAAGTGTTCAATTTATGCCGATCCCCAGCGGCATTACGAAATATTTATATCGCTAATGAGATATTTAGAGCAGAGTCTACTCTTTCCAATTTGTCTGCTTGTTCATTACCCTAGTAGTCTCAATGCGCAATTACTCAGCATAGAGTAGTTTTACGCAGGCAACTTGGTTTGATCAGCACTTTCTTATACGGGCTGACTAAAAAAAGAGTTTGCTGAGTATGACTTAATTGATAGAATTGCCGGTTGGCTATCGACAAACCAATATTCCCCTAAATATTACTTCAAAATCTTCTGAAAATATCATTACGTACACATTGGTGTCAAAATTTTTTAAACGGTCTCCCCCATTACATGCCCTTCCAAAAAGAAATAAGATTTTCACTGTTCCTTTGAAGTCTTTGTGTGAAGTCATGCAATCAGAGATTTGGTTTGAGACGAAGGTATTAGATATGCCCCTATATTCGCGCTTTCCGATATCCAGTTAGGTGAAAGTATATAACTACAAGGTTGCAATAGTATTCAGAACTTCTGATGGACTAGTACGTTGCATTACATATGATTACGATGGAAATAGACTTGTTGGTAGTGATTTATTTATTTTTTATAAAAATTTTTATTTATATGTATAAATGCAACAAGTCCGGATTCTTCTATATAGCCCGCATTGTTAAATTAAATAAAAACTTGGACTTCAAACTTTTTTCCATTTGGTTTACGAAATTCAAATAATTTTTAAAAAAATAGGATGATATTTTTTTAGAGAAAATAAAAGCAACACAAAGTCCGGAGAGAATATAAAATAAAATTTATTTTTTAGCCGAAACGAATTGCGCATTTTTCATACAAATTTGTATGGAAATTTCCGGACCGAGCTTGTTTTGTTTATATGTACATTATTTCTGAAAATTCTAATTAAAATTTTATTTATACAATGAAAATTAGTTGTTTTTAATATATTTTTAAATATTTTTTTTTGAAGTGTTTTTTTTTTTTTTTTTTGTAAATTGCTTATTTTAAAGTCACAGCAGACCCTTGAATTCTGTATAGTTTTACCCACATATTTATTTTATTTGTTGCGGTTCATCATACCTGAGATCTGTATATGAGAATAGGTCAAGGCGAATATAGAAAGTGAAGACATTAGGGTAACAAACAGAACAACCCAATTTGAGTTATTCTCGTCAAGAAAAAGTGTCATAAACAAAAAGAAAGTTATAAAAAAGTGGTTAAATAAAAAAATTAAATATTTACGTTTCGCTTATTGTCGGGAATTATTGCGAATTAAAAAGCAAATTTTTTCATATTCTCAAGATTTTTAATGTGGTGTTCTTGAATATATAAGTTGTCTAGAAAATAAATGCGACAAATATTATCTAGTCTCCAAAACCAAATAAAATTAATTATGTAACATTAAGGTTTAAACGGAAATAACTGCACTGAAATAATTTATTGCAGGAGAATTCTATTAGTTAAAATACCAGGGAGTTGAAATTTACTTTACTTTTTGGGAGAATGGTATTCTAGAGACTCATCAAAAGCCACCAAAGATTTTTCTTTTTTCACATTTTTTGATCCTTAAAAAATACACATGAATTAAAAGATGATATGTAAAGTATTTAAGTACAAATTCATTTATTGAATTAATAAAGAAATATAACAAAATATTTGAATACATTATTGTAATTTTTGTAATAATTGAAAAATATTGTTACATTCATGCTTATATAGGATATTTATAGATATAATAACTACAATAATAGTTTATAAATAAGTTAAAGGCAACCACTTGACCTGAGAACTGTTGAAATGTGCTCGTCAAACTGATAAAGAAAAATTCGGCAATAACTTTTCATGTTCATTCATTTTCCACTTCTCCTTTACCTTTTTTATATCATGCTAATAAGATATTTGTTAATCGTCTTAAAATATTCTTTACGTAGTGTTTGCATTAGCACACATACAACAATAAGGCGAATTCATTCAAGTTTTTTTATATATACAGTTTGACAGTTGCAACAACCAAAAATAATAATTAGCTGTTTAACTGACGTTATTTTGTATAGATTCGCACTGATTTTGACGTTTGTCTGTAGGAAATAACTTTCTTGATTGCATGTCTCAACCCACATTTCGCAAAATTTTTGACGAATGTTTACATGCATTTTGTATTGGATATTGTCCTAAGGAAATAAGTTTTAAAATGACAGAAACAGAAGAGCAGAATTCTCCAATAGTGATTTTACAGTATCCAAAATTAATGAAATTTGGTAAGAACATTATCTTTCACATAACTAACGCAAACACAGAGTTTTAATACATTCTACATTTATAACTGCTTTAAATAACAAAAAATTTCTTTATAAAACTCAAATGGATTTCAAAATATTTATGCTGAGTTGTACAAATGTTATCAATACGTAATCAATATTTACATATTTTATATTTTAAAGGATAAGTTTTGTCTTTTAAGGAAATTTGCCCGAAAATTCCATCATTCTAATTGAAAGAAAAAGGTTTTAAACATATAAACGAAAATTCCAACCAAACAATTGACAAACCTTTCATATATTTTCACAAAAATTCTCTCGAATACTGGTTTCAGTTTTCAAATCGAACATTTTAATCTAGTTGAAGAATTTCCAGGTTCAAATCCAAAATATAACGATTAACAATCCTAATGTCTATAAAATTAGTGCATTTGTAATGTTGTCAGCATATTTGCTACTTTTTCGTATGACGAATTAATTAATCAATTATTTTTATTTTCAGAATTTTACCTCAAATGGATCACGACTTAGACGATACTCATCTCTGCATTAAATGCAGTCGAACAATTGTGGGATTAGATAACTATATACAACATCGTAAGCAAAATTGCTCAATACCTACAACTTCCACGCACGAGCAAACAACAAAAATTACACCTTCAATTACCAGCTCAACACCACAACATCGTTCAGAAGTTACACCAGCCATAACCTATGAACCATTTAATTTTAATGAACCTGAGCACCCAAACCCGTCAACACATGGTGGTAAAACTTCTAAGGCCTTAGGAGAAAGTTATGAATTACCTTATGAATTGGAAGCAGATGTATTTTTCTCTTCGCTACAGTTGCAAAGTGTACAATCATCGGTGGGACAACATGTTCCATCGACAAGTGGTGGCAAAACAGGGAGTTCACAACAAACTGCACCACTGACTAGGCAAAAATCCTTGCAACAAGATACAGAGCCTCCTACACCTACAGAGGAAACATGGATAAATCCACCTGCCCCGGAAGCGTCACATCAAAGTAGTGAACATTTCTTAAAGGCTGTTAGTGATATGGGAGAAACTAAAAAATCTTATGAGACAATTTTTAAACCCATAACATTTGAACATGAGTCTCCAGAGGTATCGGAAGAAGAAGAAGAAGATGAGGTAGAAGTTGAAATGGAAGATGATGATGAAGATTATGATCCTATGGTAGAGGCTCATGGTTCGGGTGGTAAATGGAAATTACCTTTAATGCGTCAATCACCACCTGTGGTACCTGTTTCACATACAGGTGGCAAATGGAAACCTGAGCATCGTCCCAATCTTAGGGTAGCTCACTCACAACTGTCTAGAGTATCCCCTACTTGGGATGATCATTTAGACGATATGGATGCTCAGGAAGGTCAGCATCCGCCCTCGGATCACACGAAAGGTAAATGGATACCAGGTACTAAACTTCAAAGATTGGAATATAAAGAAGTAGTGGAATTAGCCAAATGTAATAATACCAACCAAGATTATTGGTGTAACATTTGTTGTCGCAAATTAAAAAGTAAAGTAATCTATGAGAATCACTTGAAAACCTCTTACCATTTAAAAAGAGCCGAACCAGAGCAACAATTGGAAAAGGCTGCCATTGAAGAGCTATCCAGAGATGATATAAATAAAAGTTTTTCTGTTATAGAATTCAAACCTCTTTCAATTACCCTCTCTACGAGCCCTAAAAAAAGAAAAAGAAGATCTACTTACTTGAAATGCAGTCTTTGTAAACATGTCATGACTAGACATTTAATAGGAAAACATTTGATATCCCACTATCACTATAGGCGCATGCAATTGAATCCGAGTATTTCACTGCCCATGATTCTGGACAATATTCATGCCATTGTATTACAATCACCCTTTCAATGTCGTCCTTGTCGTTTTTATGCTAACACCGAGGAGACCTTTTTGCTTCACTGGAATTCCGCATCTCATTTAGATGCTTCCGAAGGTCCAGGACGTTTCTGGTGCTCATATTGTCAATTTGAGTGTGAAGATAATAATCAAATGAGAAGACATTTGTTAGGACCCGAGCATAAAGAAGTTCTTTTGGCCATTAATCGTTCTGTGCCTATTTGTATAAGCAAGCGTTTGAGTATAGATTGTCCTAAATGTGGTCAAGCTTTTCGTTTTAATTTTGAACTCAGGCGCCATATCTTAAATTACCATCGAGGTGTAGAATTTATGGGAACTGCTTCTGATGCGTATCAATCGAAATTTAAATGTGTCTCATGCCCCGAAGTTTTATCCTCCAAGATAGCATTGCAAAGACATGAAAAGTTTAAGCATTTGGTTAACAAATATTTTTGTTCTATATGCTCATTGGAATTTGATAGTCCATGTAAAGCTAGACGGCATCGTAAAACTTTGGGACACAAACAAAAGGCTTTAGCTTTAAATCAGAAAACAATGAAGGAAGAAGAATTAAAGCAAATATTTAAATTGAAAATTGAAAAAAGGTAAGAAAAATCTACAAAATTAAAGCTACTTTTTCTAAACATTCTCTCTAATTTAGCCCTAATCCTTCCCATAATGAAAGTCTTCAGATAGAAGTACCACTACTGGATGATAAACCCACAACAAGTAAACAAGCTAAACTTGCTACTCCAACTTCCTCTACAACATTGAAATGCAAAGATTGCAATTTAACTACCAACTCTGAGGAAGAACTGAAACTTCATTGTCAAAGAGAGCACGTTAATACCCAACATATTTGCATCTTATGTTCTAAAGGTTTTATTACCGCCCAAGAACTAGGAAGACACTCTAGAGTTTGTAAACCAGCAACTATGGTGACACCCGATGAAATCAAACAAACTTCACTATTAACTGAAACTTTTACTAAGCAAGGAGAGAAAATCTGGCAGTGTGATTTATGTGAATTTAAGTAAGAGTTTAATTTATACTTGTACGTATGTATAACTTTGTCCGCTCTAACATTTTTAATTCCTTTACAGAGCTGCATATCAATCTGAAATTCTCTATCATCGTGTATTTCATTCTTATAGTAA
Organism: Protocalliphora azurea; assembly: GCA_932274085.1. Classification (NCBI taxonomy): domain Eukaryota; kingdom Metazoa; phylum Arthropoda; class Insecta; order Diptera; family Calliphoridae; genus Protocalliphora; species Protocalliphora azurea. The sequence continues at coordinate 39,623,296 of OW026520.1, forward strand.
TGTGGGTAAAAATCAACTACTTCCCTGCCCTCTATGCGATAAATCTTTTCGCAAACAATCCTTACGTTTCCATTTGCACAATCATACAAAAGAGAAACATTTTAAATGTGGTTTTTGTGCTTCTTCGTTTTCTCGACCAAATAATCTTAAAGATCATATTAAAAATATTCATGGTGAAGGAAGAAAAAATTCGGAAAAATCTAATGAAGTTCCTGTAGAGGTTAAAGCTGGATGTAAGGCAGATACGACTTTTCCATGCAGAACATGTGATAAAGTTTTTAAAAGCAAGTAAGTAGTATTATAGTATAGTTTCTCTAAAAAAAAATAATTATACATATTTCAAAAAGTCTAAAGTCGTTAGATTAATAAATCCTTAACTCGAAGACATATCCCGATATTTTCTAGCGAATCTGTAATTGGCGAGCAACCATAGTAACTTTACTCTCAAGTTGACAGTGCTTTGCGGATGAGCTTGTGGTATCAAGCTGGTTAAAAATTTCAGACATCTTTTCTGCGTACGGGACCAATTTCCCTAAAATTTGGCCCCGTACTTTTTGCACAAATAGCATATATTTGTGTTAAATATTATCTTAAGATTTATAGAAAACTTATTAGTGCCAAATTTTATTTAAATACTGCTATATTTAGGACATTTATGAGCGTTAAAACCCTATTCCGGGAGGACATTTGTATGGAGGCTACGTGAAATAATGGACGGATCATAAGCAATTTTAATGGACTTCGTCATTGTATTAAAATAATTATTTGTGCTAAATTTTATTACGATATATTTTTAATTGTGACATACGAGTATACCTGGCGCACAATTTTACATGGACAGTCAGCCAAACGGTTAGACAGATATTGTTAAATCGACTCAAGAATTGATTCTGAGTCGAAGGGTGCACTTAAAGGTGGGTATCCGAAGATTTCTTCTATGAGTTACAAACTTCTGCACAAACCCATACTACCCCAATCAATCATAGTGTTGCAGGGTATAAAAATGTAGCTTTTTGCCTTATTTTTAGGCCATTTAGCCTTTAATGACCTCTTAAAGTTCAATTGAATCTTTTTTGAAATGGCAGGCCAAATTAACCTCAAAATTTTAAGATGTCATTGAAAATACTTTTGTCAACTTAAAGTTATTAAGAATCGCTTTGCATGTCCAACATTCTGACTTATAGAGAAATTGTAATTTGCTTTGTTTTTTTTTATATACCTTCTCTCAAGAAAAATTCAATACTATCATTGCAAGTATAAATCACCAAAAATATAAATATTGACCAGCACAAAGACCTAGATGACTCAACAAATTTCTTAACAATCAAAATAATTATTATTCCATAAATAGTTTTTAACTGGTCGCGCAACAAGCATTATCATGATGGATAATTATGAGCTTGTGACCACTCGCCTATTCTGGCCGTGTTTCGTTCAATGCTCTCTTAAAACGGATCAAGTGTTTACGATGCAGGTCTACCGTGATGGTTTCATCCAGTTTTAACATCTCATAAGAGATAACACTCTTCTGATACCATCAAATCCAATCCAATATACGATGTTTTGCACTCCTCATCCCTCTCTACAATTCGATGCTGGAATGACTTGCATCAGTAGCACTGAAGCTGCATTTCATATAAAGTATATATCGCTCATATGCTGCAACAACGTTGTAACTCAAAAAACGTTAATTTCGAGTTAACTTCACTAATGCACAGTCAATAATGTATTTTATTAAATGACAAAGTCTTGTGTAAGAGTTTTTTTTTATATTTCAAGCAGGATCGTGATAAAAGCATTTTGTCCTAGTTACATAATCTATTGTATATTACTTAAAACATTTATTTGTTTGTCGGCTATTGTCTAGTCAACAGCTTAAAGTTATCTATAAAAGTGATTATATTTGACCATAATACAATATTCATTAAAAATTTTTAAAAAATATACATCAACCTGAAAACTAAAAATGCGCCTCCTGAAAAACTAATTTTTTTTTTTTTTGAGTTATTCAAAATTTTCGAAAAACTGTTGATGCATTTTGGTAGACCTTACAAAATAGCTAAGAAATCCAAAATTTTAGATCATTCACCTAAAATCTCATGGAAATACTTAAATAACTGTATGCCTAAAAAAGTATAAAAATTGAGTCGAAACTTTCGAGGATTTTTTGATTTATTTTAGTTTTGCAGTGACAATTTACATCTTTTAGAGAAAATTTAGATCTTTTACAGACAACTTTGGAAATACACATGTTGTATAGCATGTAACCCTTCTATCATCTGGTGAAAAGTTATGCGGTGATAGAAAATGAAACCAAAAATTTACAATTTTTTTAATTTTTTTTTTTTTTTGATAGAAAATTTGCGCACATAAGTGAAATTAAATTTAGATAATAGAATTTTAAAGACGAAGTGATCTCAATAGTTTGAGATACGAGGACGGATCAATAAGTCCGTGACTTTTCGAACTTCCTCGTAGATATATGAAATACAACAATATTCCCATAAAGTATCACCTGTTAGTAGACTACTGTCAAATTTTGAGCAAGTATCGTCGTTTACTTTGCGTAAAAAATAGGATTTTTCGAGGTCCTTGAAATAGGCATTTGTTTGGTTGGAGTTGAATCTCTTTCCACCGAGCCATTTCTTTAGGTTTGGAAATAGGAAGTAGTCACCAGGGGCTAAATCCGAAGAATATAGCGGATGAGGTACCAATTCGTAGCCCAATTCATAGAGACTGCACACGTGTGCACCCGTGCATTATCTTGATGAAAAAGAACTTTTTTCTTAGCCATAAGGGGTCGTTTTCTTTTTAAATTCTCATTAAATCGGTCTAATAAGTTGGCATAATATTCACCGTTTATGGTTTTTGCCTTTTGAAGGTAATCGATGTGTTGCCATCACCTTATTGGCCGACATTGTTTAGACTGCTGCTTGGTCTCCGGAGTACAGTAGTGGATCTATGTTTCATCCACAGTTACAAAACGCCGCAAAAACTCATTCGGATTGCGGTTAAACAACTCCAAACAATCCTTTGAATTTGTCACACGTTTACGTTTATGATCAATTGATAGCAAACGCGGCACCCATCTTGCAGACAACTTTCTTAAACCCAGCTGATCGTTTAAAATCGAAACCACACTGGCATATGAAATGCCTATGACATCAACAATCTCACGCACTTTTACTCTTCGGTCGGCCAACACCATATCGTGGATTTTTTTCGACATTTTTGGGTGTACTGACCTCAATTGGCCGTCCAGAATGTTCAGCATCATTTGTACTTGTGCGACTACAACGAAAGTCAGTACACCACTTTTTACCATTCAAATCGATAGTGCAGAGTCCCCATAGTATTTATCGAGCTTTTCCTTGCTTTGATTGGCAATTTTTTTTTCGCAAAAAATAATGTTTAATGAGCACACGAAATTCGAGGTTGTATGTTTTGAACAGTTGTTAAACGCAAAGTAAATGACGACACTTGCTCGAAATTTGACAGTAGTCTATTATCAGGTGGTACTTGATGGGAATAGTGTTGCATTTCATATAACTACGAGGGAAGTTCGAAAAGTCACGGACTTATTGATCCGCCCTGGTATATCCTCACCACAAACTTTCATATAATTGGTGTAAATGTTTGTAAAATATATATTTTTCGCTACTGACAAATACCGCTTTTATAGACATTTCCCAAAATATTGTGTAAACAATTTTTTTTAACAAATGACACTTCCGAGTCAAAGTGGCGTTTAAAAAGTTTTAAACTTTTAAATTTTAAATTGTATGCAATTTTTAAAATTTTCACCAAATGCTCAAATTTTGTTCGGTATTTTTTTAATGTAAGATTCACTTAAGATTATCAAAAATATCTGTAATAAATCTCTTAATGTTTAAAATCAATAATATGAAAAAAATTAAGTAACATCATTTATACCGGCTACAGCGGCATTCTTCTCCAAACACATTTCCCTTGCTGACAACTATCGCGAAGTAGAAATTACGTTAATATTGATGTCAAATGTAAGTATTTTATTTGCTTAATACTAACATTTAAATGGCGTCAAAATATTTTAAGTACTTATAATGGACAAAAAAAGGTGTTCTTAACCCTAAAAACCAATCCCACAGATTTCGCATTATAGTCCGAGTTTTAAAATAATAAAAACTACAAATATACAATTGCATGTTTTTTCTGTACGTTGAATGAAGCCATAGATAAAATATTTATCCGTTTCAAAAGAAATAAAGCATTTTTCATCAATATTTTTGCATATAGTGATTTTTAGAGCATATTTATGGCATATTTTGTCATTTTTCGAACATATTTAACCCTAAAAGTACTCTAATACTTTTAGAGTATATTTTGATATTTTAAAGACAATTTATTTCATACATCATGGGAAGTTTCTAAAATTTGTAGTACAAATCATAAAGTTTTTGAATCAGGTTAACTAATCTTTATTAAAGCCATTTTTAGAATGTGATATACAGGACGTATTAGCCTTTCTGCTTGCCCGTATAGCATCAATTAATATTGTAAAGCCAATTTTTTATGAATGTTATGTATGTAAATTTACATATGAATATTTTTCATAATATCTGAACTAATTACTTGGGTAAGCAAATAGAATATCAATAAAGTTTTTATGTGATAAATTAGAATTCAATATAAGGCTTTTTACCGAGTTGACAGATACCTTTTTGTTTTGGCTTATTATCTATCATTATCTATCATTTTATTTTATTTTTTTTTTTTTAAGAACATATTTTTATGTTTTTTAAAATATGTCTTTAATTTTTTGCCGCAAATTTAGTTTTTTAGAGCCTATTTGTGGTTTCCCTGCTTATCACTAAATAAGATATATGTTTATAATTTTGCGAAAAAATCACATTTTAGAAATTTACAAATCAATACTAACATTTATTTGATTTTTTACTCACTATTTTTAGAGATTTTTAACCAATAAACATTTTTTGCTATTAACATAGATGTGCAAAAAATAAAATTAAAAATTTTTCTTTTCAGTGTACTTATAAATATTAAAAACTTAATAATAGTTTTGACATGTGCTAATATCTCTTTATATGTTTTACAAAATCGCAGTGTTTTAATTTCGATAAAGTAAAACATCTATTTTTAAGATTTTTTGAAAACTTCAACTCTAAACCTCCACCCTTTGCGCAAATTAATAAAAATAAATAACTCTAACAGATTATAGAAAGCATGTTTGAGTTAATCATTATGCATAAATATTAGTTAAGCCCATGGCGAAATGAAATAGGTGGCTGCAGTCCTACAGAAACAACAATGCGGTGAATTCGTTATTTTTTTATACAAAGAATTTGACACTTCAGCGGGTAAACAAAAATTTTACTTATATGAAGTTTGACAGTTCGAAGTACTAAAAAAATAATCAACTGATTAAATAAAGTCACCTGTTTAAACTCACCTTGGTTAAGACCTTATGACACTTTTTTTTTTGCTGTATTTTATAAATATTGGATTGAAAGAATGTGACAACAAATGATAAAAGGAAACAAATAGAGGAAGACTGTACAAAATAAACGAGCACAAAATGTTGCCCACACACACATATATATATACATCAAACCGTCGAAAATCCTTTCGAAAATTTTGCTATTCAAAATTCAGCAAGTTCGGTTCATAAATGGCGGAGATATGTCAAAAAACCGGATTTTTTATTTTCTAAAGACTCTATATATGCTATGTATGTTGTTGCAAAGAAAATTTGGAAATTTTTTTCTGAATTTTTATGCTGAAGAAGTGAACGAAATCGGTCCAATAACAACCGAGATATCGGTTTTTGAATTTTTTTTAAGTCCTTGCTTAAGATACGGATTTCTTTTTTACATAGATCGGTCATAAATGTTTTTGTAAAATTTCGGTTTTTTGAATTAACCATATCGGTTCATAAACAATCGAGTTGTAGGCAAAAATTTGAAAAATTATTAAAAATATATATACGCAAACATATATAAAAACATTGAAATGAGTTTTAGTGTTGTTGTTTTTGTATAAGCAGGCAGCAGCTGTTGATTGTATATACATACACACAATCATTTTTTACATATGTTTAGATGTTTTTCAGTTGGAAAGAGAAGCATTGTAATGACTCAGTATTGTTGTTTTTCGTATAAGCATGCATTCACAAATATACAAACTTTGTGTATAAATTTAGTAGTCAGATATTATCAGTTTTTATTTTAAGAAACAACGCTTGCTGTTTAATTTTGTGTTTACATTTTTGTATTTTGTAAAATTTATATTATTTTTGTAAGTGTAAATATGAAAATATGAAAGCATACCTTAAGGCGTAAATGTTATTATTTGTCGGTAAGGTGGTAAAGTTTATAAATGATCGGCCACAGCCGAATATAGCGCCCTAACTAGTTTATAAATTTACTGTCTTGGGGAGTATGATCTTATTGATAAATCCTCCCTATCAAAACTAATAAGCCTTTTTATAGAAGAAGAAAAAAACAATCAACAAACAAATTTTTTCTAATCATTAGTTTTAATTTGTGTTTAGAAATTATTATTTTAAGCTACAATAAGTATAAGAACTAAAAAACAACAAAATTAAAAAAAATCTACTAATGACCAGAGCCTGCAGTAAAACTCATAATGTTGTTTTGCAAAATTTATAATCCTTAAACAAATGCATAAACAATATGTTTGTAGTTGTTGCTTGGTTGCATGCATAATTGTAAAAGAATTGCTTGAAAAGTGAAGGAGGTGACTGGCGGTAGTGGAGAAAGGGACAAAATAATTTTAAACAAAGATTGCATTTTTAGTGGCCGCAAGCGTGATTTAGTGAATGCAATGCTACATATATTTTTAAAAGTCTTTTTTTATTTGTGTGGTTATCAAGTGGTGGAGATCCACACACTCTCACACAAATTTACAAATGCATTAGTGAAATAAACAACAATATGTTTACATATTATTTACATATGAAAAAGGCAGAGAAGGAAGTATTGGTATACATTTGTAACACTATGTTTCCAAGGAATGTCCTGCTAAAACTTAATGAGTTATTTTAATTTTTTCTTTTTGTTAGTTAATTTGTCCTTTTGTCGGGAGGAAAATGTATTTTATTTATTTGTTTCATTAGTGGTTGTGTATTTCGGAATTTTTTAATTTAACCAACACAAACACACATTCTTTCACATACTCAAACACACATATGTATTTTCACACATGTATTTATTTGAATAATACGCGGTTGAATTGTTTAGTTTAAAAATTACAATATTTTGTGGTCATTGTATGTGAAAATTGCTTCCTTTTCTTGTTTATTCATTATTTTTTTATGTCCTTTATCTAAGGCAAATGGCCAAAATTAAAAACAACTACAAAATGCTGTGATACAACTTATTTTTTTTATATACAAATTGCAATAAATTGAGTGACATTTTAATAAAAATAAAAAGAGGACATTTTTGTTTGGTTTCTTAATAATGTACATTTTTGTTAGACAACAGCTAGAAGGATTTTTCTTGTTGTAATAAAGACGAAGGGTATAAACAAATAATTAAATGCATATTGTTTTCATAGAAATGCTAAAGGAAATGAAAAATATATTATAAATGCTGCTAAAAATAAAAAAAATATATATTATTGGATTGGTGGTCATTAGAAAAATCTTGGAACGCTTATTTTTACTTTATGGGTTAACATTTTTGTCAGCAATTTGTGTTTATGACATTATGCACAAAATTAGCTATTTCCGACAATACAATAATTATTACATATTTCCTTATTTTACCTAGTAAAGTTACAACAAAAATTATGCAAATTACGTTAAAATTCATTCAAGGCATTTGAATTTTAAAATTTAACGTGTATTGCGGTCGATGATCTAGTTTTGAGACGGACGTCCAGAAGGACGTAATTAAAACAAAATGCATTTATCAGAAAACGTAGAAAGGAACTATATGTTATTCGCTGTTGTATATACATATACCTTCTTGCACATAGATAATAGTTTCGTTGTGGTAACCGAATTTTTCTCCAATTTAATTTTGTCGGTTGTGAGTAATATCCCAAATTCGATGGTAACAACTGATATGAATATGGTACTAACAACTGAATTTATTAGTAGGCATAACAATAATAAATCTCTTTTGTGAGTGAATTAATAAAAAATCAAAATATATATTTTTTTAATTTCTTTATTTGATGAACAGAATAGAATGAATGCATATTTAAAAGAATTTTAAAAACAGAAAAACAAAATAAACATGGAATCTTGCATTGACGTTGTAGGCTGTTCGTGTGAGGTGTGTGAAGATAAATATGCGAGTTAAATATGTTTTTGATGTAACGTCTTACGTAATGATATATGTGAAGACGTAACGACATTTAAATATAGCATATTTAAATATGACATATTTATATATGACTATTTGGTACAAAAGAAATACTAGATTAAATATTGACAAAATTTATGATAATATAATACTATAATACAAATTTAAAATTTCTATTCTGAGAAAATGTTTAAAAATTCAAGTTTGTAAATGTAAAACCTCTCAGAGGCTTGTCAACGATTTTGGACAATGAATAATGGAGCCAAGGATAAATACTATTCTTGAATATAAACAGAATTCCTGAATTGTATTCGTGAATTAAAAAAAAAAAAAATCAAAATATGAACTTTGCGAATATAGAGTCTTTCAGAGGTCTGTCAAGGATTTTGCCCACTGTGGCCAAATGATGCGTTGGCAAGCATATGAAGAATGTAGCCAAGGATGAATACTGTCCGCGGATATAAGCAGAATTCCTGAATTATATTTGTGAATTTTTTAAAAAATTTTCAAAATGTCAACTTTGCGAATATATGCGAAAGGATGAATACTGTCCGCGGATATAAGCGAATATAGAGTATATCAAAGGTCTGTCAAGGATTTTGCTCACTGTGGCCAAGTGGCGCGTTGGCATACATTCCCGTTATATGGAGAATGGAGCCAAGGATGAATACTTGACTTTTTTGAAAATTTTCCTTCGGTTTTTCTTAAGTCTAGATTTTTGAATATCGAATTAACCAGTTTTTTAGTTAGACTTTTATTATCTTCAGAAACTTCGCCACAAAAAAGTAACTTGTTTAGAAAATTTTCTTTAAGTTTACAATTCCAACATAATAGCTTTTAAATTAGAAAAAATTTTGTCATAATTTATAAGACATCGGTAGAATTAAAAATAGATTTTCATATTGATTCCACAATATGAAAAGAAATTCTAAAATATTTATATCTTTATCTAACAAACATTTCATATGTTAAAAGTCGAAATTGTTACAGACAAATACGATTAAAAACTCTATGATTTAAATAATGGGGTCTATATGCAAAAATAAATTGTTATATTAACTATAACAATGATCAAACAGAAATATATTTTAATAAAATCTGAAAATTATTCTATTATTTTTAGATATACAAAAGATAACAGTGATCTTTAAATACGTCCTTGCACCAAAATATTTATTTGTGCAAAATTTCATTAAGGCCTTCAAAATTGAGAACTTTACTTTATCCGGACATCCTTAAATTAACTAAGGATGTGATTTTAAGTAGAATTGGATACTTTTAGGTGGGAGTCCGAAAATATAAGCACAAATGCATAATAACCGAATCACATATGGTGGTGCATGATATAAAAACTTACTTTGAACGTTAATATTTAATTCTACCTTTTTTATAATTTAAATATCAAATTGCAGTCACCTGATAAATGCAACTGATCCACATTAGATGGATAGTCAATATGTTTCAATATTACCATAAAATCATGATTTACAAGGGCGGTTCAATATTTCCGTGATTTCGAACTTCCCTCGTAGTTGTATGAAATGCAACACTATTACTATCAAGTACCACCTGTTAATAGGGGCTACCATCATGCCAACTTATTAGACCGATTTAATGAGGATTTAAAAAGAAAACGTCCCCATATGGGTAAGAAAAAAGTTCTTTTTCATCAAGATAATGCACGGGTGCAGACGTGTGCAGTCTCAATGGCAAAACTTTATGAATTGGGCTACGAATTGGTACCTCATCCGCCATATTCTCCGGATTTAGCCCCTAGTGACTATTTCCTATTTCCAAACCTAAAGAAATGGCTCGGTGGAAAGAGATTCAGCTCCAACGATGAAATTATTGACCAAACAAATGCCTATTTTAAGGATCTCGACAAATCCTATTTTTTGGAAGGGATACAAAAACTGGAGAAACGTGAGACTAAGTGTATTGAGTTATAAGGAGATTATGTTGAAAAATAAATTTTTGTTTTGCAAAAAAAAACTGTGTTTCATTCAAAAAGTCACGGACTTATTGATCCGCCCTCGTATTTGCCTTATATATATTTATATAAATATTTTTTGGTTTTTTTATAATTCCTTTTTGCTGTTTAGTAAAATCAAAGTTCACCACAAGTTATCGTTTTCTGTTTCAAATTTTTCAGAAAACCCCCGGTTTTTTCAAAATTTATACCCAGTTTTTTTTAAATGCCATTCATTCAAATATTCGAAAAATTATTTTCGCAAAAACCCGATTAATCAATCTCCGTAAATACCATCTTACTACATTATTATCCCGTTCTATCACATTATAATTTCATTTTATTATATTATTATCCCTTACTATTATATTAGTGTTCCATTTTATCATATTATTATACAATCTTATCACATTATGATTAGATTTCATCATTTTATTCCATCTTGTCATATATTAAAATAAAAGACATTAATTTAGAATTATTATTTTTTATAAATTGTTTATTGAGTCATATATTGTAGCACCATATATTGTGCAAGATAACACAAGATATTTTTTATTAACTAAACACTTTAATAGTTGCTCTTCATTATCATATAACAAAACCTTGTTTACTTATATTAATTCATATAAACTAAATGAGAATTATAATGAAGGTGGAAAGCAAACGTTAAAAATTAAATATATTCAACAACAAGTTATGAATTTTTCAACCATATTTGTAAAAAACGTATTTGCTTGTAACATTTTATTGTTATGGGAATAATAATATTAATATGATTTGAAAACAAAATATGGTTTAAAAATAAGGAAAAAGATTTAAAGCTTCATATTAACAAAATTTTGTTTCTGGTAACAATATTCAAAAACATAACATTTTTATAGTCAGCTATATTAAAATTTTTATTGAATGTAAACATTGAGTGATAAAACAGAAACAAAAACATTGTTTTCGTGAATACAGTATTATTAAAATTAATGAAAACATAATATTTTTTTCCCTGCGCGAAAGCCCACACCTGCCTTCTATTAAAGAATAATGTTTATTTTTGATCTTAAGTTGATGCCAACTCTATTTTATCCTCCATTTAAATTTTATACATTAATTTTATTTAATTGATAATTTTCTTCTACTTGTCAAATAATAATTTTATTCACTACCTCTAAAGTCATTTAATTTAACAATCTCAAATGTAGAGTAGTCGTTAGATTATATTCTCGTCTTTTATACTGGTCATTCTTTGTTAAGTATTTTAAAATATGCCAATATGGGAAGTAAGCTGCCATATTCATACCAATCAACAAAAAGAAAAAATGTTAAAATGTGATCATAAAGAATAATCACTTGAACACGAAACAAGTGTATATTGAAATTTCAATTTCAACAAATCTCTAACGATACTCCTTAAGAAATCCAAACATATCAAAAAATAAATGTTTTTCAATATTAATGCTGACTTGTACCATTATAATGGATTTTAATAAATTCCAAAATACAAAAATCAACAACAGCAACAACAACTAAAGTATTAGAAGCATAACAAGTGAAACACATACAATATTTTCTATTTTTTCACCATTTTCACTATTAAGTATCACTGTCTATGGCAATTTCTCAAAACCATAAAATAAATGAAGACGAAAAATGTATGACAACAACAACATCCATGATGCACTCGATGTTAGAGAAAAGTAATGTTCAAAAGGATGTTATATATTTTTTTTCTTCGACTTGTTGTTCCTCCTTCCTTCTTCTAAGAGAAACAAGAAGAAAAATTTCAAAACGAAAAATCAAGTTGTATTAAATTGAGTCTCAAGTGAGGACGAGAAATGTTTGAAAATAATAAAATAAAAATCTTGAAAGCAACTGACTGAATTGAATAAAGTGAAGTAAGCAACAGCAGCTAGCTATGAGAAAGAATCATTAAAATGAATTGCTTTCAAACTGACAATGAGTTTATTTGTTAGTTTGCTGGTATGTTGCTTTAGTACTCGAACTAACAAACAACTAAGAATTTACCGTCAAACAAGACAACAGTAGTGCCAATATTTGGGGGTATCAAAAAGATGTTGGTCACTCTTAAATCTAAGTGGTTCACTCGAGTTGACTATGTAAAGGAAAGCATCGAGGTATATTCCTGTTAATGTCTTCATTATTCCGAAGAGCCAGAATATCACATATTCATTTCGAATCGGTATATGGAAAAGAAACGCTATTGCATAATAATGCAATGGACCCGGAGAGTTTAGTTAGTTGTCAGTAATAGTCAAGAAGTCATTTACCAATTTAAGATATGAAACTAGCGAAAAAAGAATCTGTGGGACAAAACCTTCAACCACACACCTAATACAATTGTAATTTTATAATATACTTCGTAATGTTTGACTGACGACGAATGGCATTGTAGAAAAAAAAAATAGTATTTGCCGCTCCAAAAGAGAATATATTTGAAATGCATGTTAAAAACATAGATACTTACAAATACTCAGCAAAACAACTTAAAATAAAATACAATTTTAAATAAATTGTAAAACTAAGAAACAGAAGATGAAAAAAAATAGAATACATATTATTAAAATAATGGCATAACAAAAAAAAAAGAAAACATCAGCATCATTATTGCATTCTTTCCATATTCAACCAATGATGAGAAGAACTGTTCACTTGTTCTTTCTTGCCATTCTTGTGATGAGGATGATGATGGTATTCACTAAGAGTAACTATGAAAATAGAAATATGTAACTGAAATATTATAGTAGACAAACTAGCGTAACTCTCGTATTTCTGTGCACAACTATTCAAAAAATATACAACAACAACAACAATATTTATATAGAGAACTTTATTCAGAACATTTTATGCCATTTCAATAAAAATGAATTACCAGCACTAACAAAATAGCCAACTAAAAATAACTTGAGTTCTAACAAAACTTTTCTTTAGTTTGACATGACAGGAGCGGGGTTAGGGGGAAGTGAAAATAAAAGGAAAATTCAATACTAGTTTAGTTTTAGTTCAGTTGCAGTTAATTTCTAAATCAGTTTTAAATCAATTCTAGCTAAATTCGAGTTCAATACTTGTACAGTTCTAGTTCAGTTTTAGGTCAGTTCTAGTTCAGTTCTTGTTCAATTCTAGTTTTACTTAAGTCATAGTTTAGTTCTAGTTCAATTCAGTACTAGTTCTAGTACTAGTTCTAATTCAGTTCATTTTCAGTTCTAGTTCAGTTTTAGGTCAGTTCTAGTTCAGTTCTTGTTCAATTCTAGTTTTACTTAAGTCATAGTTTAGTTCTAGTTCAGTTCAGTAATAGTTCTAGTTATAGTTCAGTTTTAGAGTAGTTCTAATTCAGTTCATTTTCAGTTCTAGTTCAGTTCGAGTTCAGTTCTAGTTCCATTCTAGTTTAGTTCTAGTTTAGTTCTAGTTCAGTTCTTTTTTTTTAATGAAAATTCATTTTTATTTACTTATAAAAAGTTAACAATAAATTCTTAATTCTAACCCGCTAAGCCTTTGGCTTGACAGCTAGATAAGTAAGTTAAAAATGAATATCCAAACTTTTTTAATGGATTATAAAAATAAAAATATTTTCATTATCAAATGATTAGTACTTTCATTGCGAACCGATAAGAAAGTCTTTTATGAGTTTTTTTCTTTTAAATTCATTTTTGGTATTAATAATACTTAAAGGGATTTTGTTCATTATAGTTGGCAGAGCTGCGTTTATAGGGCATACGGACCGATGCGAAATTACGTACTTTCGTGATTTCGACTGAAATCGAGTAGAAATTACGTAATTTCTCATACATTTTGACACTTGCGAAATTACATAATTTTGCGTAATTTCGGCGAAATTACATTGAAATTACGATGCCTATTTCCGTGCAACTCTGTACATGGTTGGAAAAAATACTTTTTTGCAACTATGTACTGCATGTTTCAACCGTGAGAAGAAAAAAAAACAATTCACAGCTGATCTGAAATTTAAACACAAATCTTGAAATTAATTATTAAAGTGATTTTGCAAAATTTTTATTTTTTTTTTTTTTTTACATTTCTAATTATTGCAAATTAATAATTTCCAATTTAGTAAGTAATTGTTTCTTATTTGTTTCCATTTCAAAATACTTTATCTACCCCTATAACAATTTAAAATGTAAACAATAAGTATCAGCTGTTCACGAAATTACATCAAATGTTATCTAGCCAGTATGAACACTCTAGATTTCATTCGTAATTTCGGCATGAAATTTCGTAATTTCGGTCTGAACAAGGCTTTAGCGTGTTTCTTCCATATTCATCGGCCTTGTGCTCTACGTCTCGTGTTGTATGCATGATCTATTTCTTTCAGGAATTTGCTGTTGTTGAAGAAATCGTTTGCCATTACTGTGTTGAATATGCTTTTTATATTTGGAACTTTTAATTGTTTTGCGACGTTATTGCTATTTACAGTGTTTGGATTTGCTGTTGTTAAGTTGCTTCTGTTGCTCTGTTGGTTATTCAATGAGTTGTTCACTGTTGTGCGATCTAATACATAGATGTGTGTGGTGTTTCTTGAGTTGCTGGAGTATGGTTGATTAAAACGTGATAATGATATGTTGTTATGGTTTGTATTATAAAATGCGTTATTGGAGCTGTTTGTGTTGTAATTATTATGACATGTGTTTGTAAACGCATAATTGTTTGTTGGGTTATTTATAGTGGTGTTATACATAATGGTGTTTGTTGCAATACGTCAACTCTTCCAAAATAGTTTTAGAATTAGATTTTGTGACTTTTGCAGATTTTTACAATGTGTAGCACTTCCTCAAGCAGCAATTCCATGTATTATATGGGATTCTGCAAGGGAGTAGTATGCTTGCCTAAGTACACTGTACGTCGAGCAGTTGCTAAGGTGATACAACATGTATGAAGCTTCTTTATTACGCTTTCAGCATGTGTTTTCCATATAAAATTGCTGTCAACATAAACGCCTAAGTATTTGTACGTTTGCACAAGTTCAATGTTTGTGGTGCATGTTTCATTTTGATTTGAAATATTTTGGTGTAAGCAATTATAATTATGGAATTTTATTTCTACATGTGAATCTGCCAGATGTCGGATGAGTCCATCGTCATAGCTCCATTTTGTTGCTATGTCCAATTGCTGTTGCATTTTTTGTGTAGCTGTGTGTATAGTTTGATTACAGACAACTATTGCAGTATCATCCCCATAACCAAATGTTTTGCTTTCCTTTAAAGATCTTAGAATATCATTAACATATAGAAAATAAAGGATTGGTCCTAATTTTCATCCTTGAGAAATTCCGTGTTGTGATGGCAGTTTATCGCTTAGACTATTGTTAATCTTCACACGATAGGATCGAGATAACTTTTAAACCAGTTATAGGTTTTTCCTCTAATTCCATTATTGTATAATATTTACTTTAGTTTTGTATGACAGAGCGTATCAAACGCTTTACTAAAGTCGATGTATAACACTAGGCAATGAAAATTCTTGCTCAGCCAATCATTTATATAATTGGAAAAGTTTCCGAGTAATTTATTTATACTCTTGTCTCTTTGAAATCCGAATTGATTATTATTTATAATTTTGTATTTATTTAAAAATTGGGTTAGTCTTTTCATAACGACTTGTTCCAGAATTTTTTCAATTATTATCAGTACTGAAATAGGCCTATAGTTGTTGTAATCATTTATAGTTACACTTTTATAAATAGGTCTAATGATGGATGTTTTTAGAAGGTCTGGTATAATTCCGTTTTCCAAGCTCGTAATTATTAGTTTAGTCAGATCTTAGATCTTTTGGTCTAATGTTATGTATTCCAGCTCCCTTTTTTTATTTTTAAAATGTTAAGGATATTATATATTTCATTTCCACTAGTCTATTCAAGGTACATTTTATTTTGTTGAGTTGTTTCGAAAAAAAATTACGAATATTATTATTATTAAAAATTATTAAAAAATTTTCTTTAATACAATAAAAAAATAAATTTTTAAATCTAGCCCGCGAAGCTATTCAGCTTGTTTGCAGGAAATTAAACTAAAAAATTCATTGCATTTATTTTTTATATTATTCATTGCAAACTTATGAAATATTTTTGAAATAAATTTGTTTCTTTTATAAATATTTCTAATATTTAATACACCAACAGGTATTTTGTGGAGAACTGTAGGTAATGTTACGAGAAGAGTGTTTTTGCCGTATTCATTGGAAAAAGCTTGAACTTTAAATCTTCCTTCTGCTTTTCGTCTAGTGTTTTGGGCATAATCAAGCGGTTGTAGAAATAATGATTTATTATAAAATTTCCTTAAGCTACATTATTATTAAAGCTTTTTGCAAAACAATTAGTAATGTTAGTTCAGTTCTAGTTCAATTATAGTTCTATTTCAGTTCTAGTTTGGTTTAAGTTTAGCTTTAGCTCAACTCAACAGCTAGTTCAGTTTGAATTCAGTTTTAGTTCAGTTCTAGTTTAGCTCTAGTTCAGTTCTAGTTCAGTTTAATTCAGTTCAAGTTCAGTTCTGGTTCAGTTCGAGTTCAGTTCTGATTGAGTTCTAAGTCAGTTTTAGTTCAGTTCTAGTTCTAGTTTAGTACTTAGAGTTCTAGTTTAATTCTAGTTCAATTCAAGTTCCAGTTCAGTTTTTTTCTCTTAATCACTTCTAGTTCTATTCTTAACCTGTTCCAATTTTGGTATGATTGGTTTTATATTTAAAATACATCAAAATTAAAGATCCCTTGGCAACCATATCCAATTTCCTCTCAACTCTCCACATCTCTGATTTAAAGCAACTTCCAACCATAACAAAATCAAAGTTTTTACAAATGCATTTCAATTCATGTACAATGATGACGATTCACTGAAGAGGTTTTCTATATTTTCTTTATTTCTTTCTGTTTAATTTTTTTTTTTTTAATTTTTCAGTTTCGTCTACAAATCCGGAAGTATATGGCGCAAAGTTAGATTTCTTCTTTATCTGCTGGCCAAAGTGAGTGACGACTTCACACTCTGTTTTCTTACGGGCAGCATGTGGTATGATGCAAGTGGCCGTCGTTTCAAGTGCTCCGTTTTGTTGTAGTTTTCCTTTTAATATTTTTTTGTTTTTACTTTTCTGTATGTAACTCAGTTTGTTGGTTGGTCTCGTTAGTCGTAAAACTTAAGTATCCTACAAAGAAATATATAAAATAACAGAGAATAAAAATAAAATTAAAAAAAAAAAACGAAAAACATCAAAATATATGAACAAGGACAATAATTTGAGATGAACATTAAAATAAATTTGCTCTGAAACTCAAATTGTAAAAAACAACTTAGCACTGCAGAAAGTAAAGAAAACTTAACTTTTGAAAAATAAACTTTTGAAAACTGAAATTCTAAATTGATTTGTTTCTAGTTAAAGTATTAAAACAAATTAAAATTATTAAAAAAAAATAATTGTTACAGTCTTGGTACTAATGAAATAGACTATGGTAAAGAGTACAAAGAAAGTAGGATTTGTAGACAATAGACTTAAATTTCCCTAAATTTTAAAAGATAGAAAATAATTCTGTTTATTTCACATAAATTTAGTACACAGAAAAAATTAATTTTTGTATTCAACAGCTAAATTCGTAAACTCAATAATATTATTTACTGAAAACGGACCTATCACTGAATTTTAAAATCAAATATTCCAATTCAAAAATAAATTTTTGTTTAAGCAAATAAAACAGTATTTGGTTTTATGCCGATATTCAAGCATTTTTTATTATAAAATCAATCAAATTAATAAAAAACTTTTAAATTTAATAAACAATTTAAAAATCAATTTTGCGCGTTTCAAGAAAATTTATAACTAACCCAATTTCAATATTTGGTCCATAGAGCCTTATTAGAAATAACTTGATTTACGCGGTTTGGCATGCTTTCTATGAAATTTTCGATAACATCTTTAGAAATTCGATTCCATTCCGCATTTACACGATCCCAAAGGTTGCCCATGTTTGTTGGGGCTGCTTCGTACTGCCCAAGCCGTCTTTTCACGATTGACCAAAGATTTTCAATCGGATTGAGGTCGGGACTTTGTGCTGGCCATTTCATCAATTGAAAGTTTTGTTTCCCAATCCATTCCTTTACAATTTTTGCTGTGTGCTTCGGATCACCATCTTGTTGAAAAACAATTAATTTTTCGGAATAAGCACATTTGTCCATAAAATTGGGAAGATGTGTTTGCAGAATCTGTAGATAGTCCTCTTTTTGCATGATACCATCTACTAAATGCAGAGGGCCTTTGAACACGTTCCCCGGGTCTACGCCAGTAGTATTGCTTTCCATCTGATTGAAAACGGTTAAATTTGGACTCATCAGACCAGATAACACGTTTCCAATCATCAATGGTCCAATTTCTGTGCTCCTTTGCAAATTTCAAGCGCGCTTTAACATTCTTATCGGACAATCCAGGTTTGCTTTTTTTAACATATCCGATGTCATGGAGCGCTCTTCTAGCAGTCCATTCGCTAACATTTTTGTTAATTGCCAGAGAAGCACCCTTTGGTGTTAGCAGCTTGTGTTTTCTCATTTCGGAAATCATTAGTCGAGCATCTGTGTCCGTTAATAATTTTTTGCCACATTTCGTCTCTTTTGAGCTGCGATCACCGCCGATTGACTAATACCAAGCCTCTCGGAAATGGTACGTGAAGAACAGCCCTTCTCGGTGAGGCACACAACACTATCTTCAATTTCTGCAGATATTTTTCTCATTTTTATGCAAAAAATCAACAATTTATTTTAAATATGATAGTAATTGACAAAATCTGCTTTAATTCGCAAGAAACACGTTTTAAACTGCTCTACGAACGAGAAGAATAAGATAAGAAGAGACATAACGGTAAATCTGCATGATTTCTGCTGATAAGAGAAGTGGGAGAGCGAAAATAGGTGCAATTCATAAAACGTGCAAAATTGAGTTTATGCGGGTTATTTTCGTTTTTTCTTTCAAACTCTTTGAATTGATCTCATTAATTATTGTTGCTTTATTCCTATTTGTTACGAATAAAATAATAAAAATAAAATTCAAAATTTTTTTTGATTTGCTTGTATAGTTTTGCTTTTATGGATGACAAAAGTCGTGAACATTGACTCACTTCTGCTCGCCACTGTATGCTTGTGTGTAGGTCAGCTTTGCCGTTTTGATTTTCTTTAACTAGAATTGGTTATTTTATTCTCCAATGTAGAGATGATGACTTTTTCCATTTTGTTTATTTCTTGTTAAGTCAAAATTTTATTTTTATTAGTTTTAAAAATGATTTCTTCTCTATTATCTTACCAACAATAAAAAAAAAATAAAGTATAATGATTTTATAATATTTAACCAAAAAGTGAGATGGATTGGGAGATTTTTGTAACAAACAACCTAAATACTTGTAATTACAAAATAAATTACTATTAAAAAAGAAATGTATATTCAGTGAAGACCGACTATATGATATCCTACACTATTGTATATGTTACTTAAAGTAATACGTACTTAAGAGGGAGCATTATGTGTGCTATGGTTAATCTTATTTGAGCTAAATTTTATTGACATATTAACATTTATGCGGAATTTAAGTACTTTTAACTGATTTTTACAAATGACTACAATAAAAGTATTCTATCAGTTCCGATGTATTTTTAGTTGGACCACAATTAACACAATTTTTAAATTAACTTATTAAAATTTAATATATGTGAGTGCGTTGGGACTTGAACGATTGATATTTAATCTTTTCGCCAAACCTTTTAATTAAATATTTTCTACTTTAGATTTTAACGCTTCTAAAATGTGGAATTCATATTACCAAAAAAGATTGGCTAAGTCCCTATAAAAATAACTCTTGTTTGCATTATTTTTCTGTAAACACATAATTGTTAAAGCCAACCTTTTATCTATTACTGCTCTTCCTAGCTGTTTTGCAATTCCAAATTTATTATCTTTTTTGCTTTCCATATTACATCATAAGGACCTGAAAATAATTAAATTTTTATTTAAAAAATTGGATCAGGGACCACATTTTGATAAACATTGTTCTAAACAATTAAATTTTAAATACCTTTTTTCCTAAAGACTAACTAAAGTTTATGATTAATATGCAAAGTACTTAAAACTGGAATACATAAATTAAGATTATATAAATTTTTACATAATAACTTTGAATTTTTAAAATTTTATTATTTTTTCCTAATTTGGTTATTTTTACAAAAATTTTAGTTAGAAAAAATCTAAGCAAAACTGATGTAGTTCAATGCTTATACATACAACAATAACACTGAGTCACTGCAATGCATAGAATACAACTAGAAGTTTATGTGAGAGACAAAAATCTAATTCATGAAACAACAAAATACATATAGTCACATATATTTTGTTTTTGTGTTTTGAAAAATGAGTAAATTTTTTGAAAATTTAGTCTGAGCTGCTTCTCATATAAACTTCTAGTTATATTCTATATTGCAATTCTTCTATTTCCAACTTAAAACGTTCAAACAATATTGCCATTTGGTTACGTTTGTTAAATTTTTCATAACTTTTTAACGCTCCATCCCAGCAAAAACTTTGTTTTCCTGGTAAGCTAGCAGGTATAATTGAAAATAAAAATAAAATACTTATTTTTTGCCTGAATATTTAGTTATTTTTGTTCGAGTTGTCCACAAATTCATGTAGTTATTTTTCGACTCTAGGGGTATTCAAAAATATGTACCTAAACGAAAACAAAAATAAAAAAACAAAAAAAAATTTGCCGTCAGTGAGACTCGAACTTGCACACAAACTAACCATTCGTTTTTACTGACTAACGTCTTACTCAGTACACCATCTCGCACATAGCATCCTAAGCGACAAAAACTCTTTTTAGTTTAAAATATCTTTTTAGATATTTTGTTATAAAAAACTAACAGCTTTAGAATGGGGTTGAACCAACAACCTTCTGGTTGTTAATCCGGCGCTCTAGCCAACTCATCCATGTGATTGCAGTATTACTATGCTATTATACTATTGAGTACTTATTAATGTAATACAGAGTAGGCAAAAAATAATGACGCCTCATTACCAAGGAACTACTTTAATAAGTAGTTGTCATTACCGAAAACCAAAAAGTTTTTGCTTCGATATAACATGTATAATTTTTTTTTTTTTTTTGCTTTTAACCTTACGAAACTTTTGATCCCTTCAAAAAATTTTAGTACTATGTGAATTATATCTGGAAGATAATTTAGAACAAGCTATTCTAGACTTCCTCAACATTTAATTTCTAGCACATCACTTTTGAAGAAAACAAAGTATGTAATGTACTCTTGAACTGATTAAAAACTAAATTTATGGTAATAAAAACTCGTGTGGTTTTCGTCATATAAAGAAAATATTCAGATTAATTGTCACACTTAATAGAATAGCATCGCAGCTATATAAAAATTATATATTTATGGATTTATATATTATATCCATTGATTTAAAAGCGGTCCAATATTTCATAATTTTATTCATGCAGTATTCACTTTTCGATAACAAGACAATAGGACTAAATCCTAATTTAAGCGCCGACGATTATTGCAAAAATGTTTTCGTCCTGAAGAATGATAAAGAAATGTCATTATCCAACAATATAAAAAAAGCAATATGTATGTCCTATATATTTTTTTCCTACTTTTCAGAAGTAAAAAAAAAACGTTTTATTTTGTCAATCCGCAACCTTTTTTTATTTCATTTAATTATTTATTATATAAATAATTAAATTATTTATTATATATATATGTTCTTAAAAAAGTCCTACGTGAAATAAAAAATAAAAAGAGTTTTTTTTTCTCAAGGAAATATACACACAAGACCTTTTGTAACTTCGAAACCCGTTGAGATAATGGAAAACGCTTTGCTGGGTGAACGTGTGACTAATAATAATATAAGATGCGATAAAAAATTTGTACATAGAACTCTTCGTCAGTGCACCGAAAAAATACTGTGACAATATTTAGCAAGGTTTGAAACCGATACCGTTATAAATACCGTTAACGATTAGACACCGTTTAAAATGAGTTACCTAACCGATACCGTTACCGAAATTGTTATTTTCCAAAAATACCGGTATTCAAATACCGTTTCCCTCAATACCGATATATACCGATATTTTAGTTTCGGTATTTTAAAATATACTATTTACCATGATAAGAAATAAAGGTATAGCCGTTCTCTCTTTTCGTCGTCATACTATCGTTTGACGTTTGAGTGATTTATTATTTTATTGTGCTACCATATCTTCTTCAAAGAATCCGTTTTTTGTTTTATTATTTTTATTTATTTATTTTTTTTTTTTTTTCAATTTAATTTTAAACCAGTTATATTTTTCAATCAATTGGTACATGAATTGAAATAAAAGAAGGAAAATACATTTCAATTTAGTGTTTCTGTTCATAATGAAAATTATTTACAGACTTTAACATTTTTATAATATACATATTACTTTATCCTCCATTATACAATGTTTAAGTGACTTAGTAATCATTATTTTAGTGGTACATTCATCGCTCTATATTCAAAAATTAAATAACAAAAATTTAAATGCTGCTACTGTAACATGATAAATACTTTTTGTTTAAGGTAACACAAAGGTCGAAATTTAATTATTAATATGTATAATATTTTTAAGATATATTTGCTTTAATTTAATAGGTTAGCGAAAGAAATATATATAAGATACAATTTTTTGTTAATACAAATTACACAATTTCAATAACAATTTCCAAAATAAAATTTTCTCTTGTTGTAATGTGGCAACCATTTCTTCATTTGTTTATAAAAAAATATTTTTCAAAAGATCTTTTATACTTCAAAAAAAAAATTTCTCAGAGAGAGAATGATGTTACCCTATTGCTTTCGCTCTTTTCTATGTAATATGTTTTGTAAAAATTATTTCTCATATAATTTACTTGCTTTAAGAAAGAAGAAATTATTTTTAATAATAAGAGGGTATTTAATGTAATATTTATGGAATCTTGTTTTTAAAATCCTTTGCCAATAGATTTACTAAAATGAACTGCATTGATCAGCTTAATACAGGAGGAATATTAAAAAAATGAAAATTTATCTTCACCTTTTTACCAGCGATTAAAAATAAAGCACTTTGCATATTTCTGCCAAAAGGGTTTTTTTTTTTTTTTTTTTTTGTAAGCAGCTTTCTAAAAATTCTTGACACAAGTCAACAAAGTGGTAGTGAAAATTATATCGCAAATAATTTTACTTAATTCATATCCGTTGTGCTGGATATGACTATGGTCGACGAACTGGCCGAAGTTACTCAAAGTTACCCAAACACGCTCAAAACAGAAAGATCTAATTCTGAATGTTTTTAGACCACAGTTTATTTTTTTGCGTTCCTCAGCTTTTGAGAACTTTTTACGATTTGAGAGAGTAAATTTGTGTATACTCTCATTTATCCGAACTTTCCCAAAAGTAAAAATATATACCTTGTATATAAGAGAAATAAAAATTTTCCATGACGTCATTGTTTTATGAGACAACAACTTTTAATTTTGATCTTTTTTTTAACTCCTTTTACGCATAAATTTTAAGTTTTTATATTAGAGTTAAAAACTATTACGTTATTCTGGCTTCTTTTCCTATATCATTTATATTTGGTTCTTTTCTTAATATTCTCTGAGAGTATGAAACGTTTCGTTCGGAAACTTATAGCCAAGACCATCATTAATAAGATCCAAGCTGCATTTATATATCCCTTAAATGTGGACATTAATTTTCTGTAACGCTACTCTAGATGTGTAGTCTCAAAAATGCTGACAAAAAATTCTCCATGAACTGGCCATTCTTATCTCTCCTTTATAAATTAAAATTTATCTTTTAAAATCAAATAATACTATCAACACATTTTTATAGTGAAATTCTGATTGGATTGTGGAACAACTATCACATCATTGTAATTATTTCTTATGTTGTTTTGACTTCGAGAAGTTTGAATCTTATTGTCGCATTGGCCGCCTAACTGTACCATGTTACAATTTTTCTAGGCTTTTACACTTGTCACATGCAATCGATTTTAACCTTAATTTTACATTAAATTATTGGTGGAGTACGATATAAAACTAAAAGTATTGATATCAGTGGAGATCATAGAACTTGGAGAGCTGAATTCGGAAACTTTAGCTTTCTATACGAAGGTGTTGAGCAAATGGATGATTTGTGAAGGAGTCTTCTTCTGGAATGAGCGACCTCATAATATGCAGATAGCTACGCCATTTAAACTATAAGGGAAAAATTATAAAGTTTTATTGATTTTATTTGAATTGAAACTAGGTCCGAAGATATATGGTGTTAAATTTCATGTATTTAGAAAAATCAGAAGAAAATTAACTTTGAATCGCTACAAAAACCAAACTCGGCGGACAGACCGACGGACATCGTTATATTGACTTCCCTATCAACAAGGATCCATAAAATATGTACTTTTTGGGGTCTTAGATGAATGATGTAGAAATTACAAACGGAATGACAAACTTATATAAGGTGCATATATAAGTTTGTCATTCCTATGGTGAAGGGTATAAAAAGAAAAATCATTGTTTATTAAACTTTTTTCTGTCGGGAATTCACGGGTTCCCGATTATTGTGTCAGTAATTTGGAAATCTTAGTTACGATAAAAAAGAAATAATTTAAATTTTTTTTCGCATTATACTTTGCGTATGAGTAATATTGATGAACAATAATCTATATGCAGAAAAAATATAAATGGTTTTTAATTACGAAATTGCTTACACCAATTAAAAATTTGTTTGATTTTGATTCAATCATCAAAATGATAATAACAGTTATGTGAAATAACTGATTTTTTTTATAAATTTCAATTAATTTTTTAATCAAACAAATTAAATTTTTGATTGGAATTTTGCTTAAAATGCAATAAATATATTAATACAATAAAATAAAAAATAACACTGGTCAACACAATTTTTTTTTTCCTTTATTTTTTCTGTTATTGGGTATTTCTATGGTCTTGACTATGAAAAAATACAGAGAGATTGCTAGCAGCTTTACTATTTGGAATACACTGCTTTATTATTTTGACAAAAAAAAATTGATACATATGTTTACAAAATTTCTATCGAACCCTATCAAATGATCTCTTATAAGATTTCCTTGAATGAACGACTTTAGGTAGATCTCATTGCAAACCCCAACAGTAGTCTGTCATCATATGTGTGTCTTCCCTGATAACACTCTTCCATTGTCCGAATATCCCAATGAAATCTTTCACCCTGTTCCTTTACCAGAACCACCCAAATTTTATGGAAATCGGTATAAATGTGAGTGCAGGAAGTGGATTTTTATGCTCATGTCGCACCTAGCTATTGCAAATTCAAAAGGTTGTACTCAACAAGTTCGACATAGTCGTCAGATTTCTTTTTGCGTAGGAAGTTACTCATAACTAAAAGAAATGAATTCCAAGTATTGCATTCGACTTCAGTCATTGATTTGAAACATCTAAAATACCAACTTTCACTTTTCTGTACGTAATGTTTCATTAAGCCGAGTTTAATATGAAGTTATGAAAGTATGATGCGGTCTCGGCTAACTAAAGGCACATTTATAATATTCTTTGTACCAACTTTTAGCTCTTCCCGCACTGGCCGAATTTTTTGTGACCAATGATGTTGTTTGCCACGACTTTCCCAGGGTTAATTCCGTTTATTTTCACAACGAAAAAGTAGCAGTTATCATGATGGTTTCGAAGTTCTCGCCAAATCATGGGTGTTATGAACATTATTGCATCTCTTTTTCCACTGTACCATAACCATAGACGTAACACACATTTCTGGCATACAATATGAGGAACCCAGGGCTTGTCCTGATTACAAAATTTTATTTTAAAGTATTGATGATACGCAGTTTTCATAAAGTTCGATATAGCTTTTCGATATTTAAACAAACATATATTCACCACAAATATAGCAAAAGCAATCTGGATTAAGCACACAAAACTATATTGAAAACAACAATAAAATATATTTTAGTGTCCTGTAAAAAAAGGAAAATCTTGGTAAAAATAAATTCGGATAGTTAGCTACAACTGAAAAACAAAAGTTGCTAGGGAAAAATTCTTATCGTACTTAAAACGCGTCAATTTGAGATAGAAACAAAAAAGATCACATGAAACAAACAAAATTTTTTTTCGTTGACTAGTGTAATTGAATCTATACCTTATGTGTAAAAATACTTCAGTGAATAAAAATACAGAAATTGCATTAAATTATTTATATCAATATTTTTAACTTTATTTACATATTTCACAATAAAATGTATGTATGAAATCAGTTATACTTATTTCACTGAAAGTTTCGATAAAAGCGATAATTTCTGCGAAATGTTCAAGGCAGGGAATTCTTTGAGTTGACATTTATAAACAAGGCAACTGCGCATATGAAAAAATATGTTTAAATTGTTTAAAAATTTCCAAAACACATACAGATTACTCAACTTTATACGGGAATTAGTTTATCAAAGAGATGAAAAATCTAAATAACTAAAATAAGAGTAGAATCAAAAACAAAAAATGCGTACTTACCAAATAACTAATACAATTTCTGTATTCTGCAATCTTTGGAATCTAAAAATTACATCCTATATTTTTCTTAAAAACAATACAAATTAGCAATAATTTGTCAGAATTTATGGACAATTGGCTCAAAATTTTATTTAATTGTTAAACAAGAAAATAATTTTTCAAAATTTTCTCTTTTGTCATAGAATACAACTAGAACTTTATGTGAGAGGGAGGCACTTCGAACTAAATTTTCAAAAAAGATTACTAATTTTTTTCAAAACACAAAAACAAAACATGACATGTAGTCACATACTACATGTATTTTGTTGTTGTATGAATTAGGTTTTTACAATTGAATCAGGTTTTTTTCTCTCACATAGATATCTAGTTATTAATCTGTGTCTTTTGTATACATTTTTTAAGAGCTGTCAATGTTTTAAAAATAATTTAAAAAAATATTAAAGGTCCTCACGTTACGTTACGTTATCTATTATAAAATCATTGCATTTATTTTTGATTTGAAAAAAAATAAATTCAATAATTTACAACGACTTCGTAGCGTAACGTGAATTGCATAAATGGGAAACTTCAGCGTTTAGATGAGTGCCGTTATTAATTATATTAAATAAAATTAAATAATAAATTAATTGAAGAATTTTATTAAATAATTTTTTCTGTGTACTTCTGCCTTTTTTCATTAAAGAAAAAACGTATGATTTTAAAAAGTTTTCAATCGTAAAGTAGCTCCGGGTTGGGAAATAACTCTAGCGTCGTTGTAATTGTTCCTTAAGTATTTCCAGGCGGGACTTTTGTTGTTTAATCTTTGAGAAGTTTGTGGCTCACTTTCGCATTAATATTAATATAATACCTCACATAACTGTTTTCACAGTTGGCGTCGTCTATATTAATCCACATGCGTTCGTTGTATGTTTGTGTTGTTACCTCAAATTGAGGTTTTGTAAAGATACCACAATAAACTATTGTTTTTTTTTTTTTTTTTTTTTTTTTTTGTTGAGTAATAAGCTGGTGGAGGACCATAAAACTACCCTTTTTTATTGGAGAAATTGGAGTTCCGTCAAACTCCTTTAGGGGATAAATTGATGGAGGTCCATTAAAGCTTTTGTGGAAAAGGACATGGTGGAATACCATTAAAACTCAGGAGCTTGATAAATATCAATACGATTTGAAGAAGGACTTTAACAAACCTCTGGCATATAAACACTTGTTTTTCCATTTAACTTAAATCCTGTCCAAAAAAAGTGTTCATCATGAAGTTCAATATCCTGAATATTTATTGAAGGATGTCGAGATATAAATCGAAGTCGCATGTTTCTTATATATACGGGTATGAAGCTGAATTAGTTTTACTCATTTAAATGTTGAAACAGCTGTGTACTTATGTATGCAGAATGCTACAACACCAATTTACCATAGAAATGAAGGAAAATGTGCAAATTTTGCTGAAGGGGGTCAAGTTTCAGTTAGTTTTTAAACGAATGTATAAACTAATTATGCAAGCATTTGATATCATTGGAAAGGTTATAACTTGAAAAATAATAATATATAAATAGTAATAATAATAATAATAGTAATAATAATAATAATAACAATAATAATAATAATATATAATCTAAATTTCTTCTCTGAATTTATCAAAAAATGTAAAATTTTATGTTCAATGTTATTTGGTAAAAAGAAAGAATTAATGTTTGAACTTAAATAAAATCTATATAAATAAAGCTATTACTATAAAATATAAAAAAGTTGTAAAAAGCGTTATCCTTAAAGCAAGAACATAAAGAGATTCCAAGTTTTTTATTCCAAAATACCAAAATCCCAGTTCGGGGAAAACTTGGTCACCCTGTCGTTATCAGAGACGTGGCATATTAAATATTTTTTGTCTGTTTAGCGAATATATGTAGTTATGTAAGCAAGTTTTTACATTTATATTAGGCATTATTTTAGAAACATAAAAAAGAATTATATTCCAGAGGAAATAATAGATTTTAAAGTGAAAAACTGTAACCACTTTTTTGAGAAAAATCACAAAAAATCACAATTTTTTAAAAATTGTCTACTTCAACATAATACAACTTTTTATCGGAACCACAAAGGTATATGATTCTTGCACGAAAATTATTTAGAATTTCATACAGAATCCAGAGAATATTTTAGAAAAAAATTAAGACTCAAATTGAGGTCGCGAAGTTAAAAAAAAATAAAAAAAATGCGTTAAAATTTTACTTGGGTCAAAATATCTCTTAAAGTAAAAGAGAAATCCCAAACATTTTTCATCAAGAGTTATAAGGACTATCTATGTGTATTTTTTTTTTTCAATTTGATCATAAATGAAATTTTGGCGATTTTTTAACAAATTTTCATACCCGAGGTGAGCAACTTTGAAGGACCACCCCCTGTCCCCCAGAGCCGCTAAGAACCTGTGCTCCTTCAAATCAATTGGATTGCATCTCACGATTAGTCATGTGAAGTTTCATTTAAATATATCCAGCAGTTTAAAGTTACAGAATTATTTCCAAAAAAAAATCGTTTTGGGACCACTGTGCATTGTTATACTTCACTTTAACTCCTTCAAATTTAATGTAATAAATACAAAACTTTTATTTATTCCTTTATCTCATTAACATGTGTGCCCTCTAATTATACTTTTAAAAGTCATTTTATAAAATCCTTTTCCTTTGTTTAATTTTCATTAAAAATGCATACAGAGGAGTATGTGATGCATACAATAAGATGATTACACGTTCTGCACCACACGTAATTCTTAAATATACATATCGTTTCCTTTAGTTTGTTTTTTTTTTTTAATAATCCTTTAGACTCTTCTTTAAATCCTTTTAATTCTTAGATGAGAAAACAAAGAAATGCTAATTTTGCTAATTTTCAGCCTGACTGCGCGTTGTTTATTCTTGTCTTGCGTCACTACTTTATGATGTGTATTTTAGTAGAATGGTATATGGAATGGATGGCAGGTTAAAGTATTGATACTGCGGAAACGAGTTTGGAGCTTAACTAATTATGCGTAGCATTTCAAAATATTTGTATAGCAATAATATATCTAAAATTTAGTGTTAGGAAATAAACTTTCTGAAATACACTACGTTTTAAAACTTGCATTCATCATTTCTATTATTATTAAATTTTATCCACACAAAAATTACATTTTCTAAATAATCTCTAAAGCCAAGTTACATTTTCCAGAAAATTGTCTTACCATGTCATCATCATACATCCGTTGCATTAATCTCTTTAACACCAAAAACCAAAAAACACAAAATATTTAGAAGCACAACACTAAAAAAGAAACAATGAAAACAACATTTAAACTTCACAAAGAAAATGACGAAGTTGCTAAGAATAAATGGAATAGTAGTGACAACAGAAGGGGATGCATGATGTTTTACAAAAGTATGTACTTCCGACAATGGTTTTGGAGAAAAACAAGTTAAATCTTTACAATAGCTAAACACATACAGATTTTTCAAGATGCATACAAAATAAATGTTTAAAGAAATTCTAAGGTCTGTGGAAATCTAAAGGATGCATTCACATTTTGGGTGGAAAGGGTGGCAACCTAGAGTTCATATGCTTAAAAACTTGATGAAATGTTTCACACTTGCTTGAATTCTAATGAAGTTAAAGAAAGCTGATGTTGTGTTTCTTTTTAATACCTACTTTTATTTTCCTTTTTTTTCTACATTTAGTTGAGGTGTAGCTGTCATGTACAATAATAGTTGTAGTCATAGGTTGATGATTTCAGGAATACTAAATACACCCAAAGATTTTGTGAGTGAATGAAATATACCTTTTCTATGTCACAACTTATTCTTTCTTCATACCCTAAGAAGTATGAAGTATATGTTCTTACAACTCTCAGAAACTCGGATAATTGCAATATTTTTGCCTCCTTTCCATGCTTCAAGTTTCACAACGCTTCTCAGACATATACGAATCTTTCACAGCTTATCTCAGATAAGACTATTTCAACTGGAAACTCAATTTCCTAAACAACAATATCATTACCAATTAGAGAGAGTGGTGAAAAATAAAATTATGCTTGGAATCAGGGGAAATAGCAAATATCCAGAATATTCTTTTATCAAAGTGCTAATCTAAACTATCTTTCTTTTTTTCTTTTGAAAGATAGTGTCATTCCATTCAGAGTTTTAGAAAAATAATTGATTTAGATCTTACCATGACCTTTGATAGAGAATATCATTGTGCACTTTTACCTAAACTTATAGTGTTTGGTGTGGCTAATTCCACAGGTCAATACTAAAAAAGTATCGTGAAAAATATGTTGCAAATATTGTACGTTTAGTCATTCCAATTACCAGGAACATTTTGGTTTTTCTCCGACGGTTTTTTAACCCATTAACGACCAAAGAAAATATCCTTGTTGGAGGAGCTATTAGGTTATATAACTTTCTAGGTAATAGGAAAAGCAAATTAGCCATTCATTTTTATTAAACAAGAAATGATGTTACAAAAATATAATACAAGTCAAGTGTCCAACTTGCCACACATAGTCAATAGAAGTCTTTAAAGTTGTAAAAATCAAGAATTTCTCAATTAACCCTCATAAAACCATGGATAAATAAGGGGTAAGAAATATGTGTAGAGAGGAAATTTGTATTTGATATAACTAACATATGACCGTAGATCTCTAAAATGGCACAAATTATTAAAATCGCACTGAAAAAAATAAAAATCCAAATTTAAATAACAAAATCAACAAATAATTAGAACAAATTACATTGTTAATAATTCCACGTAATTCTTAATCCTTACTAAATATAGTGTAGATAGCGAAATGAAACATTTCCATCACGTCACACTTTTAACCCATTGTCGACCAAATAAATATAAACCTCTAAGAAAATTTTAGGTTATATAATTTTCTAGGTAATGGGTAGAGCAAATTAGTCATCCATGTTTTATAGAGAAGGAATAGTGTAACAAAAGTGTAGAACATGATTTGACCTAAATTGCCCCTGGAAGTCAATTTTAAATCCCCGAAAATATAAGAGCAATAAGCGATACACAAAGGAAGCTTCTTCACCAAAACGCTGTTATTGAAAGACTATATCAAGTCGTATAGAATCCTTTTATGCTCACAGACTATTGATGCTTCCTAGTAGCAGAAAAAATTAATCATAGTTGATCCTAATTTAAGAATAAAAATATTTATTGTTTTTAAATAAAATACGTGGAAAATTAATGAAAATAATTGCGCGGAATTATTCACGATATAATTTTTTTCTTTTCTTTCAAAGTAAACTTTGTTATTTAAATTTGGATTTTAATTTTTTTAAACTTTTGATGTCTACAAATTCTCTATCAGTGCGATTTAAAAAATGTTACCACTTTTGAGATCTACGGTCAAATTTAAATTTCCCCTATACACGCACTTTTTAACCCTCATTTTTCCATGGTTTTATGAGGGTTAATTGTGAAAATCACTATTTTTACAACTTTAAAGACTTCTAGGGATTATGTATGGTAAGTAGGAGACTTGAGTTTTATTACATTTTTATACCACCTATTTTTGTCTATAAAACATGAATGAATAATGTGCTCTACTTATTACCTAGAAAATTACATAATCTAAAAGAGAAGAATATTTTCTTTGGTCGTCAATGTGTTAAAAGTGTGACGTGATGGAAAAATTTCATTTAACTTTCTACACTATATTAAGTCTTAGGAATAAGTGTTTCGCAGAGTTATTGGCGATATAATTTTTTGCTGTTGACCTGTGTTACTTTCCCCTGTTTGTTTTCGATCTTCTTTATAGATGGCACTATACGAGTTGTTAAAGATCGGAGGTTCCTCAGGACGTCATTTCTTCATTTAATTATAGAACAAGCCTGTTGAAGATTGAGACAAAAATATAAATGAAAATCTTAAACGTGTTCTTGTAACTCTTTCTGAATGAAGTAACGCAAATAAAGTTGATTGTAACAATCGTAACAATCGTTATGAGATAGTGTAAACATGAATAAAACAGAAGCTGTGGATGTTCTGAGCTTGAGAACATAATTTATTTACATATTTATTTTTTTTATGTAGAGAAAATTTTCTGTGAAAAATAGTTTATTTGTAGAAATATTTAACTTCGTAAGCCAGATACTATTTTTTATAAGAAGATGTTTATTTAAATTAAATTGTGGAAGTTATTAGTTCAATATTTGTTTAGATCTTCTCTCTTGATTTCAAAGTTCCTGAAGCTGAAATTTTTAATTATATATATCGAGTTTCTATTATTACACCGTTTTACAAATTTGGTCTTTTTTTCTCTTGCACTTAAATGAAACCATTTGCATCTTAAACTTATGGCTTAAATGTAGTAATATTGCTTACTTAGTTTTTAATTTTTTAATCTTTTCTCGTTTCTAAAGATATACATTTTGCAAAAATTTAATTCAAATATTTCTACACCAAATTCGTTAGCAATATGGGTATCAAATGAAAGGGAACAATCCCTAGAAGCTGAAATAATTTTTTATTTTCATTCGTTAGGACGAAAATTTTGAAAAAATCACATTTAAGAATGTTATCCTTTTATATCCTTGACAACTTTTACAAAATAAATTGTGTTCCTGTATTAAGAGTTATTAAGTATTAATGTAAAAAACATTACTACTTATAAGCATTACTAGTTTGATTAATTTTAGTTCATAATATTTAAGAATATTGTTTTAAATATTTACAATTTTTTATATTTTTTGAAATGAATCAAAAGTCGAGAAGAGTTAAAC
Organism: Protocalliphora azurea; assembly: GCA_932274085.1. Lineage (NCBI taxonomy): Eukaryota > Metazoa > Arthropoda > Insecta > Diptera > Calliphoridae > Protocalliphora > Protocalliphora azurea. The sequence continues at coordinate 39,656,926 of OW026520.1, forward strand.
AAATTGTTTAAATTTTAATTTAAATTTTAAATTTGTAAATGCGTGTTTTAATTTTTTGTTTTTTTTTTTTTTTTTTTTTTTTTGGAGAATTTTTAGTTTTTAATGATTTTTAGCCACATATATTGAACAGAACAGAACGTTTCTGTTAAAAGCGTTTTTTTTTTTTTAATTAAAATGATGCATGTGCTATAGAATGACAAAAAATTTATGCAAATTTCTAAACATTTCTTTTTAACAGATTTTTTTTTTTTTTTTTTTTTGAAAATTGCTGTTTAAAGGATTTTATTGTTAATATTTTCATGCATAACTATTTTTGTTTAGCATTCGAATAAAGTCTAATAAAACTAAATCAAAACTAACAATACTTTTGCAAAACTAGTAAATTTTTCATTATGTACAATTTAATAATATCTATGAACAAAATTTTGTTTTTTATGAAAAAAAAAAATTTGGAAAAAAAAGTCATGTTTGGTTCATAATATTTATGTAAAAAAATTTCAAATATATGAATTTTTTTTCTCTGTGTATGAATTTCTTTTATTAGAGTTTGAATATTTCGGAAAATTTTCATAATAATTTAAATTTTATCACACCATAGAAATGGTTTTATTCAGTACTATTGATATATGTATTCATTTAACCCTTTAGAAACAGAAATAATATTTTGGGATCACCGGCCCATAATAGGTTAAATTAACTTTTTATGGCAAACAAACGGTTTGTTAGGAAAATAAATGTCACAAAAAAACATAAATTTGTCAAAAAAAAAAAAAACACTATAACTTCGTGTAAATTAGCGACTAAACTTCAAGGACTCTCTTTAAATCGCGGTTTTAAGACAATTTATTATATTTTTGATAAATATAATAAATACTTCCATACAAGTTATTTGCTGATTTAAACTTTCAGGAAACAAATGTATGAAATTGACACATTTGCTTTTTAAGGGTTAATTATCTATAATTTTCATTAGTATCAGAATAGAACTTTCTAATGGTGCCTTAAAACCCGATATATGTTGAAAAATGTCCGATATATATATTATTTAAATGCATATTTCAATTCATAGGTTAATAAGTAGATATTTTTGTGAGATAAAAAAATAAAATTTTTTATGTAAAAATATAAGTTTTTATTTCACAAACATTTTTTTATCCTTGATTTTTTTTCAAATATAATATATTAACTAAATTCTTTTCATTATTATAAAAACTATTAAGAATTTTACTCGTTTTGTAATGGAAAATCTTTGATTTATGTTTAGTTGGAATCACCAAAGTTTTAATGTAAAATTAATTGAAAACTAAATTTGAAATAAATGAATAAAAAATAAACCTAATAGAGGTATATCCGTTGCTTATGTTGATTTATTGAAATACTTTTCCTGAGTAGATCAAATAATTATTATTTTATTGAAAAAAGTGACTACAATGATCACTCTGCATTTATTTGAATTTTGCAGGAAAATCGCAAAAAAGTGCAGAATAATTTAATGCCTTCGTATAATGAACACTACAGTGGTCTTATAATAAAGGTTGATAATGGAAAATCGAAACTTTAAGACTTTTGTTTCACTGAATGTTAAAGTTTTGTTTTTTTAATTGGCACTTAATTTATGCAACTGCAAACGTATAGTTAAATTATCTTCAACAAATATATTATATTATTTGAAATTTAGAAAATCTAAGCTTTATGTCATTATAAGTTAGGAATGAACCTGTTCAGAAACACACACGCTATATCCTACTAAACATTTGAGTTCATTAAAGAAAAAAATAAAATTAATTTTCAAATTTTGAACTCTGGATAGTTAGTGTGATCTAATGGCATATTTCTAGCCTACATTACCATAGGTGGTTGGGGTACTATGCGTTTGTGTTGATGTTTGTAACGCACAGAAAAAAATCAGCCAATACCCACCTTAAAGTAAACCAATCGACTCAGAATTACTTTTTGAGTCGATCTAACGCTGTTCGTCCGTCTGTCTGGCATGTAGACCTTGTGCATAAAGTACAGGTCGCAATTTTGAAGATAACTCAATGATATTTGGCACGTAGGACTTCTATGACACAAGAACGAAGCCTATTGAAATCGGTGTAAGGAAATTTTGCATTGGTATCAATCTTTGTGCCACTTTTTATGAAGATAATATTTCATGATTATTTTACTATCAATTTTTTTTCAAATTCATATTCGACACAAATAAGTTTTTTATAAGTAGAAATTATAGTGACAAATTTTATGCGGATCGCTCCATAATTTACCATAGCTCCCATATTAGCCCACTTTTATATAAATGTTAGTATTAACGGAATATTCTGTATTCGTATATTTTGTTTTACACTTAGTATAAGTATCGGTGCATAATTGTCCACATGCCTAATATAAGACCCCTCCACGAATTTTGATGGACATACACAATGATGTGGGGTATTATATGGTCGGACTTGACCGACTATATCTTTCTTACTTGTGTTCAATTTATTTAACAACAGTTTTCGTAAATGTGGCAAAATTAATTCATTCTGACAACATTTAACTCCTCAAATTTTTCCTTCTTGATTGTTTAATTCAATCCAAGTTTCTTATACTTCCTCTGTGAATGCTATTTTATGCTTGTTCTTTAAAACACGAATTGCAATACTTTAGACAAAGACATCTTTAATTGAGAGTCTAAATTCGGTTCCCTTTTAATAGAGAGAGAGAGAGTTTGAAAACTCTAACAACAGTTCGTCTTTCATTAATTTTTTGATTCTCTTAATATTTTCTATTTGAAATCGGTTTAAGCTATTTCAAAATACCTAAATTTATTAGGAAATTAATTAGATTAATGAATGAAATATTTGTTTAAAATTCTTTTGGTGTATTTTACATGTATTATTTGTAATATTGTATTTGTTATTCTTCTCTAGTAAAATTCAACACCTTCTACAAAATAAAGGAAATCTCTAACATGGTAAATGTTTTAAACATTTTTGATACATGCTACATGAACAAACATGTTCCTTGTCGCTGTTGTTTACCTGATTAAGTTTTATCCGAGGCGGAGTTAACATCCTGCTTAAAAAGATTTCTTCTCTTCATAAGACTCATTGTCAGTATCAGGATGTTCGATGTCTTAACCGGGGGTTTTTTGTCAAAGTTTTGTACTTTTTGTTTTTCTTTTCTTGCGAGGAGTAGTTTGTTTTGTCTGTCTGGTTGTAGGTGTCATGTTTTGGGAGTTTTCCTTGGAAGATGTTCTTTTTTTCTCTGACAAAGTAGACATGTTTTGTTTTTCATATGAAAACATTTTTTGAAATTTTCTTTTTTTTTTTTCCTTAGTATTAGATGTAAGTATTATTCCCACAACTCGCATAAATATTTATGACACTTGTCTTATGTAAATTAATGTATGCTGAGGATGTGTAAAAATACATAAGAATGCATTAGAATTGTATAAGTTAAAAATGTCCTTGTTTTTAATTTTCAACTCATTAAAATTGTATACATGTCAGGTAAATTACAGGGATTTAGCAGCACCAGTAGGCGAGAAAGTAGTCACAGCTCTTTCTTTTTAAATTTTAAGACTAAAAAGATTGACATTATTTGAACGGATTTCCCTCTAAAAATAAATTAAACTTAGGTTTATTTAACAAATATTTCCAAAAACTTACACTTCCAGTAGTTTTATTTAGTTAAAATTATGTAACGATTTTTCTAAGAACATCATTAGTTTCCTCTTAATTCGTTTTTTTTTCCTTTCAACATTACCATCATTATCATTACTGATGTTATTTTCTAATAAACTAAACAACATTGATTTTAGTTGCATCATTGTTTAGGAAAAACTTACCTGATGTAACTATCGTACATACAAACAAACTTTCTATTAAAAAAAAAGAACATAAAATAACAACTTTAGAAATTTATAGTTATTTCCATCGTAATCGTATCTATACAAACATAGAAAACGGAAAAAAGGATAATGGCTTAACATACCTACATATATATATACGCTCGTAACTAACTTTAACTACTCCTCGTACTTTTTTGGTAAATTACAACATGTTTTGTTAGAAACCATACAAGCGCAACCAACCAGCCATTCAGCCAATGTCATCATTTCAAAAGCTTCTGACAAACACAGCAACCAGTTGAAGAAATCCAAGACATCTAGGTCGTTAGTGGAAAAAAAAACTGCAACAAAATAACATCATATATTTGTGACATCTAAAATGGAGAGATCTCATTATAATCATATGAGTATGTGTGAGTATTTTTAGCTAATCTTTATATGAAGAGATATTTTGTAGTAGATTTTTTACTGTTGAAAACATGCAACATTAGATTTTATTTCTTCCTCCCTTTGCAAGGTTTATGCGTTTTATAATGTTAAATTTATTTTCAAAAGAAAGAAAGTTATACAAGGATATTTGTAAAAATGAAGAAATGAAGATTAAGAACTTTTTAAAGTATGAATATGAAACCAAAAACTTGCTTGAATCCATGTAGTATAATTTACTATTCCTTACGAGTCCAGAAATATGAATAATCTTCAAAAGGGTTTTATAAAACTAAAAAATCTTTTGTACATAAAAAAAATAAAAAAACCTACATCGAAAATACATACCTCCTTTAGTTTGACTTTCAATTGCGTTGTATTTTTAGTCACCCAAAATGGTGACACTGCTGAATATCTCGTCATCTCAGTCGAAGGTGCCGAGCATTCATGTATTAAGTTATAGGTTAAAAACACTCCTATTACCAATTTTATGGTGGCTTAAGTATCGGTTGTTCCTTACGGAAATCTTATTTGTCACTCCTTTAAAGCAGATATTTCAACCTACAATATTCTACATCAATCGGAGAGCCTAATAAATACCACTATACCAATTTTCTCTACTAACTCTTATTCTTTTCATATGCCCATCTGTGTACATACATAAAAAATGTATAAAATCTTAGAGTACAAATATATTCAAGATTGTTGTGGACACTAACCTTGATGGGTTAATCCCACAGAGCACTTAACACCAATATATACTTGGTTATGATTTCTATCATGGTTAGACGCAGAGAAAACATATAGCTGCAGTGACCATAATCTAAGAACAACATATTATGATTGGAACATATGATCACATCGAAAAATAGAAATGATTATAAGTAATAATTATTATGATTCCACTTTGTCATATTGTATCGGATTTTATGGTTTATTTTTTCATGTTATGATTATAGTTTTACATATATTGAACAATCTTATTAAATTATTATACCACATTGTAATATTTTGATTCTATTTTATCATATTATTACCTCGTGTTATCATATAGGTATCCAATCTTATCATATTATTATTTCATTTTGTCATATTATTATTCCATATTATAATATATTAATAAAATTAATTATTAATATTTTTATCACTTTTATTGAAAATTTATATATATATATATATATATATATATATATATACATCTAATATATATTAATATGTATTAATATTTTCATATTATTACTTATATTCATTGGTTTCAACCACCATATGTGTCTGAAATGCATGATATCTTATATTGCTTCAATCACACCGAGTAAAACCAAACCTTGCCTATTTATATTTATTCATATATGAACTAAATAAGAATTAGATTGAAGTTAGAAAACAAATTATAAAAAAAAACACATATAAAGTTAAAAACACACAAGTATTGAAGTTTTCCACTAAGTTTGTGAAAAGTATAAGTATTATACTTATTTGTAACATTTTATTATTATAGGAATAATAATATTAATATGGTTTAAAAATAGAATATGGTTTAAGAACATGGAAAAAGACTGAAAATATTTAATGGTTGTAGAAGTAATGATATGTATCATATTAACAAAATTTTGTTTCTGGTAAAAATATTTAAAAACATATAATTTTTGCAGTCAATCATATTAAAATTCTTATTGAGTGTAAATATTAAATGACAAAATTTAATCAAAATCGTTGTTATCATGAACACAGAGTTATTAAAATTCAATAAAATTAACAGTGTGAACATAATATTGTTGTAGTGATCATGCTGTAACCATGTTTTAGCTCTGCGAGTAGGGGCGAAACCCATTTAAAACTCCTTCCCTTTTATGGCTAACGGCATTTGGTTGGATAATGACTCCATACCGAGCTAAAGCTCTCCACACGATTTGGTTATAAACCACAGCCACTACAAACTTTTCACCAAGAGGCCACACCAATAGACAGACTAGAACCAAAGTTCCAGGGCCTTATAACTCCCGAATTGCCAGAATTAATTCTCCGGTGGGATATCGCATCCAGTTGAACTCCAAATAGTTGGAAATTGGTGACTCATATCCATATATATATACAGTGCCCACATCAAAAAAAACCACCTTCATGGGCAACTGATTGGTCACATAGAGTGACGCCAGCAAGGGTAACAATTACGATACTAAACAAGCCATCCTCACGGGTGACCCTCTTGCAACACCCTGAGGAGAAGCATCGGCACGGCAGAGAAACTAACAACATAATGATCTAGGCAGAAGTCTACTGAAAATGCAGCAAACTGCAAACAAAAACAAACAAGTACAGCAGTAGCAACCGCAACAGATAGGACAAACATCCGAGTTCGATATCTACGAACAAAAATTATTGTTTTTTTTTCGTATAACTCATACTTGATAACTCACTTGTTTGATTTTGAATTTCAAATTTGTTAAAAAATGCCTTTTTTAGATCTTTTTCGTCTATGAAGTCTTAAAAAATGTTTTTTGTCTATAACTTTATATTTTGGGGAGTATTTAAATTCTGAAAATTACAAAGTGATCTACCCAAAATGGTCTATGACCTAACCTAGAACATAGGTTAGGTTAAAAAGGGGTGGCGTTTTCACGCCTCCACCCAGAAACCAGTCGGTCCATTGTGATCCCTTTATAAAGGCAAAAGAAATGCCAAGAAAGAAAAAGAGGAAAGATACAGAGAAAAAGAAAGAGACTTTAGTAGCCACTTTATCCTCATGACGAACCCTATTACTAAGTCCTTGCCCGTAACCTCCTCTAGTTCGTGTAGCATGTGGCTTCCAAAAAACTTCAGCTTGAAATAATGCTCACAAATACAAGCGATTGTTTTAAAGTTGATTTTGCAAATTTTACCCCAATTTTTTCTTCCTTTTTCATCTTGAGAAACGTTAAAGAAATTACCATTTTACATTACATTTTTTTCCGCAAAGGAAGCAGCAACGCATTTCACAATTTAAATTTAATGGATTTGAACAACAATAATACTATAGCGCGAACCAAAATGTTTAACATACATATTTAAAACCAAAATTTAATAGAATTCGCCTTGCATAAATATAAACAATGTTTGACATCTAAAAAGCCAAAACAAAAAGCGGCTGGGTTAATAATAGCACCTTTTGAATTCGCCTTGGGTAACACTATGTAAATATAATGGGTGATCAAGTAGAGACACTTTTTTCAATAGCCTTTTTTTGACAGATTACGTGTGAGTTGTGTCATGCTGTCATGTTATTTTTGTTTAGAATTGTTTGGCATTTCATAATGGAAAGACTTACGCCTGAACAACGTTTACAAATCGTTTTACTTTATTACGAAAATTCACGTTCTGTGAGGAATTTGTTTCGTGCACTTCGCTCAACTCATGGTCAACATAATTGGCATACTGAGCGCACTATTCGCAACACCATCACCCATTTTGAGACCCAGCATTCATTATTGGATAATATTCGACCGAATAGACCACGTCCAGCACGCTGTGAAGAAAATATAGAGGCCGTAGCAGAGAGTGTACACGAAGACCGTGGATAGCCGATTCGGCGCCGTTCGCAGCAACTCGGACTGACGTATGGAATAACTTGGCGCATTTTACGTCGAGATCTTAAATTAAAAGCGTAAAAAATACAGCTTGTGCAACAACTGAAGCCACTCAACTTTCCCAAGTGACATCGCTTTGCTCTATGGGCTCTTGAAAAGTTCCAAGAAGATCCGACGTTTTCGAGGCAAATTTTGTTCAGCGATGAGGCCCATTTCTGGTTCAACAAAATTGCCGCATTTGGGACGAAGAACAAGAGATTCAAGAACTGCCACTTCATCCAGAACAGCGGTTTGGTGTGGTTTGTGGGCCGTGATAACCGACTATTTGATGCCTGAAATTGAAGCTCCTGTTCTCGACGACATTTGGTTTCAGCAAGACGACGCCACTTCCCACACATCCCATCAATCAATGGATTTATTGAGAGAACACTTCGGTGAGCACATAATTTCACGTTTTGAGCCGGTCGATTGGCCACCAAGATCGAGTGATATCACACCTTTAGACTTTTTCCTGTGGGGATATGTTAAGTCTAAAGATTATGCGGACAAACCCGCTTCGATTCAGACCTTGGAGGAAAACATCACGCGTGTCAATCGCCAGTTACCAGTCGAAATGCTCGAACGAGTCATCGAAAATTGGACTCAACGGATGAACCATCTGCGACGTAGCAACGGCCAACATTTGATAGACATAATCTTCAAAAAATAAATGCCAAAGAATGTTCTTTCAAATGATAATAAACATTCCCCATTAAATTTGAATTTTCTGTGTTTTTTTCATTAAAGAATTAGGGAACCTCGAAATGGATCACGCTTTATGTTGACATTGAAAAAAATAAATCAAAATTCAGTGATGATATATTAAAGAAAACGTAAAAAGAATACAATATGCTGTCAGGATGCAGTATCCTTTTTATTTACACTTTAGTGATACCATATAAATTCAGAGGCTGCAAAAGAAATAGCCATATTTTCGAAATATGAAGACGAAAATGTAACATAGTAATTTATATTTTCAATTGAGGAAATAAAAACAGAAATACATAACGTCGGAAGAAAATACAGGAACGTTTGTAAGAAAATCATATTTATTATAAATAAACTGTTCACATCAGGTTCGAAAGGAAAAATGGGATTTTCCCGTGGGTCTCCTTCAACTTGGGAATTTTATGAAAGGATTCATGAGAAAATGGGTTCCTTCAAATCAAATGCAGTAGCCAATTTGATTTTAGAAATTGAATTAAATGTGTAATATTTAATACTTATGTTTTATAGATGAATCGCCCTGAAGTTCAAATGCTTCTAAATGGCACTATTTTCATATTGAGGCATTAAAAGAATGCGAAGAGTCCGCGATTGAATCTTATGATTTAATTCAAGATCTTGAAAGCCCTCAAACGGATAAAGAATGACCCTCAAAAAGAATAAAAAATAACTAATGATATAATCAAGTCTGACCTCCAAAAGCTTTCAGATACAAATGCAAAGATGATTGCACAGCAGGAAGAGGTGTTTAATATGGAAAGAAACGGAAACAAAATACTTAAGAAGTTTCTAAATAATAAGTTAATTACATAAATATAATTTTGTTTTATTATACACGTGTATAAATCCCATACGAATGTTAGTATCAAGTTAATATTCGACACAAATAAGTTTTATGCAAGTAGAAAGAACATTGCCAAATTTTATGAGAATCGGTCCATAATTAACCATAGTTCCCATATAAACCCACGTCCAGGAATCGCTCTAAAGTGCATAAAATTATCTAGATTTTAGTATCAACGCATTATTCTGTATTTGCATATTTTATTTTATATTTGGTAAAATTAGCCACAGGTGTAATATAAGTCCTCTTCCTGAATTTTATAGTCGGTCTTGACCGACTATATCTTTCTTTGTCGTTTTAATTTCTTTTGCCATTTGCGAACAAAAGATATCGATTTTTTTTTTTTTTTCAAAACATAGAATTAATAAATGCCGTAGTGAAAAAAATATAAAATTAAAAAAACTTTTTCGAATTTACAAAATAAAAGGGTTTTTTGTTCCCCTGAAAAGTATTAAAAACCCATAAGACTTTTCGTCAGCGCGCCGACGACATGTATTTAAAAAAAAATAACAAAAAATCTCATTTAAATGATATTACTTTGTTACAGTGTTAATTACGGGGAAAATTATTAACATTTTCACAAATAATATATAATTATATGAAATTTTCTTCAAGCTCAAAGTTCATCGAAATATTAATCAGCAGAATCTAGTGCATTTTATAGTTTTCTCTGTAAACAACTTCCAGAGATATAGAATTTGTAACTTATTTCTTTACAATGTTATTGACTAAAACGAAGTGGTTTACATTAAACTTAATGGGACTATCTGTTTAGGGTCTGCAGATTTATTTCCATTTCATTTACAAAATTCCCTATTGAGGACCAACGACATTTAATTTAAACATTAAAAGGCAAATTTTTAATTTAGCTCTAAGTTCTTTATGAACGATTTTTTTACATTTTCTTTTTATAACAACAACTATTAATCCCAAATATCAAAAATAAAAAAGCAAAAATATATAAAACGTAATTCTATCAAATATAAAAACTAAAGAATAGTCAATTCAAAAAAAAAAATTCCGACTATTGGAAATTCGTAGTACAAAAAATTCGTCCTAGTGGACGTCTACTGTAATTCTATATATATATATATAAAATCAGCAGTTTACTAACGATGCTGTAATGACGTTCCCTATTTCCTGCTCCCTTAAGTTCATATCAGTAGAATTATGTTCCTGACAAATAGGATTAATGTTCCCATTTTGTTCATTAAAAAAGAAAATTATTCAAAATACGCAACATTTTATAATGATGTCGACTAATCTATTATGTTATCCAACCGCTTTCTTGGATGCACAATTTTTGGGTTTGGTGTTTCGCGCAATATTTCTTTTCCCGGGAAACGGGAACAAAGAAATCAATTTCCTGGGAATTCGCGGCAATTTTTAGTAATAAAAAAGAAACTTTAGTAATAAAAAAGTCAATGATTTCTTATAACGAAAATTATTATTATTTTTTTTATAAATAAAATAAAACGAAACATTATAAATTGTACTCAATTTACGAAAAATAAAACAACATAACACCATTTCTAAGATTAAAAAATAAATAAATATTTTATACAAATAATATTAGTACCTTTCCTAATTTATGTTAAAAACAATTTTTACGTTATTGTATTTATGATGCTTTTTAAAAATATATCCTAATCTATTGGATAAATTTCTTGTTTTTCTAATTTACATTATTTTTTTATTTATCAATTCTTACTAAATTAAACATCAAATTACTAAAAATTGATTTGCAGCAACGTTTTTTTTTTTTTTTTTTTTTTTGGATCAATCATAGTATTCAGAAATAATCTCATAAACGTATGAACACAAAGTGAGATTAGTTTTTTTATAAGAATTTTGTAGTTAAAAGATAGATTTTTTTTGGCAACTACAAATAAATGTAGTTGTTTATTTTATTTGAACAAAATACAAATTTCAATTTAATTATTGAGGCAAGTTGGCAAAATAATTCAAAAGTTAAATATACAAATGAAATATAAGGTGAAAAAGTAACTTATAGAATATATTTTCATAAATAAATATATATAAATATATAAATATATATATATATATATATATATATATATGTATGTATGTATTTATATTTATATATTAAACGCTTTTCAATTGTGGTCTTTTTGAGAAGACTTAAAAATGGAAATTCGATCAATTAATTTTAAAGCTAGGGGCAAACTATTAAATTTAATTCCACCAATATAATCAATTCGCTGATTGGTTCTTTCTAACCCACATCTAGTAATTCTAAAATTTGTTCTGTTCCCTGTACGGTATAGTATTGTAACCATGCAACCCATAAATTGGTAATATTGGTTTGCATATTTCATTATATAACGAAATAGTTGAAATAGTTGAATACAACAAAGATTTAAGTAAATTATTTTGTTTTTATTATAAGCATATAGTAATTCAAATGATATTGAATCAAGGAATGATATATGATTAGTTTCGATCTCCAATCTTTGGAGCTATCTTCCATTTCACATCACTGATATGCAGATCCCATGATAAGTTGCTTTGAAGAGTAATTCCTCTAAATACTTTATTGAATGGGTTTCAAGCACAATTTTTCCATTAACATATACATTAAAATTATTATTAATACTAAAAGAATATGGTCTAAATCGAATAAGATTGATTTTATCGGGATTCAGCAGTAAACGATTTAATCTCGCAAATTCGAAAATAAGAGCAGTATCCCTTTCAATTAAATACACATCATCAGCAAGCATACACAGCTGACCACTTATTTCAATTTTTGGATATAATTTAAATAACTGCCAACTTTGACAGCTTGTTAAATAGCCAAATCTTGGCAATGTATTCTAATATTTTGGTCTTTATATTTTGAAGTGTTAGCATCAAAATGATTTTTTTTTTTAATCATTACCTCATAAACTGACTTTGCCTCTAAAACCAGTCATTGGGCAATTTTGGAATGAAACACAGATTAAGCAAATAAATAATACGTATAGGTAAAAAATAGTTTATAGTTCAATTTGTATTTAGAATAGGGTATTTAAATTTATTTTCTTATTAGTAATCTAATAAATACTGTTATTAATTAAACTTATTAAGTACTTTCATTATTATTATCTTCGCCAAAATTAAAAATATTTTTAATTCTAAATACATTTTAATACGTATTCTAAATCAAAACTTTTGCAATACTGTAAGAAAATATTTTTCATTTCAATTTTAGTGTTAAGTTTGATATATAAAAAGTGTTAAGTTTGCTATAATTAGGTTAAAAAAAGCTATATTTTAACCTAATTAAAATTAAAGACATCGTATTAAATAAATCCATTTTGTTACATTTTCTATAAAAAATTGAAGTTTCCTTTGCTGCTAAAAACAAAAAATAACCTTTTTTCAAATTGATATTTCGGTGCAAAAGTTTTCCATTTTTTTTTTATTGTTTGCATGTCAACTGTTAGATTCAATTTGAATTTTAAAATTGGTCAGTTGTCCACATTCAACTTATTCTACTCGAACTCTTTTATTCTCTCTAAAAAGAAAAACAACAGAATAAAGGACAAAATTACATAACTTTGTGTTAGAAGAAAAACCTTCACTACTATTTTCAACAACACGTCCTAATTTTTTTTTTTTTTTTTTTTTTTTTTTTGTTCCATGCTAACTAAAAACGTGACTAGAAAAATTGCTTACAAATTCTAATAACTTTGATTTAATCTAATTATACAGTCCAAATAAAAAAGCAACAAAATTGTAAAAAAGCGAACAAAAATTTTAGATTTAATTTTGATTGAAATAAAATACAAGTTTGTATGTAGATTTTTGCTCTTTTAATATTAAAAAACACGTGTTGTGCTTAATTTTTGGTTTAAAAATCTTGTATATTTTCTCTTTTTTTTATAATTTTAGGCATTCTATGAAAATGCACTATTTGACACATCATGTTTCGGAGTCAGCAACTGCAGCAGCAGACCGTCATCTATTCAAATGTACTCATGAGAATTGTGAATATGCCTCAGTTAGCAAATCTCTGTTAACCATACATTTGAAATCCCATTCAAATGAGAGTTTCAAGTGCACGGAAAAGGATTGTAGTTATGTGGGAAAGAGTAAATTACATTTAAAAAGGTAAGTTTTCGAGATGAATTTAATTTAATGAAGACTATACGAGGGCGGATCTATAAGTCCGTGACTTTTCGAACTTCCCTCGTAGTTATATGAAATGCAATACTATTCCCATCAAGTACCACCTGTTAATAGACTACTGTCAAATTTTGAGCAAGTGTCGTCATTTACTTTGCGTTTAACAGTTGGTCAAAACATACAATCTCTTGTATTTTTCTAAAAATGGAAAAATGTGAATTTCATTAAACATTATTTTTTGCGAAAAAAAACCGTCAATGAAACCAAGGAAGAGCTCGATAAATACTATGGGGACTCTTCACCATCGATTTCAATGGTAAAAAAGTGGTTTACTGACTTTCTTTGTGGTCGCACCAGTACAAATGGCGCTGAACATTCTGGACGGCCAATTGAGGTCAGTACACCCGCAAATATCGAATAAATCCACGATATGGTGTTGGCCGATCTAAGAGTAAAAGTGCGTGAGAATGTTGATGCCATAGGCATTTCATATGGCATTGTGGTTTCGATTTTAAATGATCAGCTGAGTTTAAGAAAGTTGTCTGCAAGATGGGTGCCACGTTTGCTCTCAATTGACCATAAACGTAAACGTGTGACAACTTCAAAGGATTGTTTGGAGTTGTTTAACCGCAATCCGAATGAGTTTTTACGGCGTTTTGTAACTGTGGATGAAACATGGATCCATTACTGTACTTCGGAGACCAAGCATCAGTCTAAACAATGGGTTTCTCCGGGTGAACCAGCTTCGAAGAAGGCCAAGGTAAGTTTGTCGGCCAATAAGGTAATGGCAACAGTTTTTTTTGGATGCACGCGGGATAATCTATCGATTACCTTCAAAAGGGAAAAACAATAAACGTCGAATATTATGCCAACTTATTAGACCGATTTAATGAGAATTTAAAAAGAAAACGACCCCATATGGCCAAGAAAAAAGTTCATTTTCATTAAGATAATGCACGGGTGCACACGTGTGCAGTCTCAATGGCAAAACTCTATGAATTGGGCTACGAATTGGTACCTCATCCGCCATATTCTCCGGATTTAGCCCCTAGTGACTACTTCCTATTTCCGAACCTGAAGAAATGACTCGGTGGAAAGAGATTCAGCTCCAACGATGAAATTATTGACCAAACAAATGCCTATTTTAAAGACCTCGAAAAATTCTATTTTTTACGCAAAGTAAATGACGAAACTTGCTCAAAATTTTACAGTAGTCTATTAACAGGTGATACTTGATGGGAATAGTGTTGCATTTCATATAACTACGAGGAAAGTTCGAAAAGTCACGGACTTATTGATCCGCCCTCGTAGTATGATATATTTTTATAATTATTTATTTATTATTACCTTTTTTTGGGTACTTATAAGTGTTGTTTTAATAAATTAATTTTTTATAATGAATAAAATTTTCTAAACAATCATTCAAATTTTTATAACAGCAAACTTAAAAACTAGATTTTCAATAACAAGTACAGTAAGGAGTATCCTACAAAGACATTTGAGATTAGTCTTTAGAGCAGGCACTTTTAAAAGAGGTGTACAAATCCTCTATCCTCTATCGATTAGGAATATTAAAGTGATCTTTAAGCAATTATTTTGAAATTTATAGTCCCATCATATTTATTTAGTAATCTAATACATATTTAAAATAAATATGTGAATGCACCTTGTAGACTTCTTATTAGCTTTATGATGCTCTTCGACTTTTTACCTAAACATATTTAAGGTCTCATTTTGAAAACTAAGCATTTTCAAACGACAGAAATTAATATGTTCATACAAATTTCAAACGTTTGAAAACGTTTAGTTTTACAAAATGAGACCTTCAATTTCCTTTCTAAAATACTTGAACACGTTCAACTAATTACTGATTTGTTAGTGAATTTATCGCTCTTTAAAATTTAATAATATTAATTATTATTAGCGATGACACTTTTGCTAGAGATTATAAAATTCTCAAATCAAAGTCATCACTATAATTCCTTAAACACAATCTCCATTTTATTTCCAAACTATTAAAAATGCAACAGCAAAACAAAATCACTTTAAAACACGCAGTTTCATATATAAATTTATTTGCAACTGATCTATAAATTGCTGATATTTCAACCACTGTTTATTATAGCAACAACAACACAACGAAAGAAAAACTGTCGCCAAAAAAAAAATCAATATGGTAGACATTAAAAAAAGCAAAAAACACAAGCTGGAGATTAAAATGCCGACAATGTCCTTTAAAAGTTGAACAAAAAATACAAAAAAAAAAATAAATAAAACGAATAGCATAAAAAAGCTTACAATAATAATAACAACAAGTCATTCTACCTCCAGAAACGTGACTTATCGATCGCTTTGATATGTTCTGTGAATTTTTACACACACACATAAACATTCAATACGACAAAAATTCCTTTGACTCAGTAAAACATATAGATTCTTCTTTTGTACACCATTCATTTGCTAGTATAAAAAATAATCAAAACAAAGAATTGCAAAAACTTATGCATGTTTAGAGTTGAAATACAATAAAAAAAAAAAGAAACAACAGCAGCATAAAACGAAACTAGCTAGCCAATTGCATTTAAATGCAATTGCCACTGTACAAAAAAAAACCAATACGAATAATCTAAATACGGTGGAGTAGGGTAATGCATATTGAATACTGTTGCTTGTATGAGCTTTGATAGGAAGGCAGACTTTAAAGTTACCTTTTAGTTAACTCATTACAAACGGCTTCTATTAAATAGCACAATATTTGTTGAATTTTTTTTATCATTTTCAAAGTTATTGACACCTCATTAGTACCAACTTGACACCACATTAGTGTCGATTTATTAAATAACATTATATTGTGAGCTCTGTGTTAAAATAATTTAAAAATATTCAATACAACATATGTATAATAGAGAAAAATAAAATATAAACAAGTTTGTAATCGTAAATTGCCTTGTTGTCTCTGTTTGGCACTATAATTAAACACCAGCAGAATGAAATACGTATTTTTTGTGCCGCTACACACTTCATTAGCATTCGTGGTGTCTTATCCATTTTGATTTCGTTGAAACCTAAACATGGCGCCCGCCTTGCACTGGGTGCAATTTTGGGAGACTCACTTATTAGCGCTAGGCATTAGGGGCAAGTAAAAGTGAGATTGAACCTAGCGTCGTAAACGCTGTTATAGATGTGGTTCCAGTATCCGGTTCGAGGGACCATAAACAAGTTCGCAATCGTGAAGTCTCTTGTTATCTCTGTTTGGCAGTACCAAAGTAGAGTTTGTGGACTATAATTAGACACCAGCAGAATGGAATATGTATTTTCTGTGACGCTACACACTTCATCAGCATTCGTGGTATCTTATCCATTTTGATTTCGTTGAAACCTAAACATGGCGCCCGCCTTGCACTGGATGCAATTTTGGGGGACTCAATTAGTAGCGCCAGGTATTAGGGGCAAGTAAAAGCGAGATTTAACCTAGCGTCGTAAGCGCTGTTATAGATGTGGTTCCAATATCCGTTATCTCCGTTTGGCAGTACCAAAGTAGAGTTTGTGGACTATAATTAGGCACCAGCAGAATGAAATACGTATTTTCTGTGCCGCTACACACTTCATCAGCATTCGTGGTGTCTTATCCATTTTGGTTTCGTTGAAACATAAATATGGCGTCCGCTTTGCACTGGTTGCAATTTTGAGGGACTCAATTAGCAGCGCCAGGCATTTTGTGGTAAGTAAAAGAGAGATTGAACCTAGCGTCGTAAACGCTGTTATAGATGTGGTTCCAGTATCCGGTTCGAAGGACCATAAACAAGTTTGCAATCGTAAATTGCTTTGTTGTCTCTGTTTAGCAATACCAAAGCAGAGTTTGTGGTCTATAATTAGACACTAGCACAATGAAATACGTATTTTTTGTATCGCTATACACTTCATCAGCATTCGTGTTGTCTTATCCATTTTGGTTTCGTGGAAACCTAAATAAAATATATTATTCTGTACACGTATTGTGTAACTTGTGAGAAGTTTTCGAAATTTTTCAAATACTTACACGCATCCAGTTTTTAACAGAATGATTCATATAATATTTAAAATTAACGCATTTAACGTGAACAATACATACACGGTTTAATATTAATCACGACTATAAATTTCTCGAATGAAAATTTTCTCATAAAATTATAGAACACGAGTACTGGATTGAAAACTGAAAATATCAATATACAAAATACTTTTATTTAATTTCTAATAAAAATATTCGAGTTTATAATATATTCGACTTCATTTGGTCGAAAATTGTAAACGAACGGTTTCTATCAGCCGACACCACAAGTGTCAGAACAATTGTGGATTTTGCATCAAAATTTTTTTCCCTCAGTGTACTATGAAGTGATACTGTAAGTCGTCGATGTGATAGCAATCGTTGCTCAATTTACAAAGTCATTTCTCCCTCTGTACTCAGACTTATATTAATATCTCTCTTTATTCCTTTGTATCGGAATAACAAATATGGTTTGATTCCATTCAATTAAACATTTTTCTCAATTAATTATGAGAGGAAAATAGATAAAATTTATAACAATCTTAGAAATCTATTTAAAAACTTTTTAGTTCCTCCTCGTAGAATTAATGTTTGCCTGTGCTGTTACTGCTGTTCAACATGTTACAAATGATGAGGTGGACGATGATGATGAAGATCATGATGTTAAGGCTTCAGATTGTTGTAGGAACAATGAAGTGCGTTATTTAAAAAGAGGGAAATTTTCAAACATTTCCAAAGGCCCTTCCTGAATAGAAATCAGGTTTTCAGTGGCAAACATCATCAATTAACCTCATTTATATCAGTAGAAGTGAGAGTATAGAGGTCGTTTGGTTGCCGTATAAAAATTTGGTTTGCAGCGGAGGGTCTGCATCTTGGTCAAGGTAAATTAATTGGTCAAATCCATTGGACAGAATGATTTTGCGTTGGCAAGACGGTTAAATATGATTTCTTTTCTAGATTATCCGAATACGTCTTGGAGATTTTTTAGCTGTATGATATCGACCCTTAAATGACTTTCCTTATCATGAGGAACCTACTGAATAGTTTTGGACGAACAATTAAAAATGTGCAGGGTATCATGGGTACCGCTGAACTGGATTTAAACGCAAAAGATGAGATACGATCCTGTACTTACCCCTCTATTCTCTCCTAAAATATAAGATATTCCATGATATATCTGTGGAGAATCTCCATCTGTCTGACATCGATGTTTCTATGATTTCTGTGGTGAACACAATATTTACAGGCTATCTAAATATTTACAGGTTTAGACAGCCTGTGGCGGTCTTTAAGGATTAATTTTAGCAGCTTTGAATATTTCTAGACTAGGTGACATTTAAGGAAAGGGTATTGAAAAGCATAGATCAATCGCTGAACAAAACAATCGTGATTTCGACTAACTCTTTGGGGATCTTCTGATGCAGTTGCAAGAGCTGGAAATGTAAAAAATGGGGTTAAAAATGCTGGACATTATCTTTAGGAAATCCAAAGAGCATCAACGTTATAGGCATTTTAGATATTGGTACAGTCGTCTACATTGAATATCACTTTAACTTCTTGCTGAGGCAATGGAAGTTTATAGAGTTATAAGTAAAAAACAATGGCGACAGGGCCTTGGTCTCTAAACTCCACTTCTCAAGCTGGTCCGGTAAAATTTTTAGACATTTCTCTCCTTGATATTTCATATAGAAGTATATCAACTAAGTCCGCTTTACGAATCAAAAAATCGGGCGAACTATAGTTAGAAATTGTTAATGCAATTTTGTTCTAACGAATTTGAGAATATTTTCTTTCATATTGTTCATTGTCACCTTAATCTATTTGCAAACTGTTCGATAATATTTTATCGAATTTGTTTTTATGTTATTTTATTAAAATACATAAAACTATTTTAAGAATTTATAAACTTTTACAGGAATACGAATCGAAAAATTATAGTTCTTTATATTATATTATAGTTTAGAGTGTAAAGAAATAATGAACGTGATTTAAACAATGCTAATACAACATTAATCAGTAGTAAATGTAAATTTTGCAGATAGACATTCGGGCGGATATAATGTATAATTACCCAAAATAAGTTTTGTATAAAATATATCATCCAGCCCACCACAAAACTTCTTTATGATGACTCAATTGGTTTCTGAGATATAACCAAAAACGTTCGAAGTGTTTTTTTTTTTTTTCAAATAAAAATTTAAATGAGTATTTTGTATAAAAAATTATTATTTACCAGCATATTTTTATTAATAATTCAGAAACCAATTGAATAATTATGTTAAGGAGATCGCTTATACTTTTCCTGTATCATTAAAAACTTTCATGATGATATAATTACGTCTATCCGTACTTTCAACATGAAGACGAATTTATGTCAATGTTTTCTTATCCCTTATCGTATACGCAATTAAACAAGATTTCATTTGATATTAAATTAATCGTGGAATTAAAGGGAGGAAATGTTTTCAAACGGCAGAAATTTGTATAAAAAAATTCCAATATCAAAAGAATTTCCCAGTGTTCTTCAATCAAATTTCAAATGTTTGTAAATGTTTTATTTTACAAAATGAGGAATGTTTAGGTTTCAATGAAACCAAAATGTATAAGACACCACGAATGCTGATGAAGTGTGCAGCGGCACAGAAAATACGTATTCCATTCTGCTGGTGTCTAATTATAGTCCACAAACTCTGCTTTGGTGCTGCCAAACAGAGACAACAAAGCAATTTAAGATTGCAAACTTGTTTAAGGAACTTGTTGCGTGTAATCTGCAAACTGAGATTTCGGTAAGCAACTATTCCATAATCTGGACTGGACGGAATATACTAATTTTTCAGATATTGGGAATAACCAGGTTTCTGACTTACAAGTAAAAAGAAAAATTTGTCACGTACTCGACTCTCTGCTATCCAATGTTTTTTTTCAGCTTCATTATGGAAATTTCTTTGAGTTCAATCACGCTCGAAGTATTTGCATTGTCGATTTCTTTGAATTCAATCACGCTCGAAGTATTTGCATTGTCTCAACAACTTTAGGTGACTTGAAATGCTCTGTTACATTCATAACTGAGAGTTTGTGTAGTTTTCAAACAACACTTTGTTTCACGTCACTTATATCTGGATTCTTAATGGAAAGTCGGCGAAAAAAACGAAAACTATTTAGGTTCGATTATGGTGAAGCCTACAAACTTTATCGTGACCTTAATATCATTCTTCATCGGGTTGGATAGAGACTGAATAGTTAACCACAACTTGCGTACTACTGAACTCAAATTGCTGTTCCTCAAATTATCGAATTATTTGTTCTGCTTATCTTTATTAACCGACCAGCTGTGCAATTCTTGGGTTATCAAGGCATTAGTACTTTGAATCACCCGAATCTGCGAGTCCCGGTATTTTGGCTATGTATTACGGATACTACGGATACTCTACCATCTTTGAACAGAGCGACTGCTGCGATAAAACTGCCTCAAAGCTTCTTATACATTGAACTAAAAAGATGCATAAATGCAAAGAAAAAATTCGTTGATTTAACGAATTTATACCCTAATTTTGAGTGTGAGAATAATATAAATAAAAGCAAGTAAGAAAGACATAGTCGGTCAAGCCCGACCATATGATACCTCACACCATTGTGCATGTCCATCAAAATACAGAATATTACGTGATTCCCGAAAGTGGGCTTATATGTGAGCTGTGGTAAATCCTCATAAAATTTGTCACTGTGATTTCTACTTATATAAAACTTTGTGTTGAATATAAAATTAATACTAACATGTGCATTGTGATTTATGCACATTAAAGTGATTTTCGGAAGAGGGTTTTATATGGGAGCTATGGTCAATTATATACCGATCTTCATGAAATTTTGCACAAAGATTGACACTTATACAAAACACTGAGTTACACTGAATTTCATTAAAATATTGCTATATTTAAGGCATTTATTGTTAAACCCCTATTCCGGGAGGAGGTTTGTATGGGGGCTAGGTGAAATAATGGACCGATCATAACCAATTTCAATAGGCTACGTCCTTGTGTCATGAAATTCCTATGTATCAAATTTCATTGATGCACAAGATTTACATGGACAGCCTGCCTTCCAGCCAGTTAGACGGACGGACATCGTTAGATCGACTCAAAAAGTGATTCTGAGTCGATTAGTATTCTTAAAGGTGGGTGTTGGATGATTTTTTCTGTGCGTTACAAACATCAGCACAAACGCATAATACCCCAACCACAGATTCAAGTGGCTTTATGACCTTATAGATGTAATCGTAAGCTTTCTGTACGATATTTCCAATAAACATAAATCATTCTGAGATATTTCTAAATAATAATTATGGAATATCTAAGTAGACACCACATTAATATAGCTGCAGAATTGTCTTGAACATTATTTGCTAAAAGATTCGTCCAAATTGATTACCTTTTATATTATTTTCTGCATATAGATACTCCCTTATCTTCAGCAAATGTTCTGGCAAGTTATGAAAAACACTTTGATGATCGCCGGATGCAGCGTCCAAATCTTGGTCGATCTGTAATATATTTTTTTAATAAGTGCTGAATCTCTTGGTTTTTGTATATTTTTCAAAACCCTCGTACTTGAACCCAGTAACACATTCCTGCATCATAATTCTTTTATCTGTATAAGTGAAATACATAATTTTAAAACGTGTTTAAAACAATAAAAATTATTAAACTTGCATTTTAAAAAATCCAGCAAGTGTTCCAAATTCCAAAAGCTGGAAGTAATTCTTTTAATTTAGTGTTTTCATTACTGGTATACGAGTTCTCCTGTCTAAATATATATGTTTTTGCTTTGCAATAACTGAATTTCCTTCATATTTCAGTTTCACAATTTTTGGTTGGTACGATCACAATATTCATGTTTCACAACATATTTACATTAACATTACTACATTACTCTTTTTTAGTATTTTTGTATTTCGGCTTAAGTTCATTGAATAATTGTAGGAGAATACATTGTAAAAGTTTTATTGGACACACGGCAAAATGTAATGCATTTTCTAGTCAGCCACGACCGTCATCAGCACTCTTCAGAGTTCCACTGTGGTGTTTTCTGTAAACATCATCTATTTAACTTACAACTTTTCGGAAAATGGAATCTGTAACTTACTTTTCTTATATATTATTAAGTAAGACGAATGGTTTACAATAAAGATTTTTTTTACAATTCCTTCCTTTTTCAATTATTATTGTTTAAATGCTTAAAGTTATCAGTTAGGTTGTAAATCAAGCAATGTATAATTGTTATTGTTTAGCCACTTATTTAAGTAGCAATGAACAATGTTGTTATTATTTGATTTATCCCTACTGTTTGTTTTCTATTTTTAGAAATACTTAACAGGGGAATCAAGTAACACTTTTTACACCGTGTCTTATGTAGAAGGTTAATTCGTCTTACTTAATAACATATAGGGAAATAGGGAATATAAGTTACAGATTCCAGTTAAATAATAAAATGTAAGTTATATAAAAAAATAATAAAATTCTACAGTTATTCAATGAACTTAGCCGCAATACAAAAATTCTAAAAAACTATAAAAAAAAGTGCAACAAAAAACTATAAACTAATTAATTATTCTTATAATTTTTGTTTTTATTATTTACACAACACTTTTGCTTAAAATACGACATTCCTTTTTCTTTAACGTTTTTGTTTCACTATCGGGTAAGTGATGGAAATCGATTTCGAAGACAGAACGAATTGAAATCAAAAAAAATATATGATGAACTTATTTCTTCGTTTTCTTTATTGATGAAAATTACAGTAAACTCACCTTTTATCAGATTTTATTATAAAATTTTAAGTGTTTCACGAAAAGTATTTCCTTGGTTTTCAATAGTGCTGTATATTGTAAAGGAAAAATAGAGCATTATTTCAAAAATTATTCATAGGATCTATCGAAATTCATCACAACTTTTCAAACCGTTTGATTTGAAAGCAATCGATTTCCATCACTTACCTGTATATTTCCCGTTAGAAAACAATGAATGAGTATGCTGAATTCAGCCTAAGTTAACGAACTATTTCTTTTATTCGGAATACTTATTCTTTTTTAAATCAAAGTATTAATACCCTAAATCAACGAATTGTGTACCGAATTTATGTGCACAATATTTTATGTTCCTTAAATTGAACGAACATGTTCTTTTCTTATTGAATATATAGACCTGTTCTTTAAATCAATGAACTAATACCTTTCATAAGTGTGTTGAATTTCATTGATTTTCAATGAATTCGTACGTTGAATCAAATAATTCTCGGAAAAAATCAACGAATTTCATTCAACGTACTTTATTCGTTGAAAAAAATTTTTTTTTTCAGTATACGTTGGAGTACATTGGAAGTTCATTAAAACTGCGGTTAGTAAATTCTTTGAAACCGATTATAAATATATATAATATATATATATATATATATATATATATATATATATACTTGATTTAAAATAAGCTCGTCAACGTCAAGTTGTGCAGTTGAGTTAATCAGGACTTTCAATTTTGATATCAGGCCGACTGCCGTTGGTGCCTATAATCCGTTTGGGTTCTTTGTCATTGAAGTAGAAGAAGGGGGGAACTAATCTATTTATTTCGCCTATAATACAAGTAGCTTCTTAGTCATTCCCAAGGCTGGTGCAAAGTCGAGATTCCTTTAGCTTTATTCTGTCTTAGAATATAGTGGAATAATATTCTGATCCATTCTATCGTTTATTGCAGCTCTGTAGTAAAAATTTCACAACCTTTGCTGAGATGGATTACGAAAGTCGGTAAAGTTTGGAAAGGACATTTAAATTCGGCAAGAATCATTATTATTATAGTAAGTGAAATGGAAACTTAGAATTTCATGCCACACTTCCAAATATTAAAGAAACAAATATTTATTCTCAGAAATTCAAGTATTAGTTTTACATAAGAAATCAATATACTGATTACTGTACCACGTGGTCTTGAGAGTGTAAGTTAATTGCAATCCAAGTTAGATATTGAAATAAAATTTCAATTTCAGCATAACATTTGCATGCGTGTCACTTTCTTTTTGGTGCCTTCAAATAATTGGCCTTTAAAAAAAAACTCTAAACAAAATCCTTCTCTATATCATATTGTATGTATGTTCGTTACTGTCCACCCTGATGTTACAAAAAAAAATACAAAGCAAGTAAATATCAATTCAATTTCTTACACTTTTTGCAACATTTTCATATGATCAACTTTTTCTTACACATTTTATGTATTCAGCAGCCCAATGTATGTAATTGTAGAGATTGTTTCTTTTATTTTTTGTAATGCGGTGGCGGTCAGTGATTATTGTAACCAACCAATTTAACCTTGAAATATGTTGATCTTTACATGTTCATATGTAGAATATATTTACAAAATATTCATACATTTAGTGGGATCTCGTTATAATGGAAAATAGTTGAATGTAGATGCATTGTTTGTTTTATTAAAATTTTACCAATTTTACTTTTATTTTAATCCTACAACTCTTAATTTAGTATTGGTTTGTTTCCCTATAAATGCGTGTTCAAAGCTGACATTTACCGACGCCAATTGTCTGCGTATAGAATGATGAGGCAAATGATTATGGTTAGTTGTTGGATTATTGGAACAATGTTGCTTGTTTACTTACACTAACAATCTTCCCCAACTATTGTTTGTTATGAATCATGAATTGCGTAATTCAATTTAATCACATTTGAAACGATCTCTCTCTCTATCTCCTGCTCATACTCATTCTCATTGACTTTAATTAAATTAAAAGTCAAATTCTACAATTCCATTGAAATCGATTTGAAATTCAGCTAACTAAAGAAAAAAAACATCAAGGAACTTAAAAAAAATTGACGACCAACTCACGTTCCTGTTAAGTTGTTGTTTAGTATCATTATGGAGTGTGTAGAAAACTTAAAATAACATGGTCATTTAAACACAGTAACCGCCGTTCTATGTAGCTGGTTCATAAGTATTGATTCTCCAACACACACCTATGCTAACATACCCAAGAAATGAGGTGGCAAATCAGGCAGCAACATTATTTGTTGCTAATTAAGCCAGCCTCAATGACAAAGAGATACGAATATTCTTCGTATTCGTATGAGTTCATACAGTAAGATATTGTGCCTAAATGAACAAGTAAAGATTGATATAGTTGGCCAAAGTTACTTAAGTGTACCCTCCTTAAAAGCAATAAAAGTACCTAATTTTAGCAAACATTCCATATTAGATATGAAAAGTGTTATACTACATTCAAATATAAACGTTTTGTATGTTGTTTTTGAAAAACGCCATAGCCTTGTTTAGACCGGCGCGAAATTACGAAATTTCATGCCGAAATTACGAATGAAATCTAGAGTGTTCATATAGGCTAGATGACATTTGATGTAATTTCGTGAACAGCTGATACTTATTGTTTACATTTTAAATTGTTATAGGGGTAAATAAAGTATTTTGAAATGGAAAGAAATAAGAAACAATTACATACTAAATTGGAAATTATTAATTTGCAACAA
The DNA here is from genome assembly GCA_932274085.1 of Protocalliphora azurea. Lineage (NCBI taxonomy): Eukaryota > Metazoa > Arthropoda > Insecta > Diptera > Calliphoridae > Protocalliphora > Protocalliphora azurea. The sequence goes on from OW026520.1 coordinate 39,683,059, forward strand.
TTAAAAATGTAAAAAGGATAGGTTTCATTTTGCAAAATCACTTTAATAATTAATTTCAAGATTTGTGTTTAAATTTAAGATCAGCTGTGAATTGTTTTTTTTTTTTTCTCTCACGGTTGAAACATGCATTACATAGTTGAAAAAAAGTATTTTTTCCAACCATGTACAGAGTTGCACGGAAATGGGCATCGTAATTTCAATGTAATTTCTCCGAAATAACACAAAATTATGTAATTTCGCAAGTGTCAAAATGTATGGGAAATTACGTAATTTCAACTTGATTTCGACCGAAATCACGAAAAAACGTAATTTCGCGTCGGTCTGAATGCCCTATAAGTAAAAATTTACATAAGTTCTCTCAGAGCGAATAGTCTAATTGGTAGCTGCATTAAAAAAAAATTAATCAATGCATGGTTGTTTTATAAAAACGGACGACAACGGCAACAAATGTTTCATATGAATAACTCGATGTTAAATGAACTTGTTTTACCTTCAGATGTACATTTGGAAATTTTACCGGAGAGGCTGTATTTATCTTTATGTTTTAGGCTATTCAAGTGCTGAATTTTGTCAAATATTTTACAGGACATTATTTCTCCATCTGTTTTAAAACTTTCTTTATTTTTCTATATTTTTAGTAATATTTTCATTAAAAATAAATATGTTCTAAATTGACAATTATCACCTTCAATATTATATTACGTTTAAACGTACGATTATTGCAAATAAAAATAACTTGCAAATAAATAACTCACTGTTTATACACAAATTTTATAAAGAAATATATTTTCTTATTTGTCGTGCCGAATGGGAAAAATACAACTATTATCATCGAAAATTTTATAAACGTAAAAGGAAGTGGGAACGCCGTAAGCCTTATTTGCAATTAGTTTCGCTAATCACGATTAGTTTTCGCGAGTCAAAATTTTCATTCCGCAATATTTTTAATTTCGAGTAAGAGGTTGTATAAATTTTATAATTTTTTTACCAAAATATTTAATAAATAAGATAAATAAGATTTATTCTGTGGAATTTTGACATGTTAACAATAATCAATGTCCTTCTGTGATTGTTAGTTTTCAAAAATTAACCCTTCTGTAGTATTTTTCAATGTTTTAAAACTTTGAAAAATAAACTTCAGTCCCTTTATCAAAAGCCCACAGGATTACTTTTTCTTCTACACAAAAAATTATTTTAAATTACATTTTTTCACAAAATATGACACAAAAATATGCATTTATGACAAACTATGCAAAAACATGCATTTTCAACATAATAATATGCAGAAATATGCACTAACAAATCGATGCTATTTTAAAGAAAATTTTCTTATTCGCAAAGATATTTAGTTTGCACTGTTCTAGGAGTACAACATGCATTTGCAAGAACTTCCGGTCCTTGATCATTACTAAATACTACAAGTTTCTATGTTCTGTAAATCAAATTAAAGTAAAAATATTCCGAATTTCAAAGACGTCAGATAATGAATTATATTTTATCAAAACTAATGCTAGAGTGCTCGATTTTAAGGAATTGATCTTGGACGACTTTTTTCTCCAAAGTTTATTTCAATAACAGTGCCACATATTATTAAGATCTTCATATATTATTATACTATAATATTTAACCTGAATAAAACCATTTAGTGATTTGGTATCGTATTTAATCCTTCGTTTTATATATACAAATTACATTTTTTGAGTTTTGCACTAAATAAATGATAGATAACTGTCAAAAATTTGAATTTTAATACTCTGAGGTTGAAAAAAGTACTATTTGAATTTTATTTTGACATCGAAAAATATTTTCATTTTCATCCCTGGTTGATAGACAAGTTCTATTAAAAATACTCGGTGGCATTTTCGTTATAGAAAATTACTGCCTGTTTTTATAACACGAGAGCAAAAACGACTCGTCTAACTTATATTTAAAACAAAAACAAATTTTGAAATTTTGTTTTTGTTTTAAATGTAAGTTAGACGAGTCGTTTTTGCTCTCGTGTTGTAAAAACAGGCAGTTAAACTTTACTCTATGTCTACAGCATTTCCAATTGTATTTCAAAACTTTATAATCCCAGCCAACATTTTCTATCGAAATTTGAACTAAAGCGACACCTCATGTAGTTAATAACAGTGTAATATAATATCATTTTCCTATCGGAGAAGTGTCACCATTCGGAAAGAAATGTGCCGCAGTTCTAACACTTTTTATATGACGCTATTTAGTACATTCTTTGGATGTCGAAATACAGACACTTGGAAGTGTAAAAAAATTATAGAATTATAATCGCTTTTATATAATAAACATGTTTTTAATGCAGTTGGAATATTTCTAGTAAATATTGTTAATTATAATTGAGCTAAATATATTTAAACTCACTGCAGTTACTCATTATAAATTTAAACTAAATTAACAACTTACTAAAACTTTAAATTAAGTATAAAATATTAAAAAAAAATCAGTAATTAAAAATTAAAAATTTTTTATATTAACACATTTTTTATTTAACACCATAAACCACAACATTGATCACTTCAAAAGTTATACATTTACTCCCTGCCAACATTTTCTATCCTAATTTGCACTAAAGAGTAACCTCGAGTTATTTTTAACAGTCGAATATGATATCATTTTCTTATCCAAGAAAGGTCACCGTGCGGGAAGAACGTGCAGCAGTTCTAATACTTTTTTAATGACACTATTAAGTGCTTTTTTATGTGTCAAATTGAAGTCATTTTGAGGAACAGAAAATGTTTTTTTACTATCCAAACTTTGACTAAATAGTATCCATATTTATTTTAAAATAGTAAAAGAAAAAAGAAGTTATTTTCCTATCGAAGAAGAGTCATCGTTCGGGCAAAACTGTATCTCAGTTTTGATACTTTTTTAATGACATTATTAAGTGCTTTTTTGTATGACGAATTAGAGTCATTTAGGGTTATTCAATATCGGTTTTAGCTGTGCTTAGGAAAATCTGACTTTAAATATTCAATTTAAGAGAAGACTTTTTAAATATAAAATTACACCAAATTGCTGATAAAAAAAAATAAATATTTTAATTAGGCGCGAATCCATGGGGGTAGCTGTGGTATTGGAAATTTACCACAACAAACCATACCAAAACAAACCTATACCTAAAATTTTCATATTTAGGAAATAATACACTCTGTTACAACGAAAAATCACTCGAGAAACGACATAGCATATGTTATAGGCCTTCTTGCAATATAGGAATCCATAATATGTTTTTAAGGGTTTTGAATCATAATCTCTAGAAAAATGTGAATTTATAGGCGAAAATGTGAAAAATTCTATTTTTGGAATACTTGAAATCGGATAGGAAACAAAAAATTGGCAAGCGATGAAATATTTTCTATATTAGAGGTAATCTATTTTGAGCCCTATATGCCCCATATGCTCCTAAAGGGCATATCCAAATTCAAAATTATACGCTCTTCTGCTACTTCTATGTGAAATCTTGTAAATCCAGCCAGCTGATTAGAAGAAAGATTTTTTCAAAAAAAAAAAAAAACTAAAATCTGAAAAAAGAAAAAAGAATTGTGTAAAAACGCGGTGGAGGAGCTGAATTTTTTACGGCAGATAGGAAATAATAATTTATGAGAAACAAGAAAATTAAAACAACTTACCTTAGTAAAAAAAACTTTAGATATATTTTGATAGATTGGAACAGGATATTTTTGATTTCGAAGAGCCTAACAACTTGAAAAATTTAGTTGAAAGGTTTGATGAACATACATATATGGGTTCAATTTCACTAAAAATATACATATTTTTATGAGCGAAACGCAAATTTATTTCGAAATTTTTTATTATTAAAAACAAGAAATAAATCCAAATTTATTTGTTTTTTTCAAAGTAAATTGTCAAAATGAATTTTCGCTTCGTTTTACGGAATAACATGTATTTTTATTTTTTAATTAATTTAATTTAAATTTTTTTTTCAAAATTTTTCGTAAAATTAAAATAAACAAAAAAAAAGAAAAAGGAGTGATAAAGTGAGGTAAAAATAATATATAATATATAATATATATTATATATATTTTACGAAGCTTTCTTAAAATTTGAAAAAAAAAATCGATTGCTTGCCTTTAAAAGTAACACGCCAACTAAGTATCATCGTCTTCTTCACATTTTTTGTTTTAAATTTAAAATCGAAATTAATGTTATTTGAAAATCGAAATTAATGTTATTTGAAAATCGAAATTAATGTTATTTGTTTTTGTAAAATTTTTTACTATCAGGAAAATAACATCTTGAGAACACTAATGGGAGACAGTTTTTTGTAACTTTATATTTATCCAAAAACTAACTTTTAAGTGGCAATTTCGACATTTTAGTTAGTAAGAAATATAGAATAAGTAGATCAATAATAGAAATTAATGTTATTTGTTTTTGTAAAATTGTTTACTAACAGGAAAGTAACATCTTGAGAATACTAGAAAGAGTCATTTTTCTGATAGTGGATAAAACTATCACCTAAATGCTAGCAGGGCTGATCCAAATTATGTCGTGCTTGTTCGTTTTCTTTGACCTGGAACAGTCGCCCAAATGAAGTTTTTAGATCAAAATTCGATACTAACGTATTTTTTATTGCAAATTTGTGCATTTTCTACTTTTGAACATTCAAGAGTGTCAAAAAATACTCTTTATAGTAGTTGGATGAAAAACTTTCTTCCAAATGATGGCAGTGATTATATTTTAGAAATTTCTAATTACATTTCAGAATTTTCAAATTGTATTTAGAAAATTGTCCATAAGAAAATATTAATTACGATCGTGAGCCTATTCAAATATTAAATCAATTAAGATTACATTTTGTATACTATTATAGTGAAAGTTTTAAAAAGTTTTACAAGTAATTCTCATATCAAATTTCGAATAGGGTGGATAGGTCAAGTAGTAGTAGAAAATATTACTTATCGCATCAAATAGAGAAGCGAAGCGCACTGGTAGAAACAAGTAAATAATAGATTTAATACTTTGGCATTTTACAAAAGTTCGCATATCTTTAAGGAAGATGTAATAATTTTAGTGTAGAACGAATATTTTATAAATGTAAGACAATAATAAATTAAACAAGTTAGAGCACTATATACCCTTCACCATCTTAGCAACAAATAATAAAATTTTCACCTTAAATTATGTTTTCACATTTTCACATTTATACTTACAAAAATAATGTACATTTTTTCCAATCTACAAAAATGTAAACATAAAATTAAACTCTCATAGCAAGATTTGCTTACTTAAAAAAACAACGCTGATAGCTTTTGATTACTACCAAATTTATGTACATATGTTTGTATGTGGAATCTACATTGTAGATACATGCTTATACAAAAAACAATAACACTGAGTCATTGCAATGCTTCCATTTCCAACTAAAAATCGTCCAAACATACATAAAAAGATGATTGTGTGTATGTATATACAATCAACAACTACTGCTTGCTTATGCAAAAACCAAAAACAACATCACTGAAAGTCATCTCAATGTTTTTATATATGTTTGTATGTATATATTTTTAATAACTTTTACACACTTTTGCCTATAACTCGATTGTTTATCGACCGATATGGTTAACTCAAAAAACCGAAAATTACCGATATATATAAAAACGGAACGGAATGCGTTTTGCCCGATATCTCGGTTAATATTGAAAGAAATGAACTAATTCTTGAGCAAAAAAAATATTTAAAGGATTATAATTTGAGGTGACTTTTATTTTTAACTAATTAAGTGAATTTTCATTTAGTTTTTGAAAAACATAAATTTAAGTTGATTGTATTTTTGCTTTCAGACATCTCCAATCCCATACACCCATGGCTGAAACGAAACACTTTACCTGCGAAATATGTAACTTTAAAACGAAAATAAAGGGTCATCTGCAGCGCCATATTCGTCAACATACTGGAGAAAAACCCTACGCCTGTCCTCATTGCGATTTTCGTAGTACAACATGGGAAAATTTGCGTAAACATGTTTTAAAAACTGGAAAACATGCAGGAAAATTTGTATTTGAATGTCAGCATTGTCAAGAAGAAATAAAAAAAACTGAAGGACAAAAAGAAAATAAAATTAAAGAAATATTCAAAACGAATTCACATCAAGAATATCAGCAGCATTTAAAAAATCAGCATAAAATAAAAAAATAGAGGGAATTTAAGTTCCCGCTTGTATGTAAAATATAAATAAACTTGTATGTAAAACAGTACTAAAACTTTTAAATAACACTTCTTGCAACAAAGTTGATTTATCTTATAAAACTGCATTATCAACCTGCATTACCTTCCCTGCTCAGTTTCACACAAATTCTTATCATTATAACATTTTATCACGTGTAGATCAAATTTATTTATATTATTGCAGCGTTATGATATAATTGTTAGAGCTTAAGCGAAGATAAATATTTTTTGCTATCAAACGTCATTTTGTTAAGAAAAAACGCAATGGCAATCTCAATTAATTAAATATTTAGAGCAAAAATAACACAAAATACAATGAAATTAAAAAAATTTGCTATTAAATTTTAACAACATACCTTGACGAAAACGAAAAAAAAGTATTTATTATAAAAAAAATTAATCTACATGTTCCCATATATACTGATATAAATAAAAAATGCAGTAGCTCTGCCGACGTTTTGTTACTTCTTACAATAGAAAAATCTCTCGTATAGAACCTACGTCAATTATAGAAGAAAACGTATATCATAATAAACCATGTAAAAAGTACCAACAAAAATCAAAATGGCGCTTTTTCTCAAGCAACGTCAAGACAGTAATAATACTGACAAGTTCAGTCTACATTAGGCAAATTTTTATAGTGATAAAAATTTGACGTTTGTTTTGACAAAAATTTCTGTAGTATAGACTCGACATTATAAGGGAAAACGTATGTCATAATAAACCATGTAAAAAGTACCAACAACAATCAAAATGACGTTTTTCCAAGCAACGTCAAGGCAAAGTTGTCAAAGCTCGTGCGGTGATAATTTTGTTTTAACATTACATAATAACACAAATTCCAAACTACATTAGACAAATTTGTATCTTGATAAAAGTTTGACGTTTGTCTTGATAAAAATTTGTGCAGTGTAGACTCGACATAATCTAGTGTCTACATTAGGCAAATTTTTATCAAAACAAATGTCAAAATCAGTGCGAATACATACAAGGTAACCTTAGTTAAACAGCTGATTATTATTTTGGTTATTACAGTTGTCAAACTGCAAATATAAAAAACAGTAACGAATACACCATATTGTTGTTTTTGTACACCTGTTGCACCTTGCATAAATTCGTGTTAAGTTTGACGTTTGTCTTGATAAAAAATTGTCTAATGTAGACACTATGTAAAAAATGACTGACAAAATAAGAAAAAGAAAAGACAACACAAAAGAGAACATAAACACAACACAATTAAATATTAAATTTTTATGGATATTATTAAATATATTTTATTAAATTTTTCTCTTAATCAAAATTAAATCTCCTTTTACCATCGAAACGATAGCCATAAGCGGCAGCATTTTTTGTATCCACCAAGGCTGGATTACGATGCTTGAAGAATGAGCCATGTGCATGAGCTGGCCGGGAAGCACTATTTGGTACACCATCCATTTCTCGAGGATAGAAAGCTTCAAACATACCTTCCGGTGGCAAGACCGATGCAATCTTCTTATCATTTGGATCATAGGCCATACAAATGTTTAACAAAACTACGATAACTAAACTGGTCAGTAAATAACGCCACATTCTTGTTTATTGTTTAATCTAACTTTTATTTTTTTTTTTTTTCAGAAAATTGTAACAAAACACTTTTTAAACCACTTTTTAATTTGTGTGTATGAATTTAATGCTGGTTGAAGTTGAACTATTGTAGCAGTTAGTTGAGTTTGTTGTCTGTGGCGATTGTTTTGTCTGATTTTAATTTTTTTTCTACAGTTTTGTTTTGCATTATTTACTTTTTTTAACGCTTTTTTGGGCTCGGCTCAGCAACATTTTTAATTGTTAATTACTTTTTTTAAATGATTGTTGCCGTTGTTATTTTTTTTTTTAGTTTCTTTTCTACTTTTATGCTACACTATACATACTTGCAATTGTTATTTTAAGGTTTTTTATTATCATGTTAATTTGTTTTTTGACATTTTTAATTTGATTGTTTTTACTACTTTTTTTATTGTTTTTTCTATTTTGAAATTAGCAAAATTTTAGCTCCAAATTCCGCTTTTTGGAGAAAATACAAATTTTTGAAATGTTTTTGTAGGTCTTATCAAGGCCTATAAAAATATTTGAAATCGGACGAAGAACAAAAATTAGGCAGGCGATTAAAAATTTTATATGTCAGAGGTACCTTACCTTGAGCCCCCTCTTTGAGCTTCGTCCTTGAGGGGTCTGTAGGGTCATCCTTTCAAACGCCTATACCAAATTTCATGCAGATCCAACCAGCCGATTAGAAGTTACATATTTATAAACGCGTATATCCATAATTTAAATAATATAATAGATGATATTTTTTTGTAATTTTGTTAATAATTTCATCGATTTTTTCCAAAAAAACAAGTAAAAAACGTCGGTCAGATCCGAACATTTGATACCCTATACCATGCGTTTTTAATATTTGTGGAGGGGGTCCTTCATTGGTTCTGTGGTCAGATTTGATAGTATAAATTATTTTTCTGTAAAATAAATATATTTTGTATGAAGACCCTCAACGATGCGTATTATTGAGCCGAATATGTAAAAGATATTTAAAAAATTTTTCAAATTTATATTCAGCTTCCTACCAGCGATTGAAAGTCACAAGACTAGAAAATTTAGTAAAAAAAAGTTGGTCCATAAACCATCACTTAAGTTTATCGTGCGAAAAAAATGCGATATATATATATATATATATATATATATATATAGTGGATAAAATATTAAAAAATTGCATTGTAGTAAGTAAGTATGGTCATAATTAATTAATTTCAAAAAATTGTTCAATAAAATGCACTAAAAAGTCCTCTAGCGGAACAAGCAAAATCCTATTGGAAAATTTTAAAAATGTTTTTTCCATAACAAGCTGAAAATTACGAATTGTTTATGACCTATTTCTAGACACAACTCAAAACTTTTTTTTAGCCAAAATGTGCCAGGCAGCAGATTTTCAGTCGTTGCTAGGTAACTGAAGATGAATTTTGAAAATTTTTTAAATATTTTTTATGTATTCAGACCATAAATACACATCATTTGACCATTTTAATTAAATTTATTATGCGCCTGATTCCCGAAAGTATGTTATATATGGACCATATTCAATTATGTACCGACTGTGATAATTTGCACTAGTTTTTCTACCCATATAAAACTTATTCGTGTCAAATATTATTGTTATGCTAGCAATTATATTAGATTTATGCAGTTTAAAGTGATTTTAAGAAATGGACAGATTTCTACCTATCTTTATGAAATTTGCACACTGATTTATGCATATATACAGATCAATTGATTTGAATTTTAATTAAACCATGATTAATATAAAGCATTTATAAACATTCATTATTACTTATTGTTCTACAAAAATATTTTGATATAAGCAATTATTAGACCATTTTAAGCTATTTTCAGCCGCAAAATTTGGCATGTTCTAATCTGAATTATTATTACCGACATTTTGTATACAAATAGATGTTTAATAAATCTTATCAAATATTGAAAAAAGTTAAGAAAACGATTAAGTCCCTTGTAAAATTTTGCTTCATGCTTCATTTGTTGGTTATAGTATTATTAACTCTTAAATTAAAAGATCAAATATTTACCATATATTAATTATACTGTTTTTGAGTTATTAAAAAGGAAAGTATTTAAAATCTGTGATCATTTGGCAAAAATGTTATCAAAATATAAGATTTTACGAATTTAAGATTTTAATTTGATTAAAATAAAAGAGGCATTAACGCCTCTTTTCATAAGAAAAAGATTTTTGTGTTGAAGGCTATGTCATCTACACATTTATGTATATTATATAAAATAATCCAATACTTCAATATTACAAAGATTCCTAATTTCAAAGCTTTAACGGGTTTGGTGCGGAAACTTTTTTGATGATTGCGAAAATGTAACATCGCTTTTCTTAATATTATTTTTGTATATTCGCATTTATTATTTGTATATTATATATATATATATATATATATATATATATATATATATATATATATATATATATATACTAGCTGACCCGAGCCGCGTTGCTGGCCCTAAGCAAACATTAGTGTTGTATTACTGAACGATTTAAATTGATATTTTAACGAAATTTACGACCTTTAAATAAAAATCTAAGGAATACCTATTATAGTGTTTTTTACAGAAGAATTTAAATATGATGTAGATGTGGGCTCAATCAAAAAATATACGCATGTATTTAAGGCAAATTTGAATTTATATTTATTTATTACTTCATCTTAAGGTTAGCGGATAGACAATGTCTTTTTTTTGAACGGAATGATGAGAGCTGTAGTCGAAATTGCAGTTGTAATGGAACGCTGCTTGATTCAAATCAGAACTTGAAGCAATTCTTCTTATGCGTTGATTAAAAATTTTAAAGTTGTTGAATTGCTACATTTGCTCGACGATTTCTCATTGCTAACCGAGCCGTTTCATTTCTCGCCTGCCTTTCTTCCTGCGTTTGTGATGTACGAAGTCGGGCCAAACTAATACGGGGTTGTTCTCGTGCGAGTTCTCGTTCATATATATTCAATTGATTGACGATATTACGATAAGTACTTGCATTACGTGTTCGACGCGAAATATTAGATCTCCGGGGTCGCGGCATTGTGAATAACACTTAATAACGAATGCCAAAAATACAACAAATGGTTTTAAATATCACAACCTCACTAAATGATGAGCTTTACTTGGAACTTACCGTTTGGAAATAGAATTCTACACCACCACCAGAAAACAAATTGCACAAAAAAGTAAGCGTTTCGATAGAAACAGAAACAGTAATTGTTATAATTTGTATTAAAAAAAATATTTTTAATGATTATTAAGGCAAAGAAATTATGACAAAAAATAGTTTTTTTTATCGCGGATTTTTCGCGAATTTTTTTTCGTATTATCCTTTTCTGGCCGGTGACCGTTCCGAATTGGTGAGAATCATCAAAATCGGTCTAGTCGTTCTTGAGTTATAACAATAGTAACTAACATCACTTTCTTTTATATATATATATATATATATATATATATATATATATATAATTGCAAAAAGCTATATCTATAATACATAACTTAAGACGTTCACATTTTTCCCCTTCAAAAAATTTTTTAATATTTTGTATGAAATATGTATCATTAAAATGTATTTAAAAATTATAACTTAAATAGCTTTCCTCTGATTTAAACAAATTTTTGTTTTATTTGAAATTAAATAAGCTTCCTAATAGAAATTTATATCGTCGGTGCGCTGACGAAAAGTCCTATATATAATTTTCAGATTTTTTTCTTTTCTTTTAATTTCATTATATTATATATAATAATATTAGGATTAATTCCAAAGTTATTAAAAGGATTATTAAAACGTAATTTTTGTATGGCTTTAACACAAAAAATAATTTGTTTTTCGCTCTCTCGAAAAGTTGTTCAAAAACACATCGATTTATCGTTAGTGCACCGAAGATATAGTTTCTAGCAAAATAATACAAAACTGTAGTTGAAGTTAAAAAGTTGGACAAAAAATTTTAATTTTCAGGCACATGTATTATATAATAGTTCTTAAAAACTTGGATTAATGCAATAACATGTTTCCATATATAGCTTTAGATTTTGAGGGAGTATCGAAATTTATGAAAATTATACAGTAACCTACTCATCATGCTTTACAACCAGAACTAGCAGAGTAAATAAAAATTTTTTTCATTTTGTAACAAATGTAATTTAGAAGCAACCCTAATTGAAACCGGAGGAATTACTAATTATATCACTCATGCATAAAAATCTGCATGAGTGAAATAATTAGTAATAAGGTAAAAGGGAACTATATCAGTGGATGTGATATTTTTTATGTCTACCACAAAAATAATTTGGTTGTTACTGTAATAATAAAATAATGCTCAATTATATTTTTTCCCTGTATGTGATCAATTAATAAACCGAAGTTTTCAGTTTTTTAATTTTGCTTTGCTGCTTGTCGGTAAGTAATTAGGTCTTTATAAAACTTTTATCTTTTTTATTTTATCTTTTATTTTATATTTTTATACCTTTTTCTATTTTCAATAGAATTTATAAACTCTTATAGCGTATTGATTTACAGCAGCTTTTTTATATCTCCTAATTTTAGTATTAAAATTTTTAAACTTTGAAAGTAAGGGAGAATAAAAAAAGATGCAGACTATAAAAGATTGGCAAAAAAGCATGAGCGCATTCTAATCTTTATTTTATAACTTTGCTAGGGTGAACGACTTGGTTTTTCCAACCGGTTTTTTCGGTTTAAGTACTGTCGCTTTTTTCAAAATGTTCATTTTTCGAATGCCGAAAATATGCCGAATTTTCAATCACAAAAACCGGTTTTAAAAATAACTTTTTATTAAAAAAAAAAAAAAACATATCTATTACCTCTATATTCAAAAACCTCTATCTCGAAAAACACAACCTTTCAGGAGAGCAAAGAAAAAAACTGTTTTTATTTCTCTTTTTTGCAAGTATTTAAAAAATTTCTTTTACAACATTTTTTAAAACCACGACTAAATTTTACATATAATGCCTTTTAAAAATATTTTACAATATTGGCAATTTTAAAGAGAGATAGGCATATGATTTTGTACTTCTAAAATATTAAATGTGTAGAAATAAAATAACGATATAGAGGGTTTTGTGCATTGTAATAATTACCATTTAATGTGTGATTTGTAAAGTTTTTAAACTAGTTAATAATTTAGAAAACCATTATAATTCAAATAGGCTGCTTTATTTTGGGATAGGAGCAGAGGGAATGGTACCCCTGTACAAACAAAATAATAATTATTATTGGATAAAGCGTTGACAATTTAACGGAATTTGTGGTGAATTTCATTTTATTCACCGCACCCTTTTATTCACCACACCCTTTTATTCACCACACTCTTTTATTCACCACACTCTTTTATTCACCACGATTTTTTTACCGCACCCACCCACCCCCTTCATAAAAAGAGAAAGAAAAGTTCAACTTTTTGTCTTTCTCCCCGTTTTTTGTTTCTCCGCCACTCCTCTTTACAACATTTTTGGTTCACGTTCTATTTAAACGAACTGTAGTGCGATTCAGTAACTTTTAACGATTCGACAATCCTAAACTTGTCAATAGCTTTTGTTCTTTGCAGTAACGATTGTGTGATTCACTAAGTACTCTTAAACGATTGTATATAACTATTATTTCGTTGGCAGCTCTCCACAAGGAAATGCCGAAATAAAAGTAAGGTTCAAAACCAAATAAAAAAAACAAACAAATTTGAGACAAATCGAAATTTTTTTTAACAGTTTTAAGACGGTGATTGATTAAATTATCTCTTTGATATTGATTAAGATGTGTTTCTGTTAATGGTTTTCTTCAAAATTACCACTACTCCTAAAATAAGATTCGCAAACGTAGAAGCACGGTCTATAACCATGGAAGCGCAGACTACAACCACAAAACAACGACTGAATCATTGGGTTGACTTTTTGGCTAATTTTTGTCACGATTCGATTATCGTTAAAATAAGTTACTGAATCGCACTACTGAGGTTGATAAAAGATTACGCAACTTAAAAAAATTACAAAAATATCCCTTTTTGGTTGGTGTCGGTACTTATTACGTTAGTGAAACTAAGATAAGTGAAAATCTATGCTAAGAAATGTATTTCAGCGCCATTTTTTAACTATACGTCAAGTTAACTTTAACGTTAAGTAATAAATAGCGCTGCTGATTATGAACTGTGTTATTAACTGTATTACCTTTCTTACACAGTTTGGCCTTACCTTGAATTTGCATTCAAAATACAACTCTGCTACTAGACAAAGCAAAGCTAAAAAATGTTTGTCAAAATAAGAAAAAGAAAACAAGAGAACATAAAGAAGACAACAAGAATTAAATATTAATAATAGTTTTTGTGTACGTAAAGTGAGAACGGAGTAAAGAAAAAAATTACATTTTTTTGTAAACGCGATTTGTAACAAAATTAAGTCTTAATTAAATTAACAAAATAAAATAAACCTTTAAAGAAAATTACATAAATCAATAAAATATGCAAATATTTATTAAAAGTAAACAAAAATAATGAAAAATATTACATAAAAAATATTGTTGAAGAGAAACGGAAGGTGGACAGAATTATTTTCTTCATGAGTGTTCAGTGATTTTGTGAAGCTTTTTAAGTGTAATTTAATAAAAATTAATTAAGAAAAAATACAAACGAATGAAGAAATAACATGAAATATATATGTAAATATATAAAAAATTAAATATGATAACAACAATGGATACACGGTCATATACATCATCAACAACTGCAACAACGGGGCGAAATGAATTTGCGATGCCAGGTAAAAAATTTTAATCAAGAGACAAGAGATAACGAAAAGGACTTGATATTTTTATTTCGATATTAAAGGAAATTTTATAAATGGTGTTTGTTTGATAAAACTAATAATAAATTTTGGGAAAATGTTTTAACAGGAACAAGTGAAAGTTTATAGATGAAAATCTATTGAAATCCAGTTTTACATACCTTCACTTACAACACAACAAACACCATATTTAACATACATATTGTAACTTTATCTTTTTTCTTCGGTCGTTTCTTTGCAAATGGGGCACTCCTTGGTTTTGTAAGCTATTATAGCATGCAATATATCTACAAATAACATTGTTGTTGCTGTAATTTTTATTGCTAATATTTTGTTGACTGACTTTTCCAATAGACGTAACAACGTAACAATTGCTGCACTAAAAGAGTGGCAGTAATAAATAGTGAATGGGGGTGGGTTTTTTGACTGAAGCAACAAGCTGTTTAAATACTTTTACGGCCTCTGCTTAAGCACTTAAAACTAGAAAAACAAATCTCCTGAGCCCATTTTTAATTTAATTTATTTTTCAATTACTTTATTAATAATTCCAAATATAATGTGCTCTTTTCCCTCTTTGCCCATTTCTTTATTGTTTGTTGTGTTTGTGTATAAGTGTAGTTCTTTCTTGTTTATTGTATAAACAGCTGCCAAAATTTTGTTTTTATTTTTTTTCCTCGACAAGTATAGTTCTAAATTTTGTTTTTCTAAACTATGAACTTCCGTTTTTTAAATACATTTTATTTGTATTGGTTATTTTTCGTAAATCTTTATACTAATGTTTTTCTATGTTTTTAATTTTATAGAATTGACCCCAGAACAACAAAAATTATTACTAGAATTGCGCAGAAGACGTCAAGAATTATTGTTAGAAATTCAGGTAATTATCATACCATTCAACTTTTAACTAAACAAAAAGGTTTATCTTTAACATTATTTTTTTTTGTTTTTGTTTTGGATACCAGCAGCCAAACAACAAATATTTATTAAGCTTTTTCTTAGAAATTTATGTATGTAAAAAAAGAGTAAAATCAGAAATGGGTAGGTTAAGGCACGCTTTAGCTTTAAACTGCCTTAATTGATAATTTTATTAATATTTAAGCTATAATGTACTTAGAGTAATACCCGTTGTCTGAACTTTGTGACAATAACAAAATTATAACAAAACTAATATTTTGACATTTATATATGAAAATTGTTTTTTAATTTGTTTTATTATATTTTTTCATTAGTCGTAAAGTTCAGAATACGGGGCTAAATCTAAGAATTGTCATTTTTTATATTCTAAAAAAGCATTTAACTTTTAGAATTATAATTGCGAATTTGTTCCATATATGTATATTATTTGGGGACACTCAATTTTAACAATTTTAGTTATATATTTTCATAAAAAAATGATTATTATTTTATTAATTAACTTGCTGCTTGCATGGAAATTTATAGAATCGTAAAAATACCGTTTTGTCCAGTTATTTTAAAATATCAATGTGTTCCATAACTATTAAAACTTCCAGTTTTATAAAAAATGAAGAAAATTTTAGTGCAATAAAACTGTAATTTTCTCTATTTTCATCGATATGGAATTATACTATAGTTTCTTCACCTTAAAATCAATGACCTTCCGGAAGTTGCATTAAAGTGCATAAATAACATAACATGTTTCATAGAAATATACTACGCTTAATACAAGTATCGGTTCACAATTGGTCGCTAGTCCCGTATAAGGCCCCTCCTCGAATTTTGATGCACATGCACACTTGTGTAGGGTATCATATGGTCGGGCTTGACCCACTATATATTTCTTACTTGTTTTATTTTACATTCTGTCATTGCTTAATTATTAATCGATTATATATATATATATATATATATATATATATATATATATCTATAATATTTCGTTTATATGGTAATTGACTTTACTTCGCATTCCTATAATATATCTTCGAAGTTACAGCAAAAAATTAAATGATATTCGAACGTAAACGACATTACAAGCAAAATAATACGAAAGTGATTCGAATTCGTATTGCTTACAAGAAAATTTTATTGCATCAATAATCATATTCGCATTGCGGAAGTTTCTCCGATCGGGAGATATTATGCGTCACAGGCGATACATGTAAGCAATAAGAAATCAATACGCCTCAAAGAAAAATAAGCAATATTGATAGGTAATCATCTAGGTGAAAAAAGAAGATACCGCCAGATAATTTCTGGAATATGTAATAAATATGTAGCAAAATTATCACTAAATCAAAATCTAGAAATAATATAATAAAGAAAACTTACTTCTTGTAAAGCACGCATACAAATTTTAATATCATAAAATTCATAAAACTATCCATAAACGCTCGCATAAAAATATAATTTTTTTTTGCTAAAAGAAAATTTTTTTCAATATTTTTTAATTTTTGAATAATTTTTCGACAACTGAAAAAATTGTAACTGAAAAATGAAAGTAATGCATTAATTTCTTCCAGATGATTTCATCAATTTATGCGGAGTTGATAGTCATCTTACTTAACAAAAATGCGATGTTTTGAAGATAAAAATAATAAAAAATTAAAATTTTATATATTTTTATTGTTTATTGTCTAATTTTCTTTAAACTGATAAACATACGATATTAGAAAAATATAGTTTTGCTGATTTAAATAAGGAAAAGAAGATATTGCGTAAATATCTTCTATGGAAAATATATTCCAAATGTTTAAATCGGGCTATATATTGAGAAATTATAGTTCAATTGTTATTGAATAAATTCATATAATATAAAAATAGTAATACGTCTCGGGGTTTATAAAAATCGAGTCATATATTTTTATTCAATGCCGTAAATAGTAGAATAAAATTATTTTCTCGTTACTAAGTTTGGGAAATTGTAGTTATCATTTTAAGATCTGAACAAATTTGAAATTTATGACATTTGTATTTAATTTTGTTGATATTTTTAGTTTATTTTGTTAATATTATTAATATTTTTTAACGTCATATGTTTCTTTCAAATGAGCACTATTTAGTGGCTATATAATTATTACCAAATTACAACATTATTTGATTCAATTTATTGTAAAAAGAATCCTTTACTAAAGCAGTGAGCTATTTTTTAAAGTTATTTTTGATTATTTTATTATTTTTGAATATTTGAGAGTGCTTTCAAATATCTATTAAATTATATTCGGAACAAGCCAATTTATGAATTCGGTAAATGGCAATATCTAATATTTTGTCATTTTTTCCCGGAAATATGTTGATTTTATAGAGAAAGTTTCATGCATTCATTTGATGCAAATATTATATTTCTAAACCTTTGAATACAGGGTTTCACAACGGAACCAAATTGAACCCAAGTGAGCTGTCTGACTAGACATTTGCCTTAAGAATGTAACTTAAACCATTGAATAAAATATATTTTTAGTTGAAAATTATTTATTAAATAGGTACTTCAGCAAAAACACAGATGTGCGTTTTCCAAACAATAATATGTATGCGACAAAAGTGTTTATTTACAATATATAAATTACGCATGATAAAATATATTCCTAAAATAGTCGTCCCTTTTTATTTTTGTAGCAACGCTTTTTTGTTTATTTACAAAAGAATAAATATCAAACAATTGGCTTAAAAATAAAAGTAAATCTTGTGAGAGAGAAGTGGTACTACTTCCTTATATTTATATCAAGATAAATACTTAAATTTTTGACAATAAAAATAAAACATAAAAATAAAAAAATGAAAACATAGTCTAGGATAAAGAAACTTCAAATTTCTGTAATCGTTATGTTTTGCCTTAAATTACTTCAATCAGAACACCAGTATTAGAAACATAAAATCATTCTCATACAAAAAGTAAAGAGAGTTACATAGGTTAGGTTAGATGGCCAGCAGTAAATGTAAACTATACAGCTCACTTGGGTCCTTTTGGTCCTGTTGTGTTACCCTGATGGATTATGTGAATCTGTTTTCACATGTTCGAGAATAGGTTCGAATCGAACTAACCCAACGCACGAATAAAAGATCTGATCCGTCTGACATCAATTTCAGAGTGATCAGATAATTCAGCAGTCTTTATATTCACAAGAGCGGGAACAGTGACTAAGAAAACTGTTTCTTCCTCCTCCTCGTTAAAGTAACTTCTACAATAGTCGTTAAAAGGGAGTCCTAGTCTCCTAGCGTGTGAACCAGCAAACCTGTGCCCAGTAATAATGGCTACAAGTGTTCGTAGCTGACGCATTGGCAATCTCAGAATGAAACCTCGACCGTTTTTTTCCGTATTGGTGTTATATCTGTCTAGAGATAGAACATGCGGACTCTTTGTTGAGCTATTCTCGACAAGTACCGCAGTATCATAAATCTGCAAGATGACAGCGGTATGCCAACTAGTTGGTCGGTTTCTTCACTTTGGATAAAGGAACCATTTCTGACTAATTCATCTGCAATAATATTTCCCGGGGTCTTGAGTGACGCCTTACCCAGATCAACTTTGAGTGTCTCGCCATCTCATTTAAAGATGTTTCATGTGATTCATGCACCAGCTTGGATGTCGAATAGATACCCGAAAGAGACTTAATTTGAATACCCTATAGTACATTAGCCAATTTACCGCTCTCCTAATGGCCGATATCTCCGCTTGAAGAGTAGTGTAGTGATCCAGCAATTTAAAGGAGATATTCCTCCTATATGCGGGAATAAAAACACCTCCCCCACCCCTTCAGAAGATTTGGATCCATCAGTGTAAACCTTAATCGATCCGGCTTCCATCGCCTTCCACCATGTTATGGCTCTATACATAAGTATAGGCTTGATCACCATGTCGAAGATCCATCTTGTATTCTTAGGATTTAATCCTCAAGATTTCCCTATGGTCTTCCTACACATATAAAGGGCAATGTTTGCCTTTGACGCTCTAGCCTCGGTGTTCTGGAACCAGGACAGTTTGGAGTCCACTATTATACCCAGATACTTCGCACTGTCCAACACCTTTAATTCAAATCAATTAGCCTGACTTATTAATTGAAGCCGAGTCAGGTAAATTTTTAATTTTTTCATACGAATGAACAAAAGAACTGATCGGTGAACCTTTATGAGCGAAATTGATGAATATTATGTTTTTAAGTAACTATATAATATTTAAGTAGATTAAATGTATTACCTTGTCTATTCGGTTAACCGAACAAATTTCCATTATTAATCTAAAATATATGTACATTTGAATGTAATTATCAGGAACGATAAAAATCACAATTTAATTATTTTTTCGATTTTTATTTTTTATTCAAAATTTACTATTTTGATTATAAAATTACTATTAATTTTTTTACGTATTTTTTTGTGTTTTATAGTAATGATCAAATTTATATCTTAAGTAATCGCCTTTTATCATAAATATGTTTTCAGAAATACACCCTAAATTATAAACGATATAAAAATGTGTAAGATGAGTAATTTATATATTATTTTAATTTATTATTCATATTTCATTAATTTTATTGTGTTCTCGTACTCAAACTTAAACAGTCCCCCACAATTATAAAGTACTGACACCTCTGCTTTAATGATTCACTATTCACTCAACAGCTAATTTTTTTTCATTTCTGAGCTCATCTTTAATTACAATTAATTGTTTTTTATTTCATTTCAAAAAAAAAAAAAAAAAAAAATCATACTCGTTAAACTAAAACAAATAGATTGGATAATCTAATTTTATTTAAAAAATTTTAGCAACATTTTTTAAATCCCTATTTGTCATTTAATTCTCACCCCCAGTGTTAAATGTCAAACGGTTTGTTTATGTTTAAAAAACATTTTAAATGTTATATTAAATTACTAAAACTATTATTTTTTTTACTTTCTTGTATGTACAATTTTATTTGTTATTATTATTTTTTTTTTTATTTATTTCTTGGTTTTTCGCCCGCCCGTTTATAAGTAGTATGCAAATTTGTAGTGTGTGACTTTTGAAGTGTTTATTTTTTTAGTTTTCTTTACGCTTTTTTGTTAATTGAAGTATCAAATTATTATGACTTATTTAATGTTTAGAGCATTCACCTTTTGTTTTTTTTTTTTTTTTTTTGGTTAAGTGTTTAATTATTTTTTTCTTGTTCTTTTAAGACTTTTTCCGAAATTCTTTTATATTGTTTTCATTCATTAGTTTTGGGCTTTGAAGAAGAAATTTAACATGTGAATGAAAATTTTTAATGTTCACGAAGTTTTATTTTAATGATAATAAAGATGATTTTCTTAGTTTTTTTTCTTTTACAACCTAATAAAAAATGGAACTTAAGAATTTAACATTGTCTCGACTTTGAAATGATGATGGTCAGTAGAATCAAATCCTCTCCATTCATATAATTTAACTAGAGATTTTCCCTCAACATTTTCAACTATCCAGCTAACCCTACTTCTGTTTGTCCAACGGATTTATGGATTCAACCAGTAGAAGTTGCTCAATTTCTTGGTCTTGACAATGTAGGAAACTGTAAATAAGTTCTAGCTGTTACAACAACAGCAACTAGAGATTTTCTTTTTCTTTTCAAATAAAGGAAAAACAAATAAATATTTTGGTAGCAAAAAAAAATCACTAGAAGTTAATTATTTATAAATATTTTGAATAAAGATAGAAAATATTCACAAGATTTATACATGACACACTTATTTACTATATAAGGCTGTTGAAATGAAATGAGTTGAACAGATAGATAATCTCAGTGAAATACTTCTACAACAAACATCCATCTTTTTACTAAAAGAACACTAATTGCCTATTCTTCCATGTCAAACGAAAATGATTCGAATAAATGGTTACAAAACACTAAGACTCTCATTTTGTGAAACGAAAGGAAATTTTGTTTCGAAATTTTTTTATGAAATTAAAATTTAGGGTCCCGTTTTTTAAAACGAAACTAAAATTCGTTTCAGAATTTTCTGCTGATAACAAATAAATTATGTTTTTCTTTTTATTGTTTTTAATACAAATTGTCTAAACGAACAATAAAATTGACATTATTGTTTCCTAGAGTAGTATTCTTGATAGTCAATATCTCTTTCTTTATGTTTGAACCTAGTCTTAAGGCGGTTTTTTCCCCTTCGATTCAAGCATCCTTAAAACATGTATATTTGTAGTGTCGAAATAAGTTGTCCATGCGATTTATTTTGTTATGTGGTAATACAATAAAGTTATTGGATAACGAATTAGGGTTGTATGGCGAATAATCATACGAGTACAATTCGATGTTTGCGCTGGCGGTTTTTTCAAATAATTTGTAAAAGCTGCAATTACATCTTGGAAGACTTTTATATGCCATATTATACTACAAAAGTGTTCGAGTTTGATTTTAAATGCTTCGGCAGACAGCAACTTTTATGGGGTTGGGCAAACTTTAAAGGAGTAATATAGTTGTCAGAACTTTTGTTTTGGAATCATACTCACAGATCCAGATTTCATCATCTCTAACAATCTCATAAACGCGTTTTCAAGAACATAGGACGAATATTTTCTTCGTTTCCTCGCAAAAATCAATGCGAATCTTTAACTTATATGGGTTAAAAGAGATAAATAAATAGAGATAAAGAGATTGAATACTTTTTAAACAGTTTTTAGAAGGCTTTCAAAAATTTTATTCAGGAACCAACTGTGTCCAGCTATGAAGCTTCATATCTAAATATTCAGTCGAGTTAAAAAATATATTGTTTTTAAATTCATCCACATCGAAAGTTATAAAAAATCATTGCATGAACATTTTTATTGCAAAGTAAAATTTATTGACGAAGTCGATTTTTTAAGTAACATTTGGAAACAGAAATAGCCCTAGTATAAAAATATTTTATGAGAAGATAAGACATATTTTATGATTGCGGAATCAAATTATATTATAAAATCGAACATAATATGATAAAATAGGTTCATAATATTATTTAGTCAAATCATCAAATTATAAAGCCGGACAAACATATGATAAAGTAGAATCATAATAATTATTATTTATAATCATTATAATTTTTTACTGTAATCATATATCACAATCTTAATATGTTGCTCTTAGATTATAGTCACCACAACCATATTTTTTCTCTGCGTTAAGTATTGTAAATCGCAAATCATCGTGGAAATCAAACTAAAACTTGGTATTTGAGCTTCCAGTGTAAATGTAAATATTCTTGCCAAATTTCATTAAATTTGGATGATTTGTGGAAGCAATTGGCGATTTTTCAATTTGATTATAAATGAAACAATACAAATTAAAATAAATATTTCGTATTTATTATGACATTTTTTGTAATAATTTACAAACTATTGATAAACCCAGAATGTCACTTGTGGTATAGAAAACATTTTCATTATAAACTAATGAATGGTATGAAAAATTAATAATCGATTTTCGATTTTTCGATCAAATATTTAAATTTAGATATTGTAGTCGATTAATCGAACCCAATAACCGATTATTATTTGTCAAATTAGTAAATAATGAATTAAAATTAAATTAGGCTATGTTTTAAAGGATCTTTAGATATTCAAATATGTATATATTGTATGTCGATATGTTTAACATCTAAACCAGAGAGTATACTCTTTGAACCAAACATTTTGAGGGTGTAAGGAATTGAATACAATAATCGTATGTATGACTGTTCGAAGAAGATCCAAAGATAATAGAAAGAATTGATATATTTATTATTAAGCTACTTCACTCTAATAACGTAACTAAATGTCGTAAAATTAGCACTATAGAATTCAAATACATATTTTTCGTAAAGACATAGGAAGTAAATTAATCATTTCACCAAATATGCAGTGATATAAAATATTAAATAAAAATATTAAACTGACACTGGAACCGAGTCTGAAATATTTTCTGCAGGACTGGACATTTCTTTTGGAAGATATAGGCTATCGATAAGGCACGGAATTCGTAAGTTCTGAAGTCGTTATGTCTACTAAAACTGCACTCAATAGCTATCTTTACTTCTCAGCCTAGTCTTGGTAACAGGGTATTCGTGTGAACGAAATGGCGAATGAATGCTAAAGAAATTGGTCGCCTATGGATATAACAGAAACACAGACGTATAATAATATTTCTCTGGTTGAATTGTCAAATATCGGCTTGAAAAAAGAATGACTTGTTTTACTGAGGATTATGAACATTCTTTATGTGAATGTTCAGCACTGCCGGAATGAATGTAGATTTTATATAATTAGTACTCAAAGTTCTTCCATTATAATTAACAATTATTTCTTGAATCGTATTTTTATTGATTATTTTATTAAAAAAAAAAAAAAATGTTCCATTTATTTTTTTGAAAGTTAAAATTTTGCTTTGCAATTTATTTTTACAAAAAAGTAAGAAATGTTGATTTTTCGATTAATCGAACCCTAAAAGTCGATTTCAGTATAAACTTGGCTGGTAAGAATCGACTCCAAAAAAATCGTTTTTTGAAAAAGAGAATCGATTTTCGACCATAATTGAAATCGATTTACCAGGCACTATTATAAACATATGCGTATTTTTCCCGCGAACTATAAATCGCGAGATATAGATCATTTTAATGTTGAGAAAAAAAGTCATTTTGATAGTTTTAATATGACACCTCAATGAATCTTGTCCCATAAATACTTAGACAAATATTTCTAAATTTCTGTATAAAACTTTGTAATTTTTTAGCTATATACACTTTCAATTCGCGAATCACTTGATAGAATTATCTGAAATTTTGTGTCAGCCTTAGTTTTGATGAGTATAATGATTATACCTAATATCTTTAGATCCAAATTTGTAATTTTTCGTGTTGGTTTTAAATGGAATGACTCTATAGCATGAAAAATGCTATTAGAATTATAATTTATGAGTTGCTTGTAGTTGAATTCTTTCTTACACTTGGCATCACTGGTTGCTTGTATTAAATGGAAAAAAAAATTAATAAAATTTTTTATACAAACCGTTAAATTAAATTATGCCCGCATTATAATAATACGGCTTCAGTTTTTGATACAAAAAATGATTACTGCTTACTATATAAAATGTTTTACATATAATCATCATCTACCATGAGCTCTTTAACATGGCCAGTATTTGCCCCTTCTCCCCTTTATTCAATACCATGGATTTAAGCAATCCATACATACAAAACACATATGTTTCTTTTGTGTTGGGTGCCTATTCCAATTTTGATTTAATTTTTTTTCATCATGTTTGTCATACTTGTATTATCTTTATTATTATTTTTTTTCATTTCTTATGCTTCTTCTCCAAGTTTTTCCTCTTTTGTTTAGTTTGTCGTTGTTGTAGTCAGCTGTGTTTATTCAAAAGTCTCATTCATTACACATGTTTCACTTGTTTTAACTGTTAAATTTGTTCGCAGTTGTGTATTGTATAACGAAATTTTATACTTGTTCCATCCACTTACATCGTACACACGTTACACTATTCTAGCTTTACACTTCTCCACTACCCTTCTGCATTCTTCATTCTTCTCTTGCATTGTTTTATGTTCTTATTGTCACGTGTTAATGTAAACAAAGCGTTAAAAATTATTATTACACATTTTTTTTTTTGCTTTTATTTTATTTCGAAAAAGTTTTAAGCGCGGGCGCTAAACAATAAAAAGCAACATAAATTAAGATCTTTTTTGTGAAAAGCAAAATATGAAATAAACCTAAAGACTCATGACATAAATCATAAAATAGAACATATAAAATAATAAACCCTGACAACTAGAGAATTATTTGCACTCGTTCAACAACACCCATTATAATATTCTTTTTTTAAATTTATGTAAAAATAGAAGATCCTGCTTTAAAGAAAAGTGAAGGACAATTTCGAAAGAAATGTTTAGAAGGTTGTTTAGAAGCAAACGACATTTTAAATATACAATTAGGGTAAGTACATTAGATATAATTTAATGAAATTACGCTTAAGGAATAAGCTTAAAAAAAATTGCGTAATTTGTCATTATTAAGTGCGCCTCAAAAAATATGTAGGTAATAAAAATGCTTGTTTAATTTGATATGAGTTTCCAAATTTTACAAAGGGAATATAGTTCTATTTATATATTTTATAAGGGTAAAATGAAATACTTACCTTAAAACCATTCAGAAATATAATTGATATTGATATAATTGATTGATCGAAGGGGGAGCATTCGCCACTTTTTTTGTTTAAAGTGCTCTCTTCTTAACAGACTTAGATATGTAAATGCTGGTCCGAAGAGCTTTTTATCATTTTTGAAACGCTATAAAATTTCTAGTTTTTTTTTTTTGCATTATGGAAAAACTAACCATGACGAATTAAAGGTGATTATCTATACTTTTAACCAAAATAAAAATTAATGTTGTGTTTTTATCCACTTTGGAATAATTTACGATTTTGTCTCATAACCTCACTTTTTAATTTGGACACATACTAATATATGTGCTACACAGAGGGCTTCAGTTAAATTCAAAATGTTTGTGCAATATTTTGAAGTATCGAACATCTACTAAACACTGATTTATTTGAAGCATAAAATGTCTTTAGATAGTTTAGCTATAGCGAAAACATATCTCAACATAATTAGTATAAAAACTAATTTGTGAACGTATAACCCATATACTACAATGACTGATCGCCAGAAATGACCAAATAGGTTAAGTACTTGTCAATCTTTACAATCATACAAATTTAGTTAGTTCTTACTATATTAATTGGTATAAATTGATAGTGATATTTCTAAATAGCATCATATAAAAATTATCCGTAACATACCAGCAAATAACCAACCGAAAGAATACTGGCTTTTTAAGTAATTGACATATTATGTCCAAATATATCTGGAGACTTGAATTGCTCTAAGTAACATAAAAACTTAGGCTATCATGCTCAGAACAATATCTGTGCACCAGATTTTACAATACTTTATAATTTATTGATCAATTATGTTCAATATTTAGAAGGCATTAATTTGATAATTTATTATACATTTCTTAGGGTAATTTACTCCTATTTGTATTATAGTGATCTCGTTCGGATCTAAGTTCGGATTTTCTTGAACCAATTGCGAAACACTTGATTCAAGAATGGCGAAAAATTTTTAATTTTAGCTCTACTTTGGATTGAATTAATTCCAAATTTTTCTTGTTTTTATAAATCTTAGCTTGATTTAAGCCTAATCCATACTTAAAGTGAGCATAAATAGAATTGATTTCAGAATAATTGGATTACAATTAATCCCAAAATGCACTTGATTTAAGAAATATAGATTTTGAATCAATCCTAATTTCGATTGTTTCAAGAACATAAAATCTATTTTACGCTCGAATATATACTTGATTTGAGCGCTTGTTTCTAGAATTTTTATACTTATTTTATATATAAACCTAAATTTAAATATATTTTTTTTATTTATTGTTTATTATGTTTTCATTAAATATACATTTTTAAAACTTCACCAAGTCGGCAGCTTTTGCAGTTTTTGTACTTGGAGAATAACCTTCCACTTGGGTTTCCCTTGTCGCCTCTCGAAATGAAATAGTAATCCTAAAAAAAGTAATAAATAAAAAATTATAATATAGTTTTACATGCATTTAATATAAAAAATGTATACTAAATTTAATCTTTATAACGTATGCGGAATAAAATTGCTGTAAAACTTTATTTTCCCATAATACTGCGAAAAATTTATAAAAATCTAACTTCTGGTATCTTCAAAATGTTAATAAAAAATGAAACTACCTTAAAAAGTATTTGTAAATTTGTTCATTATTTCTATATATACATCACCACAAAATTATTTATATTTTAACTCAGATGGCAATGAGAGTCAAAGAATTTTTCTTTCGATAGGTATATAAATAATACAACAATTATGGAAAAAAGTTTTTCGAGGAAAAAATGTTTGTGGCGATTTGTTTTTTTTTTTTGTTTTGATTATTTTCATATTTACCTCAAATAAAATGATTTATATTTTAACTCAGATGGCAATGAGTGTAAAAGAAATTTTTTTTATCGATAAATATAAATCCATTTTCATTAATATATTACATTTTTTGATTAATATATTAAGCTATGCAACGCAGAGGAGATGAATTTAATAAAAAGAAGTATCGAGGTATATTATCCAATATCACTACTATATATCTCTTAAACTACTATAATATCCGGATATAACGACAGGAAGGTTTTGAAAAATCTCCAAAACATTTTAAATTAAAGTCTATTAAAAAGTGTTTGACTTATGTAAACAAAGGAGAGTCTTTAGCATTCTTTCCACAAAATTGTAAGGTAAAGAAGAATATAATAACCGAATAACAGGTTCGAAAAGTTCCAACATTGAGTTTTTAAATTCATGATAAAAAAATCCTTCAGCACTGCTCCAAAAGTATACAAAAGTGATCCACACATTGGGTTTATAAAAATAATGTAATAAGTGACAAAATAATATAAGATTTAAGTTAATTTTTGGAGAAATTTGAGCATTTTTAATTTTGTTGCAATTTTACTCCTCATACGATATTCACCTTATTAAAAACATTTTTTCCTTTAAAATCGGCCATCGACCGAAATGGTATCCTCATCGATGCCAAACTATGTTATGAAATTAAGAAATTTAAACAAATATAAATTATTGTAATCGGACAGATTTATCTGTAGCCTTTTCACACAATTTTTACTAATTCTCAACACTTCCTTTTATTATTTTTTATTAAGAAATTTTGTCTTGATTTAAGCACAATTCCTATTTACAAGTGTATATATATATATATATATATATATATATATATATATGTACATATATTTACAAATACATGACAAAAATCTTAAAGAGAGCAGAATTAATTTTTTTCCTCTTCTGTTAACACTATACTAATATAAAAAATGACAAAGTATTTGTAAATATACATATACTTAGTATTAGAATTCTCATACCTACGAGTAAATTAAAGTAAATTAAGTATTTCATTCTTAATTTTTCTTAAATCAATCCCGTTTTGTACTTGTTTTAAGTATACCTCAGTACGAATCGTATTTAAATTTCTAAGTACGATTTTCGAGAAAAATAAGAAAAACAAACTTGATTTTGGACTGCAGTTTTTCTCTCTGTTTAACTATTTTTTCCATTTATTAGTCAAATTTATTGCATATCTAAAATATATAATTCTTTCTCTCAAATGTACATGTATGAATTAAATTTGACTCCATTTTAAATTAAACTATAATTTTTACCCAAAATGTCCTAATTTTTTTTCCTTTCTTACTATTTTTGTTATAACTTAGTAAATAATATTCCGGCCAGTATAATATTTCATACACAAATTATTTTGATTTATATCTGTTAGGTTGTGAAAGAAATATGAAAATACATCTATTAGTTTCTGAGTTATTATATTATTATTTTGAAAATGATAAAAGGCACTACGGACCACTCTTTATGTTGGCTTTTGATTCTGACTATCTCCACATTTCGTCTATTTTTGTTTGAATTTCTTAAGTGACCAAAAACGGCGACAACTCATGGGGTAAATGGGGTAAATTCGCCAAGTGATTGAAGCAGAATCGTTGATCTAAATATGTTGTTTTTTTTTTATTTTAATACTACAATTGACAAAACAAATAAAAAGTAATATCATTAATTGTTAAGTTAATGTAAAATAAATACAAATTTAGTTGAACGATGCAGATCCAAAATTAGTACATGGTAAAAAGCAATAAATTATTTTTTGTCTAAATTCTGTAAACACTATATGTACAGTAAAAAATCTACAGCTAGCAAGTACCTTCAATATTATTACGACATTCCTCGGTAATAAATTGGGTCCGGCATACCAGGAGACTGTCGAAAGTTCTCTAGGAGGGGTCTTACGCATAAATGATAATTTTTTCACACTTTAAATGAATTTATTAAAACATCTGTTGTCTGTTCTTGTTCATTACTATCATATTTACAACACTAAAGAAAATATTTATTAAATCTCAAAAACTAAGAAAGTTATTATAGAAAATACCCACAGCGATTTCTTTAACTTGTACCTTCGATTAAATATAAATTGAAAATGAAAAGATAATAAATTGAAAATAAAAAGATAATTGGCAATGGTAGATGTGTCTCTATAGCGAATGCAAATAGCTCGAAAACTATAAGAGTTAAATAACACATGAAAGCAAAGTTTTTCATAGATCTTATTAAGAAGATACAAGAATCTTTGAAATCGGATAAGAAACAATTTTGCCAACAATTTTTTTTATTTCAGAGGTACCATATTTGAGCCCACTTATCTCCGCTACTGAAGGTAGTTTTAAGTTCTCCTTCCAGATTTAAAATTTTACACTCATCTGCTACGCCTATGTGAAATTTTATGTAATCCCAACCAGCCGATTAGAATTTGCAGATTTATTTCCAAAAACTTTCAATTTTGACCCACTGTACACTGGTTAATACAATTGATGGTGTAGTAGTTCTTAATTCAACATTATAATGCTGGTTATTAATTTCGTCGTGTCTGAAATAGTAGTGGGCGCGTTGTTTTCATCACCTGTGACTAAACGATGAAAAAGTCCTTTCGTTTATGCTTGACAAACTGCATTTTATGTGTGCAAAATTGGTTCATTTAAATAACGCTTATTCGGTTAAAACTCGATATTTTTGAATTGATATAAAATCTCTATTATTTTAGGGCGATTTTATTGATAGATGTTCAACCTCACTCTATGACATTTTACCATTGACATTTGTAATAATGTAATTTTTTCTAAGTTAGATCTTATTATTGAGTATAGAGTAACTTATATTACAATTGAATTTTTTCAGTTATTCACTACTGAAAGGCCTTTAGGTTCTGAGACAATAACTGTTTTTCTACTTTGATAATAAATATGATTTTTGAAATATCACTTTTCAATTTCAATAAATGAGCACTTTGTTTAGGTCAAAAGCAAGTAATTTTACGAATTCTATAGGATGAAGACATAAGTCTACTAGAAGATGGGATGTTGTTGTTGTTGTAACAGCTCTGCTGTGAGCGAAAGTTCCTCCCTGGGGAAAAACTTCCGGTTGGTACAGCTGTTGCTGAGTTGACAATCTTTGGCCGAGTTGAATTCGGGCCGTTTTGGAGCATAGATCTAATTATTGCGGGTACGATGGGTTGTAGGTTTAACCGAATAGTTAAATATGTAGAGGAATACTACCAGTTACTAGGTAGAAGTTGAGAGGTTAAATCATACCCGGAATTATTATGAATTTAACATATTGCTTCTTTTCGATTTCAGTTGTGCTTATTCTTCATAATACTGAACCATACTTGTATATGCTATTCTTCCACATAAGTTATTTTCTGACATTTCTTGGAGAGACTTCAACTGCATGGTGTTAAATTTGAGCGTCACCTTTGAGGTAACCCCAGCATAAACTTCAGTGACAACAGATCGTAATATTTTCCCTCGACGTGTCACCTAATATGACAATATACAGGAGTAAGGATTTATAGTGTAGCTTTAGTTTCTATGTAATATGTATTGATAAAATTTGGTGGTCGATTAAATTACTGCAAACGAAATTTTAAAGCAGTTATTTGAGCCTACATTGCAAATAATTATCTTTCGAGTTATTTGAACATTTTAAAAAGTTTACCTCAATTATTTATTTTTCTAATACAGCAGGTAAAAATTCCACATGTTATATCAGTTTGTTTACAGTTTTAAATGATATTATTCCCCTATTATTTCAATCTTATCGCAGCCAATTAAAATTTCCAATTCAAATTTCTGTTACAAAATTTCTAATCAGTTACATGGAAAATTTTTTTTAATTTACTACTAACGACTTTTTCAATGGGGTTTTTTATTCTAATCTTTTGGCCTCCTGCGTTTAAAAAAAAACAAAAACTATGAAAAACAATTTTCAGGTTAATAAACCGGGCTTCTAATCATCAGCACCTATTGTATTCTTCTTTAAAAACAACTAAAAACAAAATTGGTTCATGGTCAGCTAGTGTTTCTTATTTTAACGGTTTCAAAAAAAGAAATTAAAATATTTTTATGATGGATTTTCATTTCTAAAAAAGACGAAAATATAATTATGTATAAAAAAAATATCTCAGCTTTTTCAAAAGTTTATGAGTTGAGGGGGAATCTCAAGTATTTAGTTTTATAGTGCCCCTCATAAAATGCAATTAACTTAAACCATACAATTTTAATCTTTTTTCTATCGTTTTCGTGAGTTTTTCTTCGTTCACAAAAATATTTCACAGATACGATGTGGTTTACTATGGAGAGGAGATTTCGTCTTTTTTAATTATTTTCATAAATTATGACCATTTCTTTTCATTTATAAAAATATTATTTATATCTTTAAAAATTTTCTTATTTAAACCTTATTTTTTTAGCAAATCTTTTTTTGTTTTTTTTTACACGTTTGGAAACATCTTGTAATTTTTTTATTTATTATTTTGATTTTTTTTTATCATAGTTTCCCATTTTCATTGTATGAATAAGATATTTACCTGCATTTGGTTTTCTTATTTTAGTGGTATTTTCCAAACGATTAATCTTTTTATTTGTGATACTTTGTGTGTAATGGCTCTTAACAGATTTATCCATTGAATTTCCCTATGTCTGTTTGATTTTACATTTGCATACTGTTGTTGCGTTGTGTAATCTTGTTTGTTTCTTTAAAAAGATTATGTAAATCTATTGTTTTTTTTAGCGCCTAACTTAAATTTATATCTAAAAATGGTTTTTAATTTAAATCTGTTTAAATTGTATGATTAAATATAAGAATAATTGAATTTTGTCGAAACAAAAGCGAAATTGGATTAGGAAGTTTAACTTAAACTGTGATTAATCTAGGTTTTAAAATGTATCCTATGTTTTAGCATATAAAAATGGTATAATTTTTTAAAGTAAGTTAATTCCTTTACCTTAACAAAGGTCTTTGTTTGCCCCAGTATAAAACACACCTTTAGCGGACAGATGTGGTCAAGATTTACGTAGGTACCTGGCATGACGGCTTAACCCCACGGTGGTCTTACCACTGGGTTAAGTACAATGTGCCCACCAACGCCCCATGTGCCTGTTAAGAACACACAGGTGGCAATTAGAGAGACTAATTGTCTGGATAAGTCCACTCCCCCTTGCTTATTGGCACTATTGGCGACGTGTGTTGCTATGCAACACCACATCGGGACTATAAACCCCTTCCTGCGATTTAGGTCTAAACCACAGCCACCACGTGACTCCCCGAAGGGCCTCTCCAACAGCCAGTCCAGTACGACAACACCGACAAGCCAGTGTTGCTGTACCAGGGACTACTGGCTCCCGTGGTACCAGATTGTGTTAAGTCTCTGGTCAGGCGCTGAAGGTCCTTTTCTCCCATTATAGACCCACAGACAAGTCCAGACAATGGTACACCTTTATATACCTGGAACACTGCTACGCTCTCTAAGACCGAAGCTATCTTAGAGTGTAACATGACAGGATTTTCTTTACCACGTATGAGCTATACATCAAGGAAAAGATTTAATCCAAGAAGACAAGCCGTCGTGGCGAACCTTTAGCGGACAACGTCGAAGGTTTTACGTGAGTACCTGTAATGTAGACCCAACCTCACGGTGCTCTTCGCACAGGGTGAATACAATGCGTCCACCAACGCCCCCAAGTCTGACAGAAGCCATTTTAATTTTACCAATTTAAGTCATGTATTTGGACATGACTTCCCCCTTGGTTAGGAGCGGAATCTATCTAAACTCCTTCCGATCTTTGGGTCACGGCATCCGGTTGCAATGCAACTCCACACTGAGCTCACGCTCTACCCGCGATTTGGGTCTAAACCACAACCACCACGAAGCTCCCCAAGTGGCCGCACCGTTACCAGGCTGGAACCGAAGTTCCAGGGGCTCCTGACACCCGTGGTACCAGTATTAAGTCACCGGTCGGACTTCGTAGCCAAAGATGACTACTACCAGTTGAACTCCAAACAGTTCGGGACTGGTGACCCACCACCACACACAAAACACACATCAACATGAATGGACAACAATTACATCTCAAACAATCAACACCTTTTGCGGACAATTTAATACCGACGATAAAAATTGTTCTCTTCGTAATCGTAATGGATGTGTCAATATAACCAAGTTGGGCCGTCTGGTTTGTGCCGCTGAAAATGAACAGCTTAGTTAGTACTCGTATTTTTTAGTTATTTCTCTAAGAATTGTTATGAACTTTAGATATTTTTTCAATTATTTCTGCACATTTCATTTGGATTTAAGGAAGTGGTCGAAAATTCAACAAAATGATGTTATAATGATACTGGCTTATACTACGAATTTTGAGTTCAAAGAACCTGAAGTGAAAATAAAGTTATTAGGCTTCATTATTCGGTTTGTGTCATCCTGTTAAACGTAAAGTTTCATACCAAAAAAGAAAATTATGCTACAAGTTTTACTTCTTTATTTTTTTGAAAAAAATCGCTTTCGAGTCATCGAATTTTGGAGGAACTTTATTGGGATTATGCTTTAGCGGTGGCAACTTGTTGTGAATGGTTTAGATGTTTTCGCTGTGCATGGTAAGAAACGCCTTAGTTAGTCGAGAAAGTTTAAAGATGAAAAACTGCAGGGTTTGATCGATCATGACTCGTGCCAAAAGCTAGAAGTGCTTACAGAATCATTGAGAGTAAATCGAGCAACAATTTCCAGAAAAGCACTTGTATTCTTCCAAAAGTAAGGAAATCGTGTGCCATAGGAGCTAGAGATATATACATATATCTGATGGCGATTTTGGATTTCTGAATGCTGCTTTAGTGCCACAAAACGATTCGATTCAGAATTCCTTAGCTGAAATACGCTTCATTTCAGCATGAGATACGAAAAATTGGCTTGATTCGCTTCTGGCCTCAAAAGGTGAGAAGTGGTTTTAGATTGGAATCCATAAATTTACCGTAAAAATGAGAAAAAAATCTTAGCTTCCGATAAACAATACATCGAGTAAAACACATTGTATCTTTATCTTGAAATAAACCTTCATTTTCCTATTAAAAAACGGTATTAATTAATTTATTTAGGATATTGAAATAGAAAACAAGTTGTGTGGGGTATAAAAATTTATATGAAATAGTTTCTATGCACGCTACGGCTCTACTACATAGATCCGACTGAATTTGAGCGATCGCTTGGCTTAAGTTGACTTTGAGAATATCGATCAATTGCGAGTTTCTGGCAAAGACCTCAGAAAACTTCTCAAGAAAAAGTTTAGCGGGATTATATCGTTCGATCTTAAGGTCAGTTCACGTCACCATATTCATAAATGTTCATGCGATTTTCTAGATCAGTCGGGCGTTTCTTTAACGTATGTGCGCAACATGTTGGCTTTAACGAACAGCTAAGTTTTTCATTCAGACTTATTGCTCAATCGTATAACTTACCACGATGATCTGTCATCAGTGACTGAATGATAAACAACAGATTCGAAAAACTCCATCAGAGACTGTCAACGTCGGTCTGTTTCAATCGGAAAACCCTTACGAAATATTGTTAAAAATTTTGGGATAAAAAGTCAAATAATAAAACAGACACTTTTTCCTAATTTAAAAAAAAAAATCAATAAGTAGTTACTTCACATTATCACTGTGTTCTTAGATACCATCAATCTTAAATCTTAAGGAATGTTGAAAATAGACACTATAGATACTATAGATACTATAGTATGATGTATGGTGGGACATCTGAACTCGTACTATTTTATTGTTCCGCTATTGGATCTCATAGGATAAATGGAGGCCATAGTATCTCCAAAAGAGATAGTTATTCTCTCATCAACCAAGATAATTGACTTTATATATATATGTTAAACCTCTCCTATCCAATGTTGCTAATTTAGCACTTTTAGTGCTGGATTTAGCACTTTTTAAACTCATTTAGCGCGAAAAAAAATAATCTAGCACCTGTCACTTTTTCTAACACTTTTTAAAGTATTTTTGAGTATTTTTTTTACTAATTTGTGGTTTTGAATTATAAAAACATTATTTTTTTTAATTAAAACGGAAACTAAAATTTGTTGTTTTTAACGATGGTAACTAATTCGATCTTTAAAGAGTGTGTTTAGCAAAATCTTTGTTATTTTATTATAAACTGTTAACCTATAAAATAAAATTTTGGCAATTAAGTTAACTGTAATTCTTTTATTATAAGAAATAACTATGATAAAATAACATTAATTTTTAAATATAGTTTGCAATTTAGTTGTGAACGTAACTGAATTTCGAATCTTCTTGAAAATTAAAATATTTATACTTAATTAAACAACTGTTGCTCAATTTAAAACATCATAATATAATATTATGTGCCATTATCTTATCAAATTTTAATTCAAAGTTAAAGCATAACTGTAGACAAAATGATTAGTTTGTGTGAAGGGAATGTAATTTTATATATGGTTATGATTTAATACTTGCTTAAAATTTGATGTTTTATTTTATTTTTTTTTTTTAATATTTTTTTTTTTTTTTTTTAACGTTTATTAATTCATAATATTGTACAAACTTAAACTATAATAAACACTAGTTAACAATATTAATTTTTACACATTTATATAAAGTCCCAAAAACGAGCTCTCGAGTATTTTTAATATGGCTTAGATTTGGATTTTCAAAAAAAAAAAAATATTTAGATTTTTTACTTCAAATGAAGAAGATATATATTTTATATGATATTAGATTGTAATGAAAAAAATTGTTTAAAAACATTACATTTATATGGCAACTGTTAAAAACTATGGTCGAAAAGTAAAAAAAAGAGAGAAAAAAATATTATAGATTATTCATCTAGTCACCAACATTTTTTGGTTTTCGAACACTGTAAACTACAAAAATCTCTATTAGAAATACTTGTATCGTGACGTAAGTTATAATTATTTGTTTCATTGCAATTTACTGCTTTAATATTGGCCCGTCTATAATTATGATAAAAGACTGGTATGCCATTTTGGTTTTGTATAACCCCTATTTTATCGAGATATAAAAATGCCTTAGGTGGAACAAATCCTTTTTGCAATGTCGCATGTATATATTCTTCATTTGTATAGTACTGTGCCATTATCAAATTATTTTCTTTACATCTTTTTTTGATATTGTGAGTATTTTGTTACACTTTTAAATCATTTTCTTTTGAAGACAAAATTTTTCGAAAATTCTATTTTTTTTTTAAATATTGTTTTTTTTTTTTTTTTTTTTGGTAAAAGTTTGTTTATTTAGTCATAATTATTTTTTAATATTATTTGAATATCATGTATTTAGTTAAAAATTCGAATTTTAATAAAAATTTGATTTGGTAAATTTAAATTGTATTCATGAAATTTTAAGCAATTTCGTAAAACAATACAGCGATATGCATAAAGAGAGGACGTAAATATTTTAATGTGTTAGTGTATTTGATTTGTTTACGCTCTTTGTTGCGAATGTGTTTGTTATATCTAACCAGGGATGGAAAATGAAAATATTTTGCGGTATCAAAATAAATTTCAAATAGTACTTTTTTCACTCTCAGAGTACCAAAATTCAAATTTTTGCCAGTTATTTATTTTTTATTTAGTGCAAAAGTCAGAGAATGTAATTTGTATATCTAAAACCAAGGATTAAATACGATACCAAATCATTAAATGATTTTATTCATGTTAAATATTATTCATGTTATTGAAATAAACTTACAGAAAAAAAGTCGTCCAAGATCAAATCCCTAAAATCGAGCAGTAATAGTTTCTTAAAATATAATTAATTTTCTGATGTCTTTGAAATTCGCAACATTTTCATTTCAATTTGGTTTATAGAGAACAAGAAAACTTGTAGTTTTTAGTAATGATTGTACATATATTTTACATTTATTTTATTTATTTCTTTTTTTTTTTAATTAAAACTACAACTAAAATATTTCTATAATGAAGTTGGTTTATCCTATAAACTTATTTGAATTATCTTAATTTTTTGGGAACTCGAAAAAAACCAGCATTTAATCAGAGGTAGTGTTCATTACAATTTCATTATTACCTCTGAACACCAATTGTAAATCTAATGTTATATTCACATATAGAGGGGTTTTTTTTTTAAACCGAGTCGTTTTCACAAAAAACTCAAAAAAAGAGATTTGTTTTTTCATATATTTCCAAGCCTAAAAACATCTCGATTCGAGTTGTTTAATTATTTAACACATAAACAACGTAATAAATTTCCATACAGGGAAAAAATTTTTAGTATTTTCAGTACATAGAAATTTGATGAAAAAAGAATTTGTAAAAATTGTCAAACTGTGTAAAAACATAAAATTAAAAATTATGAATGAAATTTATATTTGTTTATAAATTTTATTTTATTTGTTTAAAAATTTTATTTTTTGAATTAGAAAGTGTAAGTGTGTGAAATTTTTATTTAAATCAAAAATTTGTGAAAATATTTGCTATTTGGCGTTGGTGTCTGATATAATATAAAATCCGGACGGCACTTCCTAGCTTTCAATTCCATGATTCTATAATCCGGATTAAATAATAAAAAGTCCTTTCATATTAAAATTTTAGTACGACTTGGAAATTACAATAAGAAATCATATAAAACTTAAAATATGAAATGTTATTTGACGAAAAATTTGAACTTGATACACTAAGTGCCTCGATGACCTGGATAATTGGACAATCGCAATTGGGGTCTGCAATAATTATCCAGATTCTCGAGTTTATACTGTTTCTGATGTTTAACAATAAATGACATTTAAAAAATCAAATTTTCAATAAAAGAAAAAAGATTTTAGTTCGTTAAAATGTTAACCTATATGTTGTTTGGAATACGTGTAACAGTATAATTCAGATAACACATACTTGGATACATTATGATAAAATTAGAATTTTGAAAAATCCACTCATAAGTTTTGTTTCATTTCTAATTTATTATTTTTTTTTATGCTATTTTAGTTTTAGCCCTGAAAATAAATAATATATCCATCCCTTATTTATAAATATAGCACCTTTTTATTTTTAGCACTTTCCAGCATTTTTCTTTGTAAATTCTAGCACTTTTTCCAACTTAGGGATACTGCTCCTATCTATCTATATACATCCAAAAAAAGAGACTTCTTGAAAATTTCCCCAACCTGATCAATGATTTCTTCCCTATTACATTCCTAAAACAACAACAGCAACAATCACAAAATTGTAATCTTTTCAGAGGTCTGCAAAAATGAAATTAGTGTATACAAGAAGAGCATACAAAGATATGTGGATGGTAAATTAAATGATATTTATAGCGATGCCTTCAATTCTGCGGTCGCAGGTAAACACGTGAATGCCATACAAGAGGCAAACTGCAGCCTGTGGACAACGAGAATATTCTGCCGTGGAAAACCAGAGAAGCTCTGATACTACTGAATTTGGAATGGAGCAGTAGTTTTAATCTCTATTGATGGCACATGTTTGTTGTGAGGATTCCCTTATTACCTTCAAATATTTAACTGTCTAGCCAACTTGTAGTTGACCTATATCCACAACTCTGACAGAAAATGTGAAAAGGAGTTACAGTTAATTTTGATAGCTATAATGGTCAATGACTTCTTTCATTCTGAGGGCAAGCAGTTTTTTTTAACAAATGAACCAAATTATTTTGGGAATAAGTCTGTAGTTTCTATTCAGAATTATATTCCATAAATCAGGTGTAGCAGAGGGGTATGTGAAATTTAATTTTTAAAGTGAACACAATAGCAGGTGGAGAACTATGAGATCCCGAAATAGCTAGCAAGTTATTCGCATCTAGTTTAACATTAAAAAAAAAATGAGAAATGTAAATCTATTTTCTCCAAATTTAATTTCTTAGTTAAACAGCAAAGTTATTATGCACATAAATAAATTTCCTTTGGAAAATTAAAAAAAAACTTTTTGGACGAAAATAATACTCTCAAATGACATATAATAATGATTTCACACTTTTCTGACAGGTATCTGCTAAATAATTCTAAAGTTGAAAACTAGAGTTAAGTCTAAAGGCTTATGAAACTATTTTGTAAGAACATTTTGATTTTAATAATATATACTATAATAATATACAACAACACATGGGAAAAAATTAATCTTTTAAACACAGTTTTTTTTATTTATTTTTTTGAAATTTTGGGAATCCCTTTAAAGATTCATTCAACATTTTATGAAAGTTCAAAGATCAAAGCGGTGTATTTGAATCAGTTTTCCACCATTTGGTTATGAATGCTTTTTCTGTTTAAATATTAAAAAATAACAATTTTTTAATCTTTTCGAAAAAGAATATTTCATATAAAAGTGAAATAAATAAAAACTATTGGAAAATTCATGATTTTACATGGTTTAACAACTAAAACTAGGTTATTTTAATAATATTATTTTCTTTGCAACATCCTTTAGTTATCACCAAAAATGTATTCTCAAAATATATTTAATATAAGTTATTAAAACCGTCACCTGCCAGAATGCAATGAAAGTATTTGTAGATAAATATATATTAAAGTAAGCCTTAAGGTATGCTATTATTTAAACATTTTTGAACATGTCAATTTTATTTCGCTCTTAGTTTACAACCACTCTTGATATTCTCTTTAATTTCTTGGCGTTGAATTTCTCTCTCTTTTTTCTTAAAAACAATCTCTTTTCAATATACCAACAACTTTTATCTATTGATGAGAATTTGCATTTAATTTTATGTTTATTTGAACAATTTATTTGTACTTCATTTCCTTTCACACTGATAGCTGCTTATTTTATTTTATATGAACACAAGACATTTTGTTGATTTTAGATTGTTTGCTTGGCTGAATTCAATATCACAACACACATGTGAAGACAAACATGGGGAAAATTTTTAATATTTATTTACATTTAAAATAACTACCGTTATTTTTAAAATTCTATATTGTTTGTTTTATTTTATTATTAAAGGTGACATTTTAAGCATTGACGCAAAAACGTTAATTTTGTTTGTTGATTTTTTTTTTATTTTGTCTTTCTTTTTCGTTATTAAGTAAGAGCCTGTGTGAAACAATAGAAAAAGGTATGTTTGTTAGTAAATTTTTGGTTGGTATGAGGTGAATAAAATTTAACTAGCTCATAAGGCTAGTAGAATTTTTGACAAACGTAAATAAATTTTCGACGTTTCAAAAATATTAGAAAATATTTCAATAATAAACAATTTACATTTAGTTATAAGATTTCAAAAACAATACATTTTCTAAGATGCTTAATATTAATTATTAAATGTCCATTTGAACACAAAACGTAAAGTTTTTCTTTCATAAAGGATTCCAAATAAAACATTTTGTATTTTTTCAATCACATTGTTTATTTTTATGTTTACACAATTATTTTAGTTTGTTTTATAATAAAAATTTAATTTTTCAATATTATACGGTTTTTATTGTATTCTACTGTAAAAATTTTCTCATTATAGAAAAAATATTTTTTACTATAGAACTTTTCTACCATTTCACACATGCCTTAAATATAAATTTTGTTTGTTAAAAATTCTAAGTATTATTTATTTTCATTTTTAATGATAATTGAATATATAATTAAATTGTTTATTGACTTTTTCTTCCTATTAAAATGAAATGACTCACACTTATTTGAATATTATTATTATTATTATTTTTTTTTTTGCTTTTGTTTATTAAGAGTTTGGTAAATTTCTCTTTATTTAACTTTTACCAGGTGTGTAAGATCTTTCGAATATATGAGTCTACACTAATTTGTCCATGATTTGTGACAAACAATTATTAAAATTTGATTAATACCCTAGTGTGATGATGACAATTGTTTACATTGAGATTTTCTTATTTTCTCATTGTAGTTGTTATTGTTTTGACAGTTTTGTTTATTTAT
This sequence comes from Protocalliphora azurea, assembly GCA_932274085.1. Lineage (NCBI taxonomy): Eukaryota > Metazoa > Arthropoda > Insecta > Diptera > Calliphoridae > Protocalliphora > Protocalliphora azurea. Next base: position 39,724,491 of record OW026520.1, read on the forward strand.
TATGATGGCTGACTTTCAATGTTGCCAAATGTTAATATTATTCTGATGAATAGTTAGTTAACTATGTATATTTTTGTGATAACGATTAGTCAGTCAGCGAGATAAAACAAAAGTTGTGATTTTGCACAAGTACTGATTATAAATTTTAGTTTATTTGAATTTATTTGTTTATCTGCATTTTAATAAAATTGCGTATGTGTTTGGTGCGTATTTTTAAGTTCTTATCTAAAGTCATTAGCCTTAGCTGTTGGTATTTTTTTTAGTTGTATTTTAAATTTTAATTAAAAATTGTTCGCACTTAAAAAACAATGTCTGAAAACATTTTGATTTATTGTTGAATGTTTGTTTTTAAGAAAATTTCTTTTATATTTTTAGCATTTGTTTATACACTTTAGTTGGTTATTGTTATAGATCTTAGTAATTTTTGTTGTTATCCCATTAAATATTCAATTCTAGTCGTTTTTTCAGTTTGTCTTCACTATTTCAACAAATATGTATTTGTTTTCTTTTTATTAGTGTTGTCTTTTTTAATTTTTTTATACATACGTATGTTTTTTGTATATATTTTGCTTCTATTTGGCATTGTTTCTCTTAAGGTTTAGTCATCTGATCGTTTTGTTTTAAATTTTTATTTCTGTATTTTCTCGCTTGTTCTAAAAAAATTTGTTTTGATAAAATATCGTAAAAATTACTCTTCAAATTGGTTCAAACTTTTTAAGAGTATAACATTTTTTTTTTACTCAAAAGAGTTTTGAATTTTACTCTTTTATAATTTGTATTTTGTTAATTGTTATTTAAATTTTAATGAGGCCTTTAAGCTTCACATTGTTTTGCATTTAACGAAATAAATATAAAAAAAATAAAGGAAAACGTTAAAGACGAATTCAGCCTTGCCCTACACTAATTATTTTTATGTTTTTCATAACATTTTTGTTTTTATACCCACCATCAAAAAGATGGGGGCATATTGAGTTTCTCATTCCGTGTGTAACATGTCGTAAAAAATCATTTAATACCTCATAAAGTATATATATTCTGGATCCTATTTAGATTCTGAGTCGATCTAAAAGCAAGATATGGATTGGGGGGGGACTACCTAGGGAGACAAAATTTGGCTCAAATATTTATCTTATACAAGGTTTGTTAATCGGTTAATAAACAAAAAAGTTATGGGCCAAACACTAGTAAAGGGTGTCCCGCAAATATCTCTTAAAGAAAAGAATGTACGACAGAAAAATTTTGTACAGATAGTTCGAGGATCGATATAAAGTCGGAAACCAAAAATTGGCGTGATCTCTTCACCTTATCGCCCACTTCCAATATAAGGTAAAGCATCAACGAAATTTTGTACAAATAGTTCAAGAACTAATACAAACTTGAAATCAAAAAATGGGTGAGGTCCACCCACTTTACCACTCACCTCCCATATGAGATGAAATTATAAAAAGTTACAGATTGTAGTTATATAGATTCGGCCAAACCGAATGTAACATTCTCACTTGTTAATTGTGTGTTTGGCAGAGTTGGATAATTTTTTGATATATTGAGGTCTATAAAATTAAGCAACAAAGTTTCGTTGTTTTTTAAGTTATTGAAATAAAGTTGATATATAAACTTATTTTAGAAATATTTTTCAATTCGTTAACACTATTAAATAGTTAGAAAAAGTTCAAAGAATTTGTTAAAAAAAATTTAAATCGTCTTTAGAAACAAAAAAGGAAGCTAAATAAAAAAGTGTGTATTTTTTGTCTAAAAAATAAAATTTCGTTAAGTTTTTTTTATATTGCCAAATAAATACATTTCTTTGAAATTGAAAAGAACTTTATGTAAATAAAGCAAATGCGAGAAGAATTATAATTTTAATCCATTCGTTAAAGAAATAAAGTTTCGTTAAGTTCTATAAATCCTCAAAATTGGAAATGTTTTCTGGATTTCAATAGTAAATTTTCTACAACAAAGGAATACAGAAAAATTGAAATTAAAATTCTTTCAGTATCGAAAATCAAGATTCGTCAAGTTTTTAAAAGAACAAAAACATTATTTCAAAATAAATAGTATCCTCCCTAAATGAAACCAAAATGATATAAAAATAGATTTTAGTTTATTCGTTAAAAAATATACATTTTCGTTAAGTTTTATAAATCATCAAAATTAACAAATATAGCAAAATTTCATTTAAATGATTTTAACTTTGCAAATAAAGTTTTGAAAATATTAAAAAAATTATATTTTTCTTGCAATTGAAAAGTATTTAATTTAAACTAAATAAAACAAAAATGAAAAGAAAGTAAATTTTATTTCATTCGTTAAAATATAAACTTTCGTCAATTTTGCACGTTAAAGTTTATATGGGAGCTATGATCAATTATGAACCGATCTTCATGAAATTGTGTACACATATTTATACTTATATGAAACTTATCTGTGTCGAATTTCATTAAATTATTGATATATTTGAGGTATTTATGGTCGCAAAAGCCATATTCCGGGAAGACATATGTATAAGTGCTAGGTGAAATTATGGACCGATCATAGCCAATTTTAATAGGCTTCGTCGTTATGCTAAAATAATTGAGTCAAATTTCATTAAGATATCTTAAAAAATATGACCTGTACTTTAGTCACAAGGTTTATATGCCAGACGGACGGACATTGTTAAATCGACTCAGGAAGTGATTCTAAGTAGAACGGTATACTTTAAGTTGGAGTTCCGATGATTTTTTCTGTGCTTTAAAAAACATCAGCACAAACTATCTATGGCGATGTAGGGTATAATACATTTTAATTTATTCGTTAAAAAAATAAAGTTTCGTTAAATTTTAAAAATGTATAGAAATTGAAAATTCTTTGTAGATTTCAATAAAAGTTCATATTCTTATTGAAATCTAGAAAAAAATCTTCATTTTAATGCTTTCAGTTTCGAAAATAAAGTTTCGTTAAGTTTAAAAAAGCCAAAAAATTAATTTTTTTTTTTAAATTAAAAAGAACTATAATTAAATAAAGCAAAAATTAAAGGAAGTAAGTTTTAGTTGATTCGTTAAAAAAAATAAAGTTTCGTTAAGTTTTTTTTTAATGGCTCAAAATACAGAATTTCTTTATAAATGAAATGAATTTTAACCAAATTAAGAAATAATGCAAGAACATACATTTTTCTTTACTCGTTAACAAACTAAAGTTTCGTTAAGTTTTATAAAGGGACGATATTAAAAAATCATGTTTCTAACAGTATTTCATTTATGTTATATGAATTTAGAAAAATTTTCATGAATGCTTTTTTTTCAAAAATAAAATTTTAGTTAAGTTTTTGAAATGGCTAAAAAATTAAAAATTTTAATAGAATTAAAAATAAATTGAACTAAATAAATTAAAAATGAACAGAAAATAAAATTAAATTTATTCGTTGAAAAATAAAGTTTCGTTAAGTTTTTTAATTCGTTCAAAATACAAAATTTCTTAGGAAATAAAAAAAAAAATCTTGTACATATTAAAAAAAAAAATACGGAAAAAAATATAAATTTTACTTTTTTCCTTAAAAAGGTACAATTTCGTTGTTTTTTAAATAATGTATAGTAAAAACCTTCAACGAATATATGAAAATGTTCATTTAAATAATTTTAGTTTAGAATATAAAATTTCGTTAACTTAAAAAAATCGTTTCTAGAAATAAATTATTTTAAACTTATGCATCTCATTCCCAGAGGATCTAAGATATAAGTCAAAGTAACCTGCTGTTATACTATATTTAGCTGTTATTCTAAGTTGTCACCATTTTTGACAGCAGTCTTTTTAAGCAAATTTATGTACATAAGAAAATTCCATTTATAATTTATAATTTATAATTTATATAGGAAAAAAATCCTTAAGCACTAACTCTTTAAAAATTTTTATTGTTGGTAATACAAATTGTTCTCATCACAAAAACATATTCCAATCATTAACACCAAACACTTAACTTTTGCTAAATCTTTAAGCAATTTATCGGTTTTCCTAAATCCGGTATTTAAAATAATCAAATAAATCAATTCTGTAATCTTTATACGTTTTTTATTATCTTATAAATTATATCATTTTTGACATTTTATTAGTAAATTACAATAAATATTGTACACAGTTTATGGTAAAATATACTTTAATGTAATATTCCCATTTACAATCGCTACTAACTGATTAAATTTTGATCACATATTAGTATCCTTAGCATTCCTATTAATTTCCCTATCATTACACAGATATCGTTGCTACCTCACGCCACCGCCACTGTCGTTTATATGCTCTATACCATTCCACAAAATGGCACACAACTCATCTTAATAATAATAATAAAAAAAAAAAAAAAGAAACGACGAACTCCTATTAATTTGAACAAAGTTCTGTATATATTTTCTATATTATTTATTTTATACGAATGTATGCTGTTTCTAAATGCTAATATATTGCATAGGTGTAAAAATATATTGGATAGGTGTAAAAGTGTTTTGGTAGGGGAATTATCATCATCCAAAATATGTTGTTATTAAGATAAATTTAGACTATCTAATTTAAACAAATGGAATGCATTATCTTGAAAGTCATTAACGTAAATTTAAAATCGAATTGCTGTATTGTAATTCCCAAAGCAATCTGCTATAATTGATATGTTTTGATTTTCTCTTATTAGCAGTTTTCTCAACAAATTGATTCTGATGTGATTCATTCCAGCTTTTTGGTGATCTTTCGCATTTTAGGGTTTGGCTTTTCAAAGATGTCCAAATTTCCAACTGTACGGTTTTAAATTTGCGATTCTAAATTATCAAAAATTTGCTTAAAATGTTAACAAAATAATTTTATGTTATCCCAGATATTTTTTTTTTTTTTAATAAAACTTTGTTATAATCCCAGATAAGGTGTAATTTAAATTCTTCAATACAATTTCAAATAACTTTTAATTGTATTCTTTATTAGTTCTAGATTATTTTTAGTAAAAGATATCAAAAATATAGAATTCCAGATAAGCCTAAATTCATTGTACAAATATTAATTTGGAGAGGAAGATTTCCACTGTATCTTACCCTTAGATTCGTACCTACTTAAGTAGAAGTATTTTAAGCTTTTGAACATATTATTTCCGCTGCACGTTTAACTTAAGGACTTGAAAGTTTTTCATTCGATTTTTACACTCTCAATCCTTTGTGTTTAATTCGACTTTGGCATTTACAGTCATCAACTCTTATAAAATTATCTTTCTGCTGGTATTCAACAGATTTGGTGATCTTGGGTCATTTCCAGCCATAAATAAGTGTTTCATATTTAAGCTATGACTTAAGGTCCTCGAAAAAACTTTTGTACACAATTTGCTTAAACAAATGAATCGTCTTTGAAACATTTAATATCTTTTTAAAGTGGATCATTAGTAGCATAAATTTGCAGAGATCATTCGAAGTACGTAATTTTTTTAGTTTTTCTCAAATAATATTTCAAGTTCTAAATATTTTTTTTATTGGGTATTTGCTTTAATTCCCATTGTTTTTCTTGTCCGTCGGAAGCTATGACTTTATTAATCTTTTTGACAATTTTGTATTATACTAGCATTTAACCCGCTACTGCGTTAGCGGACTTACGGGACTCCTACATAGACCAGGTGTATACTTGGTATCTTTTTTTATTTCGAAAAAACAAAATGTAATACCAAAAGTGAAAAAAACTCATAAAATTAAATCAACTCCTACTCCTGTGGGAATAATTATAATATTGTTGTCTTTAAAAAATGAATAACAAACATCTCAATCACATCTTCTAATAATTCCAATTTCATGCCACCAGGTTTATATTTAAATAAGGAATATCCAAGGAGTGGGATATCGTACCCACGTAAACTATTTATTTTTTTGGTTAAAGAAAAAAACAATTACAATTTTTTCCTTGTATTTCATAGTTTAGATGTATGAAGTACCTTTTTTTAGTCGTTTTTACCACCACCCAGGCTTCAAATTTCTAAAAATGTTGAGGCATTGTTCTAGCATTAACAACAATAAACTTTTTAAATATTTAAGTTAAAAAAGTACCAAAAATTAAAATAAATAATAGGATTTTCAAAAAGTTCTAAAAGCATGTTTGATATATTTCTGATCAAGAAAAATACTATTTTAAATTTATTTCTACGTTTTTGGTTTAGAAGAACAAAAAAGTACCACAAAGTCCGCTCTTATGAATTCTAGCGACAATATACATATCTTTAATTTCATGATTTTATGTTCAATATTATATAAAATTTAAAAAGTACCATTAGAAGAACGAAACGTACCACAAAGTTCCCCTTCTTGAATTCTTACCCACATAAGACAATGTATCTTTAATTTCATGTTTTTCCTTCAGTATTATAAAAAATTCAAAAAGTACCACAAATTCCCCCTCTTGAAGAGAAGCGTAATCCAGATATATCATTCCGTATCCAAGGAAACTAATAGTGGCACGAATAGTGGCATTGTCTGGGTTATACAGCGGTTATGGCAAAACTTCTCAACGCAGTTCTTTTTAACTGGTTGTGCAACATAAGCCTAAACACTGGTGGCACATTCTGGCCGTTTTGCTTTTAATGTTTTCTTCAAACGGATTAATTGTGTTCGGTACAGATCTGTCATGATCTTTTCAGCCGGTTTTAACAACTTATTATATAACAACCTTCTGATCCCACCGAATACATAACCTTAAGCATAACCTTATTGAGAGGGATATTAGGCTTTGGTGTCGATTTTTATAGTTATGCGATTTTTTGTGATTTGGATTATCATAATGGATAATAATGTAATGATTATATGTAAAAACTAAATCTGTCAATTTTCTTGTATTTTGATACATTTAAATTCATCTGAAAATAGATTTTTGACAGCCCAAATGGTAGATCATATCAATTAGGTAAGGATGAATCTCATTATTTTTTAAAACCATATTGATTAACTTCCTCAGGAATTTAAGCCCCGATTATCGTTTACAACACTTAAATGTTGTGTTGTTTTAGCAACAACACAACACCTAATTTGTTATCGATTATGGTTTTGTTATCGATTAGGTGTTGTGTATGTGTATGCTTAATATCCGTAAATTTACATCCCTGCGTATGAAAAACTGCCAAGTTTGAAAAAAAGTTTCAATAATATTTGTATACGTGCGATTTTGTTTAAATTAAAAGTGAAATAATGGATATTAACACCGAATTATTTTTTGATGATGACGATGATAGTAGGAAGACAACACATATGGCTCGTATACGAAAGAGAATTCGGGATAGTTGCAACCCCTTGGAGCTACCAAATGCTGAGTACGTATAAATTGTCTGAGGTCATTAATTATGTTAACACATAATGTATTTAAGTTTTTTAAAATTTTTTCGCATAAATAAAGATGGATTTTTGTATTTGCTGCCAAAACTAAGCGAATTTTTAAAACCGTCAACACGGTGTTCGGCCATTCCACCGATTCTTAAATTGTGTTGTGCGATGAGATTTTTCGAAGCTACCAAAGAAGCAGCCGTAACGACTTTAACATTGGAGTTTCACAACCAACAGTCTGCTTAATATTGAAAGAAGTTATAGAATTCTTTGAAAGAAAAATGTGCAAAAAATAGACAAACGCCCTGATGACTGAAGAAGAAAAAAATGCCAACAAAATGTCGTTTTTCTCAAAAACACAATTTCCTGGAGTAATTGGATGTATATATGGTACACACGTACGAATTGTAGCGCCTCCAAAGGAATTGCAACATTTGTATTTGAACAGGAAAGTATATTACAGCCTGAATGTCATGATTGTGAAGAAGATTGTCATTCTTCAATTCAAGTTAATTTATTAATAAATAAATATTTTTTTATTATAATAGGTGTGCTTTTAATCGGCGGTCCCAAGCTATTTAATTGCGCTGTAAATTTATCCCATGTGCCCTTAAGTTGCATTTTGTTACATCCAAATGGTAGCTTGCCTCGGCCAGTATCTGGATGAATTCTCATCAGCTCAACCAGCTTTTCCATTTATTTTTTATTTGTAATTTTGCTAAGAAATATTTATAATTAATTATTTTTTACAGTTACGTATATTTTGCAAAGAAAATTTTATATGCATACTTACAAATTTTTCTCCATTTTCGTTTTTTAACTTGTAACGTTCATAACACAACACCAAATAAGCAGTTGTAAGTTTTTGACAGTGCTGACAATACATAAATACACATGTTGTAAACGATAATCGATGTTACAGAACATAGACAACTACAAATACAACAGTGTTGACAACAGTTGTAAATCGTGATCGCATTTTAAAAAATACGACACTAAAATAACAACTGTTGTAAACGGTAATCGGGGCTTTAATAAAAAATGTCCTTAAGTGATTTTTTTCAAAGTTGAGCTGGATTTAAGCTGCGATTTTAGATCATCGAGAGGTCTATACTTTTTATCTTTTGTTACAAAATGGACGTTTGAAGTTTTGTGATATTTGTATATGTGTATAGAATGGCTAAAACAATGCGAATAGAGGCTCTTGGACATCGTGAAACAGGGTCCACAAAAGGATCTATGAAAGATCAGTATGATTCTTTGTCTTAATCATTGAGTTTCCAGCAAAAAAAGTAGGAAAATAAAAATTTCATTCAGTTGTATTTTTAAAATTCAAGAAAACGCACCAATGCATTAAAATTTTGATATTCTTCCTTCGTATCGATTAATGGTTGAAAGGAAGAATAATTTTTTTTTTTATAGTAGAAAATGTAAGCGAATGTAAAACTGCTCTAACTGGTATAGCCTAAATGGTTATTCCCATTAAAATGTATATCCTTCCGAAAAGTATTTCGTGTATAAATCTTATCTCTAGTAAACGATCCTAATATTTAGAAGTAAACAGATGAGGCACAGTAAAAATTATTATATTAATTTTATACGATTTCAGCAAAATTAAGTAAAAAAGCAATATATGTATATAGCTACGTGATTATACTAATTGTTGTAGCTCTGATTTGTCAATTATTATTATCATCCTATTTTCATAAATCGTAACATGTGACTTTTCTGACCTTGAGAATGTTGAAGTATTTATTTTCTCTATATACAAACCCGAAATAATTTTCCTACCAATCCAATACACTTTATCTTAATATCTACAGATACATCTTTTATCCTTTTGTCTTCTATTATTTATGTACGTACGTTTTATACAATGTTTACAGTCAGTCATATCATGCATACATACATACATTCTCTTATCCTCATACTCATTGTCCTGAGCGCAACTATGTTGTTGTTTTTGTTTTTACTGTTTTTTTGTTTTTGGGTTTTATTGCGTATATATTGACGTTTCTTGACTTGGGATACGGATTTTCAACGTTACCTTTGCTCATGCATATCACGTACATGTTACATGCCTTAAAGAGCAATATGTTAAATATCTCGTATTCGTATAAATTTTAACGTATTTTCGTTAAATATTCCCTAGACTTATACATTGTCTTTTTTTTAGCTGCTTCTCCCTCCATATTCCCTCTCTTTCCGTTGTTTGTCTTCGTGTTAACATTAATTATGTTTATAATTTCATGGCACATAAACCTAATGTTAAAACTTCTTTCTATATATCGAATTTATCTTACGTATCCTATGTTTTTGTATACGTATCCTGTAAATGCAAAGAAACAAAACTTAATTTTTTTTTGCTTTTGGCATTGTCTTAAAGACTTTTTATCTATTTTTTTGTAATTTTTTTTTCACATGTATCCAGTGTTTGTAAAACTAGACTCCAAGTAGTCGTAGAAGCAAAATATAATTAAAATTGTAGTTTAAAAATGTTTAAAATTTGCAGTCGTTCATTTGCTACTGCTACCTTCACTTCTTTGTTGTATTTTTTTTTTTTAATTTTATTACTACTGCTATCTTCACATATAAGTAATAATAGTTTTACCTATATTCATAAAAGAAAACTGCTACTTTCTTTGCTTAGTTATAAAGGTAGTAATAGAGATGTGTGTGAAGATAAATTCGTAAGTTAAATACGTCCCACACCTCTGTTAAATACGTTCCACACACTGTTAAATACGTTCCACACATTTTGCATTTCAAAAAAACTATTTTTAAAGCAAAAAAACACTTTTTTAAAAATAATTTTTATTATTTTATTAAAAAAAACATCACAATAAAACATTTTTGGAAAAAAACAAAACAAAGAAACATATACAGCATTAGGATATGGTGCAACAAAAATACCTATATTCAGGTCACATTGCGGGTCAGTTCGGACAGACCTGAATGGGGTTGTGATATATCACGCGAAAGCTCTAGAGGAGTAGAACTCAAAACTGCACAGGGTATATCCAGTTGTTTCTCAGGAGACATGCTACGAGGTGCTGAAGTTTGGCAAAATTCAATAAGTCTAAGAAACAGGGGGCCATATTTTGATTTTGGCCATACCTGAATGGGGTTATGGTACATCATATTAAAGGTCTGGTGGAGTAGAACCCAAAACTGTTTAGACAATATTCATTTATTTCCTAGGGAAGATTCTACGAGGGTCGGAACTTTGCGCAAATTCTTATAAATTCAAACCTGAATGGGGGGCTTTTTGGACAGACCTGAATGGGGTTGTGATACATCGGTTGAAAGCTCTAAGGGAGTAGATTTCAAAACTATATAGGGTATACCCAGTTGTTTCTCAGGGAACATGCTACGAGGGGTGGAATATAATTACTCATATTTCATACACATATATTCCATATTGTGTAGGGGGGGGGGGGGGCATTTACGACAGGCCTGAATGGGGTTGTGATACATCGGATGAAAGCTCTAAGGGAGTAGATTTCAAAACTATATAGGGTATACCTAGTTGTTTCTCAGGGAACATGCTATGAGGGGTGGAATATAATTATTCATATTTCATACACATATATTCCATGTTGTGTGGGGGGCATTTACGACAGACCTGAATGGGGTTGTGGCACATCGGGTGAAAGCTCTAAAGGAGTAGATCTCAGAACTATATAGGGTATACCCAGTTGTTTCTCAGGGAACGTGCTACGAGGGGTGGAATACAATCATTCATATTTCATACACATATATTCCATGTTGTGTGGGGGGCATTTACGACAGACCTGAATGGGGTTGTGGCACATCGGGTGAAAGCTCTAAAGGAGTAGATCTCAGAACTATATAGGGTATACTCAGTTGTTTCTCAGGGAACATGCTATGAGGGGTGGAATATAATTATTCATATTTCATACACATATACTCCATGTTGTGTAGGGGGCACTTACGACAGACCTGAATGGGGTTGTGGCACATCGGGTGAAAGCTCTAAAGGAGTAGATCTCAGAACTATATAGGGTATACCCAGTTGTTTCTCAGGGAACGTGCTACGAGGGGTGGAATACAATCATTCATATTTCATACACATATATTCCATGTTGTGTGGGGGGCATTTACGACAGACCTGAATGGGGTTGTGACACATCGGGTGAAAGCTCTAAAGGAGTAGATCTCAGAACTATATAGGGTATACTCAGTTGTTTCTCAGGGAACATGCTATGAGGGGTGGAATATAATTATTCATATTTCATACACATATATTCCATATTGTGTGGGGGGCATTTACGACAGACCTGAATGGGGTTGTGGCACATTGGGTGAAAGCTCTAAAATTATCAAGAATATTTTAGATATAAATTTGAAATAGATATCTTTTTACAAATATAGTCTTATACTTGAAATTGATCTAGCCAGTTAAAAATATATATATACTTTTTAAAAATCTGACAACAATTTGAAACGCCATAAATTTAATTTCTTTTTATTTGTAATTTCATTTTATTAATTTCATTTTATTAATATTAAAAAAATGTATATATATATATATTTTAATAAAGAAAAACATTTTTTAAAGAGGATATACATTAACAAATATTGTTTAAACGATATTCACTTGCTTAAATGTAAATTATAAAAAATTAAAAATAAATAAACCAACTTCAATATATATTTTTTTTTTTTTTTTGTGTTTTGAAGATATGAGAATAACGAAATAGGTACTGCAGTCTAGTAAATAAATTTTGATTTATATTAAACTTATAAGGCAAAAGACAAATAAAAGTAATAAAAAAATAAATAATAGGTACTTCACTTTTTTGTTTCAAAAGGTTAAAAATTTACATGCTATTAATAGAAAATAAAAAAAAAAGCAAAAGCATAGTTTACATTTAAAAGCCAGAAAACAATACTATTTACGTATATACTTTTTTCAATATTACAGTAGGTAAAAGTGTGACATGCTTTTAAATACAACAATAACTTTTTCAAAGTGATCGTGCAAAGTTTAATGTGCTAGTTGAGAAAAATTTCATAATATTTAATACAAATTTGGAATATAACTTTTGTGCTCTACCAACCAAAGATGTATCGCACAAATTTTAATAAATCGACATTTTGATTACTTAATGTTGATACAAAATATGAACCACATTTATAAAAACTTTATATGAAACTGCAATCGGAATGGGTGCTTAATATATATCCTTTAAAGTATTTAACATCGAAATTATCATATTCTAATATTTTTTAATAAAATTAATAAGTAATAATTCATATATTACTTCCAAATGCTTAAAATTACTTCAAATTATGTGGAGTTACATGCGCGGATTGAAAAGCAAATGTTCGAATTCCATTTTGACAAGGACTAATAATTTTTTACACATAGTCGAATACTGGAAATGATTCAGGAATTCATCAGTAGATATCCAATTTAAATGTCTTGAGTCAAATGACGAAACTAAATCCGAAAACTTCGTTAAAAAAATTTTAATGATATTTTAGAAATATATTTAAACCAGTTGATGCCGGAAAAAAATTCGGACATATAAAATTAAAATTGGAAGAAAGAGACAAAAATTAAAGCAAATTATTACTCATGGCAAAAAAATTATTAAAAAAATAAGCTGACGTTCTTTTTTATTCAAGTGAACGATTTCGAAGGAAATTTAAAGAAATTTTCATGTATTGTATATGCACAAGAAACATTTAAAATTTGTATTGTTTTCTGTTTCTTTATAATAGTATTGTAGGCATCCAGAATCCACAACACAGTTGCAATTTATGCATTTAACAAACGATAAATTTTGAACACCTTCGCAGTGGAGGCATTCACTAGATCTGTCTTTAGACATTTCAATGAGTTTTAACTTCATTTTTTTTCGATACTCGTTAGGACTTTCAGTTTTCTGCAGATCGTTATTTTTTAAAATCGCCTCTATAAACTGACAGCAGTAAACGCCACAATTGAAAGAGTCCTTTTGAATGGGATGGTCCAAATCTTCCTGGACCCACCCATCTGCATTTAATTCTATTTCACTTATGGCTTTTAAAATTGTAGAATGTACGTCATCTTTAATTTTTATTTTTTCCCCGAGTGGATCTATGTAATAAATTTTTTTCCTAATTTTGTCAATAAAAACGATTGTGAAATGATCATGATACAAAATTGGCACTATAGCTCCAACTGAATTTTTTAAATTAAAAGTTTCATTAAATTTCAATGTTTTGGAAAAAAATAGTGCCATTCCTTGCTCACATGTACATATTTCCATATTCCGAATATTTAACTCAAATAATATAATATGCAAGTATATTTCAACTACATTGTTAAAAAGGGTTTTTCGGGGATTAAGGGACTCCAACTCATTTAAATAAATTGTAGTAGTTTGAAAAGCTTTAGGTTTGCCATACAAATAATCATATATGGGTTTATAATCACCTACTATTATTTTTGTCTCTTTAATTTTCCTTGGAAATCGTTCACTAGAATAAAAAGAAACATCAGCTTTTTTCAATAACTTTTCACCGTGCGTAATTGTTTGGTTTAATTGTTGCTTAATTTTTTTTGGCGTTTTCTTCCATTTTTCTTCTAACAATAAATCCGAATTTCTTCGTTTTGGATTTCTTTGACTTGCTTTAGAAAACACATATTTATTGTCCAACTCTTTAATTTTCTTTCGATGTTCGAACATATTCGGATGCTCTTATATTTCGTTTTCCTTTAAGTAAAACATTCTTCAATAATGAAAAATATCCTTCAACCGGACTATTTGATATTCTGGTTAGGCTATCATCAATTAATTTACCCATTATGTTAGTCCATAAGGGAACATACGGTAAATATTTCACCAGAATAATTGTAAGAAATTTTTCATTTGTAATATATTTGGTGGTCCGTCATTTCGCTTATTTTTTTCAATTTCTTGCTTAACGTTTAAATAAATTTGTTGTCCCTTTTTGTAAAATGGACTTTTTAAGTAATTAGGTTTTTTTTCATCAGTAAACCCATTTTTTAAATTTTCCGAATTAGTTTCTTCATTTGACTCCAACACCTTTAAATTAGATATGTGCTTTACTGCATTTTTTACAAGGTTGTCATTTGACGTGCTTAAAAGAATTATGGACGCATTTCTAAACCATTGAAAAACCTCATCGACATTTGATAAATTAATAGCTTTTATTAAAAGAAATTTAAACATCTTCATTTGGTCTTCATTCTGAGCATGTAATTCTACGTCTTTTGAAACAATTTTTATCATGTGACAGCAACATATTTGAACTATGACCATATTTAATTTAATTTTTTTTTTGCAGAATTAGGAAACATTTTATTAAATAAGATGTTATGGTGCTAATATCTTTACTGAATACTTTAATGGACGCATTTATAAGTACCCAACTCCAGTCAACAACGATCCTTTTACATAATGGCCAGTTTATATTATTAGTTATACAAAATGTTTTAAGCTCTAATAGAAAACGTTTGCAGTCATCTTCGTAATGACGACAAAGAAGTGCTTCTGCTAATGGGAGTAATATACCTCTGCCCTTATCATTTTTAGCGTGCAAAATTAAACTATATAAAAAAAATTCTTTTGGAAGATTTGTCAAATTTCTGTACAATTCCTCCTGTTGAATCGAAGAACAAGGTGTTTCTGCTCAATTTTAATAACAGGTTACGGTCTGCTTGTGATGCCCGAAGTACATCTTCAGAATACAAATAAATCTCTAGGGGATTTGCAACTTTCTGTATAAATGTGGACCATGATTTGTCCTTTTGCATTAAAAAAAGATCAATAAAATGATCTTTGTCGCGATCAAATCGCCGATTGGTTTCGGATTTAATTTTTCGCGAAACATCATTAGTTATAACGTCTCCCATATTACCAACATCACGTAGTGATTTTGACATTTTCACAAGTTTTTTATTGCGATATGCGTAGGCACTTTCATATTTTAATTCTTCTCTAGCTATTTTCCTTCTTACAGCTCGAACTTGTTGAATTTTCGGCCTGTCCCTGGGGTGTACAATATTTTTTTGGTTTGTAAATACTTTTACTAAAATAGAAGTTTCAGACAGAAATATTTTAAAGATGTACCTACGGCACCCTTTAGCGCTATAAATACATTTTCCATATAATCGAATAATGTTTTTATTTTTATTAAACCCATGACTGGAAAAGTTAATGGGACATGCATTGTAAACTTTTTTAAAATTTTCACGAACAATATCTTGCAAATACTTTATAAATTCCCTCTGATTTTTTATAACGTCATTGTATAAAAAGTATTCTTCTAAAAATAATTTTTCTTGTATTTTGAGATGAAAACTTATTTTAATATAGTTGTAAATTGTTTTCTTTCTCAGATTAACTGGTTGCGAATTAATATTATTTTCAATTTGTTCATTGTGTTCTACTATGACATTTTGTGTTAGCTTTTTTGGTATAGAAATTTTATTTCGTATAATACTATATTCCTTAATTATTAAACTATCATCTGTAGAATTACTTTCTGATAACTTAGTTGAATTAAAAATATTAGTTTCGTCTTTATTAAATATAAATGTTGAAAAATCAGTGAAATCACAATCGTCACTTAAGTTAGCTTTTAAAATATCAGAATCCATTGATAGCTCTATTGGTGTATTAGCATCGTTAGCTTTTATTGCGGAATTTGAATTATTTGTATTTAGATCTAAATAAGTTGTGGACTTTTCTTCGATTTTAATAAAAATACCATCAGAAAGTAATTTAAAATAAATGTCACCATTTTTTAGCTCTTCTATGTGGTAAATTGTTTGGGAAATATTACGCGCTTCTTCAGGTAGTGGGACAACATTCTCATGATCATGCTTTTCTGATATTTCACATATAGGACACATTTTCTATTATGTTGCTCTCTTACTACTTCATCGTCTAATGAGATAACATTCTCATGATATCGATTTTCCCTTGTTTCATTAAGTAGTGCAGAAATCTGCGGAATATTCGTCAAATCTTTGTTCCTAATAATTTCCAGACTTAAACTATTTACCTTTGTTTTTAAAACTTGTATTACATCTTCATATAGCGAAGAATAACATTTCAAATTGCACCAATTCTTAAAATCGTTAAATATATTTTCGGTAATTTCTGGGTGTAAGTTCTACAAAAAAAAATAAATAAAATATATCCATATGTTTAGAGATACAATTTAAACAATTCGGAAATTTGCTATATCAAAAGTAAGATATACGTATGACCTAATTTCCAAATTTTTTCTTTCTCAAACATTTTTATGCTATTCATTCTTGTGTCCCCAGAAAATCTTTGTTGAGATTTTAAAGTAGGAATGCCTTTTAAGCAATACTTATTATTTATTTGTATAACACAAAAAAAATCAAATTGTCTTCAGTTCCTTACTCAAAAAATTCCTCATTTTTTGTAATTTTTCCCACAGAGGACTTTTTTTAAGTTTTATTGATAAGGATAATTCAAAACCCCTCCTATGCATAAATAAAAATGTTTATTTTTGTAAGACTGTTCCAAACTCTAATTTCAAACAACAAAAAAAAAGTTCGAATAAAACTAGCTATAGGCAACACTAAAGGAAATTTTTTACATGAAAAGTTTTTAACAAATATTTTTCGAAGCTCATTGAAACATGCATCAGATTTTTTTTGTAACAATATCGCCAAAAAGAAAAATACTATTGATATTTTTTATTTACACACAGTTTAGGCTTTTTAAGGATAAATCTTGACTTTTTATTTTGCTTTTAGCCTCAAAATTTTCGTTTTAGCTAAAACGTATAAAAAGGCTAAAACGTTATTTGAACAATGAAGAAAATAATTTTTTATTTTCTATTACTAATTTTATTTAACTTTTTTCTGCCTTTATTTTTTGGATCATTTAGTCTTTTCTGACCTTTTTGAAGATCAATTTAGCCTCTCTTTTTTTCTCACCTCCTGCAAACGCTATTTATATAAATCACAAAATTTATTTCATTTCTGATAAAAAAAACTCAAATCGCAAAGAAAACAGTCTAAAAAACACTTAAAATCAAGTTGCTTTAGCTTACTAGTAATTCTTAATATATAATAGTAGGTATAATAATATTACGTTATTTACCAAAGTTTTAATAATAGCACATATTCTTTTCTTGTTTCTTAAACTACTGCCAATTCTTGCAACTAAATGTTTGCTTTTTGTTTTCTTAACTTCACTTATAAAATTAAAAAACTCATCAAAAAAACCATTTTTGATATTTAGAAACTTAAATAAATTGGTAGAAAATTTTATATTTTCACTTTTATTTGAATAAAAAACTTTTACGAGGTAAATAAATAAATCTTTTATCATTTTCTTAAAATTTTTCGAACTCAAGAAAAAATTTACGTTTATAGTGCTCACACTAACAAAATGGTGAAAATGAATTTGAAAATAAAAAGTTTAACGGTAAAAGCAAAAAGAAAAAGATAATGCTGCCAATTTCACCGAAAAAACAAGTGTTACCTTTTGGACATATAATATTCATAATTATTTGACTTGGTAGCACTTTTATTAAATTTAAAGTTTATCAGCCTAACCACAAAAGATACTAAACACTTTATTTTTGTTAAAATCAATTTTTAATAGAATTTCTACTTTTTTCGTACCATAAGAAATATTTAAAAATGTGCTTTAAAAGCTTAAAATAACATATATTTTGAGATTTCGATGTAGAAAGACCCTCAAATGATGCGTGTTGTTAAACTGAATACAGAAAAATATTGAAAAAATGTTTAAATCTCAAGGCAGGTAAAATTTAATCAAAAAAATTTTGCGAGTTTTTTTTTCGCGAAATATGTCTTAAAAAATGCAATTATTTAGTTAAATAACTGAATACTTTAGTCCAAATAAAAATGATAATGGATAAATTAAATAAAAATCTCTAAGCATTTCCGAAGTTAGTAATATTGTTCTTTTAGAATTTATGTCCATATAGCATATATATATATATATATATATATATATATATATATATATATATATATATATATATATATTGTAATTTCGAAGATATGCTATCCCTAGCAATACTGCAATGAACATTGTGAAACAAAAAATATGTTGCCACTTGTAACGTAAACACATACACATACAGTGTAGTACTGCCATAAAACGCGCATACATAAAAAAAAACTTCAAACAAAATAGCGTCGATCAATCTGTTTAGGAAGTGTTCGGTAAAATAAAGACAATTAAATGGCAATATTACCATGAAAAACATGACAAAAATTAATTTTTTTTATGAAAAAACTAATGGAATTTTTCACAGAAAAAAATTTGTACGTAAATATAAAAATTTTCTTCCAATGATTTCAATTCATAATATTTAAAAATAAAATACTTAAATATTAAAACTTTTTTTATCAAATGAAATATAATGAAGAAGGGTTAGGGCCTTATTTTGTTAAACGAAACGAAAATTCGTTCCCAAATTTTATATTGAAAACAAAATTCAAATTTATTTGTTGTTTTTAGTGCAAATTGTCGAAACGATTTTTCGTTTCATTTTAAAAAATCAGGCCCTTAAATTTTTTTTATTTTCATCCACATATATTTTAATTTGTAAAAAAAAAAATTAATATTTAATGATTCTCAACCATTAAATTGGCATAAAAAATTATTTTTTGCGACTTTTAATAAAATGATACATATGCTGCAGAATGATAACAAAATTATACAAATTGTCAGTTATTATTGTTTTTACACATTTTTCTTGGGAAATTACCAATTTAAAGCATTTATCGTTAACCTTTCCATATACTACATATAGTTTCTTTTATTAAGCGTTTACCATGAAATAAAATAAAACTGAGTCGAAATTTTTCCAAAATTCCTAAAATTACTATGTACAATTTAATAATTTCTTGAACAAAATTTTATTTTTTTCAAAAAAATTTTGGGATCGATTCATAATATTTATGAACACAATTTTTAAATGTATGTACTTTTTTCTCTGTATTCTAAAAATAATATTAAAAATGGTAGATCATCTTGTTTCGAACATATTAGAAAATATAATCGAAGACGTAAAAATTTTCCTAAAATGCATAATAAAACTGCAATTGCATTATGAGTTCATATAAAAACATATTTACCTTTGAACTGTTGCCTTTAAAGATGCCTCAATTGGTTTTCATTACAGCTGCTAATCATTATAATCCTTTCACATCGTAAAGTTTAATTTCAGTACTATGTCGGATTTTTTTAACATGCATAAAAACTTATGTCACAAAAATTGCGATTTTCGGTAAATTAGCAAAAATAATAATGAGAAAGAAAATAATCAGCAAAATCTGATGACCTTTACGAAAAAACTGTAATTTTGTTAAATGTCTTGCGGAATGAACAATATATGCATATGATATTATGAACACATTTTCGTATCATGTGTTCATAGAAACAACTGGGTATACCCTATATAGTTCTGAGATCTACTCCTTTAGAGCTTTCACCCGATGTGTCACAACCCCATTCAGGTCCGTCGTAAATGCCCCCCCCCACACAACATGGAATATATGTGTATGAAATATGAATGATTGTATTCCACCCCTCGTAGCATGTTCCCTGAGAAACAACTGGGTATAACCTATATAGTTCTGAGATCTACTCCTTTAGAGCTTTCACCCGATGTGCCACAACCCCATTCAGGTCTGTCGTAAATGCCCCCCACACAACATGGAACATATGTGTATGAAATATGAATGATTGTATTCCACCCCTCGTAGCACGTTCCCTGAGAAACAACTAGGTATACCCTATATAGTTCTGAGATCTACTCCTTTAGAGCTTTCACCCGATGTGCCACAACCCCATTCAGGTCTGTCGTAAATGCCCCCCACACAACATGGAATATATATGTTTGAAATATGAATGATTGTATTCCACCCCTCGTAGCACGTTCCCTGAGAAACAACTGGGTATACCCTATATAGTTCTGAGATCTACTCCTTTAGAGCTTTCACCCGATGTGCCACAACCCCATTCAGGTCTGTCGGAAATGCCCCCCACACAACATGGAATATATGTGTATGAAATACGAATGATTGTATTCCACTCCTCGTAGCATGTTCCCTGAGAAACAACTGGGTATACCCTATATAGTTCTGAGATCTACTCCTTTAGAGCTTTCACCCGATGTGCCACAACCCCATTCAGGTCTGTCGTAAATGCCCCCCACACAACATTTAATATATATGTCTGAAATATGAATGATTGTATTCCACCCCTCGTAGCACGTTCCCTGAGAAACAACTGGGTATACCCTATATAGTTCTGAGATCTACTCCTTTAGAGCTTTCACCCGATGTGCCACAACCCCATTCAGGTCTGTCGGAAATGCCCCCCACACTACATGGAATATATGTGTATGAAATATGAATGATTGTATTCCACCCCTCGTAGCATGTTCCCTGAGAAACAACTGGGTATAACCTATATAGTTCTGAGATCTACTCCTTTAGAGCTTTCACCCGATGTGCCACAACCCCATTCAGGTCTGTCGGAAATGCCCCCCACACAACATGGAATATATGTGTATGAAATACGAATGATTGTATTCCACTCCTCGTAGCATGTTCCCTGAGAAACAACTGGGTATACCCTATATAGTTCTGAGATCTACTCCTTTAGAGCTTTCACCCGATGTGCCACAACCCCATTCAGGTCTGTCGGAAATGCCCCCCACACAACATGGAATATATGTGTATGAAATATGAATGATTGTATTCCACCCCTCGTAGCACGTTCCCTGAGAAACAACTGGGTATACCCTATATAGTTCTGAGATCTACTCCTTTAGAGCTTTCACCCGATGTGCCACAACCCCATTCAGGTCTGTCGTAAATGCCCCCCACACAACATGGAATATATGTGTATGAAATATGAATAATTATATTCCACCCCTCATAGCATGTTCCCTGAGAAACAACTGAGTATACCCTATATAGTTCTGAGATCTACTCCTTTAGAGCTTTCACCCGATGTGCCACAACCCCATTCAGGTCTGTCGGAAATGCCCCCCACACAACATGGAATATATGTGTATGAAATATGAATGATTGTATTCCACCCCTCGTAGCACGTTCCCTGAGAAACAACTGGGTATACCCTATATAGTTCTGAGATCTACTCCTTTAGAGCTTTCACCCGATGTGCCACAACCCCATTCAGGTCTGTCGTAAATGCCCCCCACACAACATGGAATATATGTGTATGAAATATGAATAATTATATTCCACCCCTCATAGCATGTTCCCTGAGAAACAACTGAGTATACCCTATATAGTTCTGAGATCTACTCCTTTAGAGCTTTCACTCGATGTGTCACAACCCCATTCAGGTCTGTCGTAAATGCCCCCCACACAACATGGAATATATGTGTATGAAATATGAATAATTATATTCCACCCCTCATAGCATGTTCCCTGAGAAACAACTGGGTATACCTTATATAGT
Organism: Protocalliphora azurea; assembly: GCA_932274085.1. NCBI lineage: Eukaryota > Metazoa > Arthropoda > Insecta > Diptera > Calliphoridae > Protocalliphora > Protocalliphora azurea. Next base: position 39,746,290 of record OW026520.1, read on the forward strand.
TCTGAGATCTACTCCTTTAGAGCTTTCACCCGATGTGTCACAACCCCATTCAGGCCTGTCGTAAATACCCCCCCCCCCCCTACACAATATGGAATATATGTGTATGAAATATGAGTAATTATATTCCACCCCTCGTAGCATGTTCCCTGAGAAACAACTGGGTATACCCTATATAGTTTTGAAATCTACTCCCTTAGAGCTTTCAACCGATGTATCACAACCCCATTCAGGTCTGTCCAAAAAGCCCCCCATTCAGGTTTGAATTTATAAGAATTTGCGCAAAGTTCCGACCCTCGTAGAATCTTCCCTAGGAAATAAATGAATATTTTCTAAACAGTTTTGGGTTCTACTCCATCAGACCTTTAATTTGATGTACCATAACCCCATTCAGGTATGGCCAAAATCAAAATATGGCCCCCTCTTTCTTAGACTTATTGAATTTTGCCAAACTTCAGCACCTCGTAGCATGTCTCCTGAGAAACAACTGGATATACCCTGTGCAGTTTTGAGTTCTACTCCTCTAGAGCTTTCGCGTGATATATCACAACCCCATTCAGGTCTGTCCGAACTGGCCCGCAAGGTGGCCTAAATATGGGTGTTTTTGTTACACCACAATTTTATTCTGGAGACATATTTTTTAATATTTTTTGTTTAAAATTTTAAACAGTTATGTTTTATTTAATAAAACATTAAAATGTATTTTTATAAACGCTTTTTTCCGTAAAAAAAATCATATTAAATAAACTCAACTTTCTTTACAGTGTTTGGAATATATTTAACAGACATGTGGGACGTATCTAACTGACGAATTTATCTTCACACCCTTGTAATAGAGTAGCAATAGAAAGCAGAGGAAATAGCAAAGGTAGTAAAGGCAGTAGTTGGAGTAGTTTAATAAAAAATGAAGTAGCTTAAAAATATTACTCCAAATACAAAATTCCAAATAATGATAAATATAGTTTTTCATTTTTCTATGTTAAATTTAATTAATATCAATTAAATTTGCGACAAGCAGGGTACCCTACCGGTAAAGCTAAGTCGAGTACACTGTACACAATGGTGCAGCCGTTTTTCGAAATTAGCGATTGTTTTCGCGATATTTGGGTTTAAACTTTATTATGAAAATAGCATAAATAATAGAAAATTAGAAATAAAAAAATATATTATTTAAGTAAATTAAATAATAAGTCGATTGAATATATACTCCAATTATAAATTCAATCAATTTCAGTCTGATTTTTAATGTATTTATATTTTTGTTTAAAAAGTTACTCATTTGTAAGGATAGTTAGCTTACTTACGAAATTGTAGTAATATTTTTTGTTAGTTTTGTAATAATATAGATTAAAGAAAATTATTTTTAAATTTTATATAAACCAAATATTTTTTATTAAAAAATATGCCTAATAATATTTTTCATTTGATTCAAAACAGTTGTTATTAAGTAACAAGTATTTGTAAATTGTTAACGTTTTATATGAGAGAAATTTTATCTGAAATGCTTTTTAATAACATCTTTGGATGATGTTTTTATAACTTCTTAAGCACAAGAATTTGTACACTTAATGAAACTTTGGATATAATAAAAAGTACTTCCTTAAAAATGCCTCCTATTTACTTTTGCTGGGTTAGCGTTTAAAATATATTTTATATTAAGAAGTTCATGATCCTACACTTCAATAGAATCCTAAATTTAACAAGTAAATTATTAAATTTAAGCAAAAAAAAAAAAAATAATTTTTCGCCTTTCAAAATGAAAGATTTAGTGCCCTTCTTGTTAAAAAAAAAAAATAATTCTTATTTTCGAGCTTAGTGTATTTATCAATATATGTTTAAAATTTAAAATAAAATTCCTTAAAATTAATTAAAATTTTGAATATATCTTAAAGAATTACTCGCCTTCATTATAATTATTTTTTGTTTTATCTATAGTTCAGGAATATATCTTAAATTTTTTTTGTTTTACCTATAGTTTTTGTGTCCTGGTTCATCTTAGTCCAGGTTCACACAAGGCGACATGCCGCAGCGAAATTCATTATTTTTACTTGTTATTTATAAAGAGTTCTTTTACATGGTTATTAAATATATTGCCACATTTTTTTACATGTTTCAATATGTCATTACATGTATAAAAGCTACAAAATTTTTTTCAATATTCCGATTTTTCTAACAGCATAATTTTTAAATAAACATCACTTTTTGTTCTTTTAAAAGTTTTATGTATTAAAATTTTTTTAATTAAAATGTTTTCATGACTATAAAACAATCAACAATATGGCAACGATGTGTTCTGAAAGTATTTCAAAAGAAAAGTCTACCATTCTTGAATGATGGAGACATCTTCAAAATTCAACATTTTGGTTTTCGGGAAAACACGGAATCATAGAACAAATAAGTCGTCTAACTTGAGTGTTAAGGAAATGGTTCGAATTAAAGAAGTATTGTTCAGCTATTTTCGTAGATGTCGCATAAGCATTCAACAAAGTTTGGCACAAGTGCCTAATCTATAAAATGAAATATTTATTACCACCTTGTACCCACAAATTGCTGGAGTCCTATCTATCTGACCGTATATTTAGGGTAAAGTATAATGAATTTGTGACAGAAGAATTTGGAATAAAAGCCGGTGTTCCACAGTGAAGTGTTCTTGGACCTACTCTATATCTATATAATTTATATATATGGCCAATTTACACCTCTGATTTGCTTATATGTGATGAATTAATTATTTCAACATTTGCTGGTGATACTTCAATAATCAGTTCTCATGAAAACTCACAAATAGCATCTAGACAACTAGATATTTACCTCCATATTACATTCACCCTAGAAGAGGTAACTGCCCTCCAGTTACACTTAATGATATATATAAGTATATCCCAATCAGATCATGTTACATACCTTGGTATTCATTTAGATAGGCGACTAACTTGGCGTCGTCATATAGAAGCCAAGAGATTTCAAATGAAGTTAAAATCTTTCAGTTTTCACAGTTTAATTAACAGTCATTCAAAACTAAGCCTTGACCATAAAGTCATCCTATATAAAACCGTTTTAAAGCCAATATGGACATACGACATCCAACTATGGGGAACAGCCAGCAATACGAGTGTCGATATTGCACAGAGGTCCCAATCAAAAATGCTTAGGACCATAACGGGTGCAAAATGGTACATAAGAAATGAGAATATCCATAGAGTCTTAGAGGTACCATTTGTAAAAGACGAGTTTAGGAAGCTGAATGAAGGAAGACTTCTTGCTGAAGTACAAATAGATACAAGGCTTCGCAGAGCCAACTTTCTACTTTGGAAGTGATGAAAATACTTTAAGAGGAACTTGGTTGTATTTTGTATTTTTTTTTTTTTTATTTTATACAAATTTCATAAATGTCTAAAAGTACATTTTAAATTTCAAAAAATAGAAAAAAATCTGAAAAACAATTAATATTCAGCTAAAATAAATTTCATATAATTTAATGCCTTCTTTTGCGGAAAAGAAAATCAAAAAATAATGCTTTAGTTTTTCAATTTATAAAATTTCTTGTCTGATTTATAAAATATTTAAATATAATAAAAAAAATATATATTAAAAATCACATACAAGGTAACATTAATTCTCTTTATGACAAATCAGTCTAAAGATTTATTTCTTAATTTAAAACTAAAATTTTATAAATATATGTGATTAGAAAAGAATCTAACGTAACGTATTTAAATATAATAAAAATAAAAAATTAATCCTTCATCATATAAAATAAAGTTTAAAAACATTCAATAGTCCAATTAATATGTAACATAATGACACAAACTTTAGAGAATGTTACCTTTTAAAAACACAAAACAAGTGAAAGCGAATGGTTTAGGTCTTATTACAACAATAACGTATTGTGCTCACTTTTGTTTATATCTGTTTCCTCGTAGTTCTACGTTTGTTGCTGCTTCAAAAACTACGTTTTCATCTACTGCTAGTTTATTGCTACTTTTTCTGTTATTATCAACTACACAGTAAAGGTAGCAGTACAAATAAAAAATGTTGTAAGGAAAGTAGTTATAAAAATGAAACTACAAATGGAGTGGTAGCCAAATATTTTATTTTTAAAATAATGTTTTATAGCTTCTGCTTCATTTTAAGTTTTTTTTTTTTTTGCGAGTAGCAGTAGTTATAGAAAGTGTTAGACTAAAAAAAATTATAAATACTTTTACTACCGCTACTGACAATTTTCAGTAGCTTTAGTTTTAGTCAATTCAAAAAGCTTGGTAGCAATTGGAGTTTTTCAAACGCTGCATGTATTTTATTTTTTTTTTTTTGCTCCTTTTTCTTGTGGCTTTTAACTAATATTTATTTTTTATGATTAAACTTTTAATACAATTTGATGTTGAGTAGTTTATCAAACTATAAAACTTAAGAAATTTTTCTGTTACTGAAGGAAGTGTTTAAAAAAGGGATTTTAGGAGGATAAAAGAAGGATGTTTAAGAGAATGAGTGTAATTTAATAATTGTAGGATAATTCTACTAAAATTAACAAATTGTTGTAAAAGGAAATGTAATAAAATAAGACTGCTGGCAAAATTATTATTTTTTTTTTTTTGGTTCATATACATTTTATTATTTATCTCACCTTTTTAGGTATAATGAAGTAAATTTATTATATGTTACAACTTATATAAATATTTTTAGAAAAAATATTACATTAAGAATTTATTTCCCTCCTTCCCTTTTAATGTGTGCTTTTCAAAGTTATTAATATACAGCTTCATTATATCATTATTTGAAAAAAGACTTTGAGGGGATTTTATTAAGAAGGAAGATTCTCTTTATGTCTTTTATTAAAATAACATTTATCACACATAAAGTCATTAACGGTTTTACACTTTATTTGTGATTTAAATATTATACTAGAGTAATAAATTTTTCCATTTAAATTGTGGCAATAATATTTCATTTAAAATTAAGGTTAATTTGTAGCAAATGGAAATTAAAATGAACATTAGTCGTGTGGAACTCCTTTATTTAAAGTTATTTTTGGATTCTCATTTTTGCTCTAACTCTTTTTGCCTATTAATGTCATTGATTTATTTGCGCTTTTCAATTTCGTCAACAAAAAAATTTTTGAGATAAAATTTTTTTCCCTTTATCGTAAAGATTGGAGATTGATCCTTAATTCAAGGTCTTGTCTACGATCTGTTCATCCGAGTCTGTGTATACACTTCCCGACGTCTGCTCCCTGTGTTGAAAACGGCTAGATAGCCTGTCTCATGAATGTCATCCTTGTTTACATCTGACTGCAAAGGAATATCAATGTTTTTCAGTCCTTCCATGGGTGTTCTATCCCAATCTGTAGACATCTATATGTCTCGGCTAATACATCTCTTCGGTTTAGGGAGTTAGGCAATCTAGGCATGTTCGAATTGGACGTACATATTGAGAATATTACAATGATAGTGAGAAGCAGCGACTTGGAAAATCAAACGGATTATATAGTAACTAAGATGAACGTTGATAAACTCTGTTATTAAGAAGGATGCAATAATCGACATTGTGCGTGGAATATTTTGTAAAGTCTTGGGAATTTTCGTATCGTAGGGAACTTGTTTCAGAAGCATCGACTATAGACTTCTATAGCGACTGTTAAACTGAGACAGACAGACAGATAGCTACACAGTGTCTGGGCTCCAGGATATAGTGACATTTTTTGAAATGAAAAGGCAAGTTATTGCACAAGAAATGGTTCGGCTAGTGCTGTAGCAGAAGCACAGGAGGATGTTCATGTTCCTTTGATAGAACTGTCTATTTTAATGTGAAATAAATTCGCATTTGAGGAAAGGTAACGTAGTCTGTCCTTCAATTATAATAGAAATAAAAATAAGACTCTTCTTGACTATGTTACTTCCTGTACGGATTTTGATAGAGTGTTTAAAGTCCTAGCTCCCTCCAGGAGTGAGTGGTGCAGGAGAAACATTATAGAGAAATATGATACTAGACTTTATACTGACGGTTAGATGAACTGTAGTGTTAGATCCGACGTTTTCTCCGATGATCTGGAAGTAAGGTTTTCATATCGTCTCCCCAACGGATGCGGTATATATACGCTCTATAAAGCAATCTTAATTACAGAAATATTCGCGTGTCGACAGTCAGGCGGCACTTCTGGCTAAAGTATTACGCACACTGTCATGATTTCATATAAAAGCCAAAAATTGAAGGAGTTGTCGTAGGTGAATGTAAATTGGTATATATTGCTTTTGTGTTTAGAAAAAAAACGAAGTTTCATGAAAATTGGCTCTGGGACACGCTCACCTCACATAGATCCTAAATTATCAAAATCGTCTATTTTCTAAAATTGTAATTCAAATTCAACAAAATTTGATACAATTTATTTTCGATTCGTGAAATATAATAATATGTTTTCGAAGGTAACTCGCAAAATATATTGACATGCCTAAAAATGTTTTACTTTGTAGGAGAAAGAAAATTAAATTTTTTAATATGGTAAAATAATAGCGATTTTAACAGAAAAATCAGTTATACACACAGAGAAAAAAACATGGTTTCAGCATTATCACTACAACAATGTTATGTTCTCATTGTTACTTTTCTTGAATTTCATTGAATTTTTCATTTAATGTTTGCACTCAATAAAAATTTCAATATAGTTGACTGCAAAAATTATATGTTTTAAATAATTTTTGTTACTGGTAACAAAATTGTATTAATATCGAAAATATCATTACTTCTACAACTATTAAATATTTGCAGTATTTTTCTTTGTTCTTAAACCATATTCTGTTTTTAAACCATATTAATATTATTATTCTCATGACAATAAAATGTTTCCAATAAATATGATACATATCCTTTTCACAAACTTGGTGTTTGTTTTTAAATATATTTTGTTTTTAATGTTTGTTTTCCAACTTCATTTTAATTCTCATTTAGTTTATACTAAATGAATCAATATAAATAGACAAGGTTTGGTTATACTCGATGTGATTCAAACAATATAAGATATTGATTAACTACCATTAAAGGGCTTAGTTAAAAAACTTATCTTACATTTGAACCACATATGGTGGTACAAATGTATATAAGTAATGAACAAATAATATGTATTTTTTTTTTTTTTTTGGCTAATGAACACTTTTCTTTATTATTTTCAATAAAAAATTTATAAAAATAATAATTTCTATAAATAATGAATAATATAAAATGGAATCATAATATGACAATGTTATATAATAATATAATAAGATAGAATAATAATAGAATAACATTAAATCATAATTTGATAAAATGGGATAATGACATAGTAAATTTTGTTTAATTCGAATTACAATGCTAGAAAAAGAACGATTTTGAAAATTCAGGGTGGGTGTGAATTGGGAGTATCCTTGGTCCGATTTTCATAAAACTTAATTTTTTCACTGATAAATCACAAAGCATTAAATTGTACCAAGTTTTGTTCTATTCGAGTTACATTTTTAGAAAGTAGACGATTTTTAGAATTCGAAGTGGGTGGAAGCCGGTCGTGTCCTTGATTCGATTTTCATAAAACCTAATTTTTTTGTTTCCTAAATCTGAAACTATTAAAGTGTACCAAGTTTTGTTCAATTCGAGTTACAAATTTAGAAAATATATGATTTTTATAATTCAGAATGTACTGGAGGTGGGCGTGTGTCTTTGGGCCGATTTTCACAAAACTTCTTTTTCTTTCTTTCCTAAAAACAAAAGCTATATATACCAATTTTCAATTACTTATGACAACTCCTACTATTTTTGGCCAACTTTTATATGAAATCGAGGCAGTGTGAGACTCTGTCACATACCTCCTAATCATAACACTTCAACCACTTTACTTTACTGTAGCTACCTAATTTCTCTCTTCTAGCTCGGTATATAGCTTTCGATAGTTTAGGACATTCATATTGCATACAAAATGATTTAGCTCGATCCTAATTGTAAAAATTTCAACCTTCCAGAACTTATTCAACTTCTTGGCATATCTTCTTATAAATTCTAATCTCAATTTTATATCCTTTTTGACAGTGGAGGCTTCTCTATACCAGGCCTGGCTCTAAAATTATATATTTTTTAATATCTCTAAATTTCTAGAATGCAAAGCCTATTTCCACGATTTTTTTTACTATTTTTAGCCAAATTCAATGCATTTAGTTAGTGATTTTGTTTCACTTTACTTAAAATTTTCTGTTCAACCAGATTTTGTAAATCTTAGTGGCTTACTGATTCAGATTTATTTTCCAGTGAATTTTCGTTATTTTTTATTTTTATAATATAGTGGGACGTTTTTCTTAGTTTTTACGCCTTTTCTATAATTTAATTTTGCTATTTTCCTTGCTAAAATGATTAATTATGAAGCTTTTGGTTTCAAGTGAAATTTCTTTTTTTCATCCTTTATTTACACAAAATCACAATAATATGATGTAAAATTATTTAAAACACATGTAAATGTTATCCTACTTGTAAAATAAAAAAAGCATTAGAAAATTAATATAGTTATAGGAAATGGACAAATAAACATGTCGAATACTTTTTGTGCACTGTTGGAAAAATGGTAGCGCTCATTAAAGTTAAAGTTGGGAATAAATATTACTAAAACTAGAAGGAAACACATATTTCAAATAAATATTTGTCATTTTACTCGAAATAATTAATTAATTATATAAAGTATAATGAAATTATAATAAATAAAATGTTATGTTGAATACTTATTTTGGCAACTGTATATGGGTATCACTGTATATGACAAGACTATAAATCAATTTACAAATTCCTGCTTAAGTAAATCACAAAAATAATTCAATTCGGAAAATATAGTTCAACACAGTAGTTCCTGAAAAATGTGTTTTATTACAATAAGTTGAAGAAAATTAATTGAAAAAAAAGATTGAGATTTTACATAATTCTTACCTTAATTTCTAAGAGTTTAAAGAACTCTTTAAAATAACTATCATTCATACATTAATATCTAAACTTTTCAAAACTAATAACACATTTTTGACAGCTAAAACTCATAAATCTTTTAATCTTGAGTGATTGTTTGTTTATTTGTATGCTAAATGAAATATTTTGCGAAACATTTTATGGATGAATGTATAAATGTAAATTTATCTTCAAATGTTCTATGCACATTTTACACCATCATTATCATCATCATCATAAATCCTCCACAAATACATAAAAACCATAAATTTAAATATAAAGTAGCTGGAAAATAAAACTATTAAAATTTATGAGCTGTTTAAAGAGGAGCCAATGAGAATCATATTGGAAATCTATGCTAGAATTTATAAATATTATAAAGTTTTTAAGTGAAAACATTGTCGTAAACATCATCTTCACTATCTGTAGGAGTTTTTAAGAAATGTTATTATTTATGATAAATGGGTGAGTGCACACAGAGAAAAACATGGTTACGGCATTGTCAATATAACAATATTATGTTCCCATTGTTAATTTTCATTAATTTTAATAATACTGTGTTTATGATAACAATGTTTTTGTTTCAGTTTAATCATTCAATGCTTACATTCAATCAAAATTTTAATATAGTTGACTACAAAAATTTTATGTTATTGAATATTTTTATTTAATATAAAAAAATATCTTTATCATTAAATATTGCCAATGTTTTTCCTTGTTCTTAAATTATATTTTGTTTTCAAACCATATTGATATTATTATTCGCATAACAATTAAATGTCACAAATAAATATGCTTTTTACAAATATGGTAGAAAAATTCATAACTTGTTTGTTTTTGATTATATTTTTGTTTTTAACTTTAATTTACCACTTTCAGTATAATTCTCATTTAGTTTATACATGAATTAATATAAGTAGACAAGGCTTTGTTATGTTTAGTGTGATTCAACCAACATAAAATATTGATTAACTACTATTAAAGGGTTTAATTAATAAAAAATATCTTGTATTATATTGCACAACATATGTGTGATGGTACAAATCAGTAAAATTAATTAATGAACAAATAAATAATGAAAATAATAATTTTGAATTAATGTGTTTTATTTAAATATATGATAAATTTTAATCATAATATGATAAAATGGGATAATAATATGATAAGATGTAATAATAATATGATAAAACGAAATTATAGTATAATAAAATGGGATGATAATGTATTATGATGGTATAATACGAAGAACTCCAACCATTACATGAGAAAAAGGAACCATAAAATCGGACATAACAATTATTATTTATAATCATATATATTTTAAGCTGTGACCATAAATTCCAATCATAATATCATTCTCTTACATTATGGTCACTACAATTATATTTTTCCCGCGTTTGCTTTATTTTCCCTCTAAAAGAAACATAAACATTCAATACAATTTTACACTTTTTTTTAAGTAATTATGTTAAAATAAGCAAAATTGTAAGAAGCTTCCACAACAAAATTGTTATAAATTATCGTTTATTTCTCAGAAGCTTTATAAGAAAGAAAATTAAGAAACAAAGTAATAAAATATTTTTGTTTCTTCAAATAATAAGAAGGAATATATTAACTGGAATATTCGCAAATACATTAGAGAGGTGTACAAATTTAAAATAAAATGCTAGAACTGTTGGTATAATATATTGTTGGCTTAAATTGTGCTCTTTGATGTTGCTTTAACTAATCTAGGCTTAATAAAAGTATTTTAGAAATTACATATTTGTTTAATTTTTTAATGTACTATCCAATTCTAAAGGAGCCTAGGATGGAGCTTTTATACTCTTGGAACTACTTTTTTCAAAGTTCAATTTATTGAACTTGATTACTCCTGAATCATTGTAGTTTGATTTCGCCCCAAATAATTGGTGAGTGCACACAGGGAAAAACATGGTTACGGCATTGTCAATATAACAATATTATGTTCCCATTGTTAATTTTCATTAACTGTAATAAGATGACTAAGTTTTCTCAATAAATACATTTCCTTTCTTCTAAAATAACTCAAAACTATTTATGAAAATCTCCTCTAACATTTGAACCACCTTATTTAGCATAACTTAATGAAACATATGACTTAGAAGTTGAATGAATTGTTCTACAACAAAAAAGAATATGTTTGGTTGGCGTTTGTTGCACTTGAAAATATTCATCTTGTCGTTCGTTGTTCTTTTCAATCTATTTTCTTTGTTTCACTTCATCTTTTACTACATAATTGTGAATATATATTTTGTTTCTTTTGTTGCTTCTTAAACGCATTGATTTATGATGTCTGCTTAACAGCAACTGAAATATCACAAATAATAAAATAACAAGAAAACTTTATATAAAGTAAAATAAATTGTTTTAAAAAATTTAGGAAAATGTTTCTTTATGTTTTGTGGATAATGAAGGTACGATGATGACGAAGACGACCATCAAAACGAAAATGAAGAGGTGGTATTTATTTAAAAAAAAAAAGAAACATCAAAAACAAAAAATAACAATGAAAAGTTTTAAAAATGAAAGTAAACTTTAAGGATTCTTTTCACTTTTCCTCAGGAAGACATTATAAGGTTGCACTATGGCGTTAAAAACTACACAAAGTTTCAAATGTTTAGGAATACATATAAAGGATATTGGTATAAATAAATTACATTAACGTTATTATAGTGTTGTACTTCTTTCTAATCCAGCAAACATTTGAGAGGTGAAACTTTAAGATTTGTTTTACACTTTCATCTTCTTAAATCTTCTCTATTTACAAATATATTGAAAATTTTGAAATTACTTTTTAAAAATATATTAAAATATATTAAGGTTAATTTAATGATATGAAGTTCTCGGAATTTTAAAAATTCCTCAAATAAAATGGACAATTTGTGTATAATAAATGTTACCTAATAGGCTCTATTTGACGTTGCATAATAAACGACAGATTCCAGGCTCTCTTATGGTAATCTTAATGATTTTGGTGTACACAACGATTTAATTTTGGGTACCTGGCCATGAAGGACTTCTAATTAAGCAGGATGAAATCATGGGGGGGGGGGGGCAATTCACCTACCAATAGGACACTATATCCGAAGACAGACATGCAAAGTGGTTTATTGCACTATAAATTAGTGAATCCCAATAGTTATTATCATTTCACAAAAGTGATCTCAGAGTTCTAACAGGATTATTCCCTGGACTTTGTAGTTTGAGATATCACCAATTGATCTTGGAAAATGTGATAACAAAACACTGTTGGTTTTGAGAAATGCCCGAATTTCTTAACTGCTGAATGTACTAGATTGATTACATAAATAGACAGAATCAGAATAGTTGAGGGTTCAAACAATGTGATACATTTTTTTCTGTTTGTCAGGTGAAGACCCCTATACATTAAAACTTTCAAAAAAAAACTTGAGCAGGCATTTCATTGTACAGACGAACGATAAATAGAGAACAAATTACCTGAATTCATTATGGTAACGATAGAACAGTGAAACACAATCCACATAACGACGACGCTCAAGTGAGTTAATAAAAATGAAGATAATGTGTTGCGATAGTAGTACACCATTGCCATACTCTATGTAGCTCCTTGGAAGTATCTAAAACTACTCAAGTGAGTTAATAAAAATGAAGTCAATAAGTTTCGATAGATTGCATTGCCATACTCTATGCAACGCCTTTGAAATAACTAAAATCACAACTTTACTTTCACAAAAACTTTGTATGAAATGGCACCATCTTTCCAATAGGAACGTCACATTGAACCAAAAAGGTACATAAATACAACGAAAAAGTTTGTTGATTCAACGAATTTGTTCCCTAATTTTGACTTAACGTACATGTACGTTGAAACAATGTATTGCCATTAGGCTTTGGGAAACGAGAATTCCCGTCCGGTAATTCCCGTGAAATGACCAACTATTGTTCCCGGGAAAATTATGCTTTTATTTCCGGGAAATTAAAATTATACACTTTTACATTTCTCTGCTCCTTGCTTACTTCTTTTAGTTTTGTAAAATGTCTAGTTGTTATTTTTCAGTAAAATATTTTAAAACAGGAAAGAAAAAATTACTCAAAATACGTTTGATAATAGATTTTCATAATCTATTTGATTGCATATTATAAAAAATTAAACTCTGATGTTAAACAAAGTATTTTATTATTAAAAAACTAGTTTATTGAAAATTTTAATAAAGTGTAATTTTTATATTTTTACACAAATCAAAAAATAGCACAAAAATATTCAAATAAAACATATATTTTTTTTTAATCCATTTATCAGAATACCTTAATGAAATTTTCTTAATACGCCATTTACACCAAACAAAAACTAATCGGTTTTTATAAAAACCAAAAATTAAAATTCACATCATTTACATACATACCAGTTTTTGCCTCAATGTAGTTTTCGTTTACGTAAACACTCCTAGACAACTTTTTAATTCACTTATATTTTATATTGCTTTTGGACTAAAATGATTTTTAATTGAATTTTAAAATAAATTTATTCTATAAAAAATAAATTAACATAAATGTCTCTTAAAACTTCAAATTTTCTATTTTCATTCGTATTAATGTTATGAAGTGATTTGAACAGACTATTTCATAAACAATTGTTTTAATAGTTTTTAATTGGTTTTCAACAAAATCTAATTCAAAGTATTTTTTGATTTGCATGGAAAACCCAAAGAAATTAATGTAGTTTTTCATTCAAAAATAAAATGAAGCCAAAAATGGTTCTAAAGCTCAATTTTTAAGCAAATAATTCCTTACATATCGCCGTTGTGCTGACGAAAAGTTTTATATGTATGTAATTCTTCTGATTTTTTTTGTTCGTCCATTGCCTAACAAATCTGCTTTTAAATATCTGTATTATTTCTTAGTGTTATCAAAAAATTTAATATAACCTTTTCCAAAAAAAAAAGACAGTTATTTTTTTTCTCTTCTAAAAAGTTTTTAGAAACCTCTCAGCAAAAACTTTTTGGTTTTCGGTAATGGCAACTACTTATTAAAGTAGTTTCTCGGTAATGAGGCGTCATTATTATTTGCATACTCTGTATTACATAAATAAGTACTCAATAGTATAATAGCACAATAATATTGCAATAACGTGGATGAGCTGGCTAGAACGCTGGATTAGCAACCAGAAGGTTGTTGGTTCAACCCCATTCTGATGCTGTTAGTTTTTTTTTTTTACAAAATGTCTAAAAAGATATTTTATACTAAAAAAATTTTGTCACTTAGAAAATTAAGTGCGATATGGTGACGTCAGTCGTTAAAAACGAATGGTTAATTTGTGTCCAGGTTCAAATCTCACTGACGGCAAAATTTTTTATTTATTTATTTTTTTTTTTGCGTTTAGGTACATATTTTTGAGTATCAATAGAGGCTAAAAATAACTACATGAATTTGTGGACAACTGGAACAAAAGTAACAAGTTATTTAGGCAAAAAATAAGTAGTTTATTTTTGTTTGCAATTATACCCGCTAGATTGCCAGGAAAGCAAAGTTTTTGCTGGACTCTAACAGTGGACTTATCATAGCACTAATAAAGTACTTTAATTGAATTTAGTTATATTCATTTATTTATATTAATTTTATACTATATTTTATACAAAGCTATAACAAAATTTGTGGTTTAAGTTAGTTTAAAATTTTCCCGGGAACGCGATTTTTTCATTCCCATTTCCTGGGAAGTTGAAAATTCCTATTCTAACAAACATAAAACCACTCCGAGATTATTGCTCCTTAATAGTATGGAATAAACATGTAGACACCACATTAGTATGGCAGCAGTATTGTTTTGAATAAAACAAAATAAATAAATATTTGAAATTATTCATTAATAAATAAAACTAATTGAGATTAGTCCAAATAGTTTACGTTTCACATTATTTTCTGCCTGTAGAAACTCCCTTATTTTCAGGAAATGTTCCGGCGACTTATAAAGAACACCTTGACGATCAATCCTACATGCAAAGAAAAAAACATGGTTACAGCATTATCACTACAATAATATTGTTGTTCTCATTGCTAATTTTCTTGAATTTTGATAACTCTGTGTTCACGATTTTGTCATTTAATGTTTACACTCGATAAAAATTTTAATACGGTTGATTCAAGCAATATAAGATATTGAAAAAGTACCATTAAAGCGTTTAGTTAAAAAAAAAGTATATCTTGCATTTGAACTACATATGGTGGTATGAATATTTTTTTTTTTTTTTTGCTATTATTCTCTATTATTTTCAATAAAAAATTTATAAAAATAATAATTTATATATTAATAAAAATACTTTTTATTTTGAATATATGATAAGATAGAATAATACGATTGAATAACTATATGATAATATGGGATAATAATATGATAAAATGAAATCATAATATGACAATGTGGTATAATAATATAATAAGATAGAATAATAATATAATATAATCAATTATATGTAAAATTAGAATCATAACATGAAAAAACAAACTATAAAATCGAACACAATATGACGATATGGAATCATAATAATTACTACTTGTAATCATTTCTCTTTTTCGCAGTGATCATATGTTTCAATCATGTTGCTCTTAAATTATGGTCACTACAGCTATATTTTTTCTCTGCGTGTTGTTTTTCAGAACAATTTTTTAAAACCTCGTGATTGAGGCCGTTAACACATTCCTGGGTTCTGACTCGTAATTGTTTTATCTACATAAATATAAGGAAAATAAATATTTTGAAAATGTGTTTAAAAAAACAAACATTATTAAACTTATGTTTTATGAAATATAGCAAATGTTCCAAATTCCAGCTTCTAAGTAATTATTTTTATATGGTGTATTCATCATTGGTGACCGATTTCTCCAATAATTCTGTATTTCCCATAAATGTGTCACTTTCACAATTTTTGGTTGATACAATCACAATATTCAAGTTTCTGACATATTTACGTCTTAATTACTGACTTACTAGTTTTGTTTTTATTATTAACATAACATTTTAAAAATAGGACAAACCTTGTTAAACGGTATTTTTATTTTTCATTTTTTTTCATTTGTCTTTAGCTATATTTCACGATAGAAAACAATGAATGATGGCGCTAAATTTAACAAAAGTTAACGAACTATTTCTTTTATTTAAAGTACATGTAAATCTTCCTTCTTAAATCAAAGTATTAGTACATTGAATCAACGAAGTGTACATTGAATAACTGTTTTTATACTGTATTTTATGTTTTGTTTCTTTTTGTGTTTCTAAATCAATGTACAAGTTCATTCAATGAACGTAAAAGTTCACTAATTCAATGAACATTTTCATTTATTATTGAAAATATAAACGTGTTCTTTAAATCAATGAACAAATACATTGAATCAAAGAAGAGATTTATTTTATTAAATAATAATTTTGACGAATGGTTCCAATGTACCGCTTATAAGCGCGTTGAATATTTCATTGAAATTCAATGAATATTTTCTTTAAAACAACGAATTCCTACGTTGAATCAATGAATTCTTCAAAAAATCCACGAATTTCATTCAACGAAATTTATTTAAATTACTTTTTTCAGTGCAGTAGTTGTATTTGTTTACCTAAAAATTTGCACTGCCCAGTAAAAACCTTAACATTATTTGCATTCGCGTACCCAAAATCCGATAAAGAAAGCCAAAATTGAAAGAGTAAAATGAAAGTTTATGAATTGAGTATTTACATATTTTACTGGAATTTTTCTTGTAAAGTCCAGTACGATCGTATGGTTGGTAAATACTCAGTTTACTGGAACTCACGTATAAGTCTTCCGTAGAGGCGCCTCTACAAAAGCCGTATTGCCTGTCGATAAGTAAGTTATTTGATTCCAACCCGACGCATGTATAAATGAGTGGATCAATCTAACGTATAACAGACAGATCGGATAATACATACACGTACGGACTACCGAAGTTTGTAGTCCTAATGCTCGTATGAAGGGGACTGTGACGTAAAAGATGATCCATTGTCTCTTTCTCATTTTAGCAACTTCTAGTCTCCTAGTATGTATACCTACAACCCAGTACCCAATAAATAACAATGGCTACTAGAGTTTGTAGCTGACGTCTTGGCATTCCCGTGATAAAGTTTTATCTCGATTGATCATAGTGGGCCATATTTATCTCGAGGTATAACATGAGGTATAACGTGAACTAATTTAGTATCATTGATCTGCTAGGGGCAGCGATACATCAAACAGTTGGTCCATTTCTTCATTACGAAGGGGGGAACCAGTTCTGACTAGTTAATCCGCAACGAGATTACTCGGGGCATTTGAATGACCCCTTACCCCGATCATCTCTAGGTTAGAATGTCTCGCCATCTCATTCATAGATGTTCAACTTGAATGTTGAAAAGAGACCCGAGAGAGATTTAACCGTGACTTGACTATCCGGACAAATTTGGATATCCATTCCGAATACCCTATAGTACATTAGCCAATTTACCGTTCTCTTTATGGCCGAGAACTTGAAGAACACTGCAGTAATCCGGCAAATAACTTTGATTTATCAACCGAATTGATGAATATTTGTTCAACCTTCAAAAAAGTTGGATTTGGGGAACTAGAATGACTAGAAGCTCTTACGGAGGTAAGTAGGTTACCGTCCCTTATCAGTGTCTTCGTACTTCAGTACGACAACATATTGGCCTTCCCTAGTTGTGTGATTAGAGGAACGAAGTTAGGAAGAGTTTTGAATATTGAAATCAACAGCTACAATGATTTCACTGCTCAGACAGCTCTCAAAAATATTCTGTATCGAATCGAAAACTTCAGGGAGAGTTATCAAAACTGTGAAATACCAAGCATAATCTATTAAAGTAAAAAAAAAACGACAAAAATGTTTGATCCATAAAGGAATTATACATATTACATACTTATGTTTATCTATACTCTTGACGCTGCATTTATCCATAATCATAATGGTTGAGTTACTTATTTACAATGGATTACTGCAAAAAATTTTTAAGCCTAAGATACATTTATATAGAATAGGTTAGATCGAAACTAGGAACATATTGCATGACCAAATACAGGTAAACACTTATGTTTTGTTATATTGTGCTCTATAAATGAGAAAGTTCCTCCATAATTCGTTCATAAGTACAAATCAAATTTTGACTAAGTTAAAAACCTAGTCATTTCTAAGGATTTCAAGTCTTAACATATTCCAAATTTGGCATATTATCCCTTTGAAAGCTTTCGCATCTAATGCGATCAAACGCAAGACATTGAGAAAGGTAGTATTCACATGCTGTGCATGTTTTGTTCCGTGGGAGGAAAATGTGTTTTCAACTCTGTATAATCTGTTCTTACACTAATTAATCTCTTAAGTGTTGGTCTATTTAGTTTCATAATCTTACTTCTATCAGTTTTTGGCTCCCCCATAGGATATCAGCCAATCACTCGACACCAGAATTCTGTCAATTTCGGACATGATTTTCCTAAACTATGAGTTCGTTCTTAAAGTTCTGATGATGCCGTGTTGGTCTGGAATCCATATTATCCCAAAATGTTTGCAATTGGAATACGAGTTTATCCTATTTTTACATTGAAAGACTTTTCGAAATTCAACATTGTCATGCCTTAGAGTTCTATCCGTGAAAATAGGGAAATATAATTCATGGATCCAAAAAAAGTTTATCACAAAAGAATTATTGATATTTCATGACGTTTTTCGAAATTCGGTTGTAGATGTAAAAGTATTCCGGTCGGCAACAAATTCGATTGTTACAAGGAAACTGTTTTCTCAGTGTAGAGATTGTGTTTATTACAAAATTGTATTGAATCTCTTCAGCTGATACTAATGTACTTTAATTGCAACCCCATAACTGTT
This sequence comes from Protocalliphora azurea, assembly GCA_932274085.1. Lineage (NCBI taxonomy): Eukaryota > Metazoa > Arthropoda > Insecta > Diptera > Calliphoridae > Protocalliphora > Protocalliphora azurea. The sequence goes on from OW026520.1 coordinate 39,765,103, forward strand.
AAGTAATTGTTTGTTTATGAATGCATTTAATCTAAAAAACAAATATGAATTATCATTTTCAAATTCCCTTATAAAATTTAAGGAATTTCCAATATGAATTTTCTAAAAATATCTCTTTGGAAAATCCACTAACAAAAAACCCCATAGTGCAATAATGTGTTTTAGGTTGTTTTTCAGCAACGAAAGAGAATGCGAGTAAAAACATTAAGGAAAATCCCTTTTTAATGTTTTAAAAGAAAATTTTCTAAATGTTTTCCCGTTCGTTATTATTTGTTGTTGTTGTTTTTTCTTTTTTTGTTGTAAAAACTACGACTAGACAACATAAATGGCAACAACACACACGTGTTTTTCATTCAAAACATTATCTAGTAGTTGTTGTTGATGTGGGTTACAAACAAACCGTTAATAAGAGTATGAGTTTAAGAGAGTTATGCAAAAAGTGGGAGAGATAATGTGGTGTGAAAATAAGAGAGCGCTTGCGAGAAACATATGTTTAATAGATGGGAATATCGTAAAATAACAAACAAATATCGTATTTGTTGAACTGTTTAGCAGTTGTTTAGTTTGAGTTCGTGTATCTTAACAATATGACGACGTAACGGACGGTGGTTGTTTTAAATTTCTTCCAAAGAAATTAACTAAAAATATACAAATCAAAAGTGATTTATTCGTGGTCAAACTAGTGCAAAAAAAAAAATTAATAAAGTAATAACAAATACTAAGTGATTTATTTATTTAACGTACAAAAAAGTTATTAAATAAATTCAACAAAGTGAACAATTAAAAAAAAAAAAATTGTGCAAGTGTTCTTAAATTGATTTTGCTTAAGTTTGTGTTTTCTTTTTAATAAAGTTCACAACTTTAACGGTTTAAATAATAAAGTTGTTATCAGTTTACTGAGTATAAATTTCAATTTTTTTTTCTTCTTGTTATCGTTGCTTTATTAATTTTATTTTGCTAAACATTCGCTTAATAGTGCAATTTTATTTGTATTTTCTTGCTTTGTTTAATGGGTTCCTAAAAGTCCTCCACATAACGGTATTCTTCCTCTGTTCTCTGTCACGCCCGTTCCACCGTTCGTTAAAGAGTGTAAAATTGTAATAAAATCTTATGCGGCTGGATACCGCAATAAAAATAAAGTGATTTTGATATAATAACTAAAAATAAATAAAGATTTTAAATTTCAAAAATATAAAGTGAAAAATTCAAGATATTCTTACCCACAAAAAAATTTATTGAACCAATATTTAATAATAATCTAGTGGAAAAAATTGTCAGTTAGCAGAAATAATCCTTAATAAAAATTTATTTACAAATGTTCATGTTGTCTTGAACCATTTAAACACTAGCTGGTCTAGTCATAATAAAGAAAACCTAAAACTACGAAAAAATAGTATATAAAATATAAAAAACAACAACTTTACTCTATTACCACTACTACTACTTATTGCACTTGCTACGAGTCTTTAGTTTTCATCGAGACTTCTTCTGCATTGTTTAATACCCAAGGATTTACAAACAAATCACTTCATTTAACCAACAACTACCACAATCAACCAGTCAAGCCAAGCAACCAACCAACCAACTATTCAACCAACTAACTCTAACAAGGATATAAAAAAAGAATAAATAAAAAAAATAATAAAAAGAAGTCCTGCACGTTGTGCATTTTAACTCTGACGTAAATACAAAAAAATATAAAAAACTACAACAAATAAAATTTGTAGAAAAAAAAAAGACTGAAATGTTTAGTTCTAAGAATAAGTTTTATTTCTACAAATACGGTTTTTACGAGGGTTACAAGATAAGTGAAAATGATTTATTTGAATTGGAATAAAAAGTGAATACGAAATTCAATACTATTACAAAAAAGTCTTGTATTCCTGCTTCATTTTTTTTTTCCTTTAAAGAAGTTAGATCCTTTTAAATATTACAAATTCTTACTTACATATTTCTTTCTGCCTAAAACGATTTTAATTGCCCAGATTTTTTTACTGCCCAAGATTTGCAAGTTTAGTCCAAAATAAATTATTGAAATGTTTGAAAAAAGTCGCTTTTAAAAACTATGATTCTAGGACATTCAGGAGAATTTAAGTATTTCCTTAATCATTGTTAAGGATAAGTCAGAATAATAACGATTTTTGTGTTTAAATTTTGTATATATTTTGAATGGTTTAGTTTTCTGATAGCACGATTTCGAAACTTTAAATTTTCTGTTACCACCTGTCAACTTCAAATAATTAAATGTTTGAACGATTACACTGAAAAGAAAAATAACGTTGCGAAATCGTTAACAGTGGCGTCACATTTACAGTATTTTATTTTATCCATATTTATAAGATTACGGATCTAATCATTTACCTTTGGAATTTATTTTAATTTTAAATATCATGTTATACAAAATCTAAACAGACGAAATTAATGTCTAAGGATTCGATAATCTATGTTTCCATTTCTTGAATTCTTTTGCGCTTATAGTTTGCAAATGTCTGTTATAGTTTTCAGTCAGCAAATTTTATTCTCATTCGATAATTTGAAGGATCTCTTTTAAAACAAATTCTATGATGTCTTAAAACTGATTATAAAGCATTTTAAAATTATCTTATTCTTAAGAATAACTGCTTCCAGCTAATTTGCTCTGTTTAAGATGTTGGATCTTCAGTCTTTGAATTTCAGTTTTAGTTTTCAACAAATAATGAATCTCAACTGATGAAATTGAGGCCCTAAAAATCTAGTCTCCTTTATCGGCTACATTTTCGCCGACAGTCCTATAATTTCAGTCTTATTTTTAAGTCCTGCTTTCATTTGACAAATAAATTCAATATTATAGCTGACAAATGAGATTCCGTCGATAAACCTTTAGATCAGAAATCATTTTAAGGAAATGAAAGCGGCTATGCGTAATTAAAGAACTACTTCTAATTCAATTCTTTACTTTGACTCTTATAGTTTTAGACTTCTTCATGTTTAATACTTTTTCAGGAAAAGTTTTTAAATCTATTTTCTTTCCCAAGCCTGTAATATAGTTCAATAAAGTGAAAGTTCCTACTTTGTTTAGCTCAATTTATGTCTTAATTTGATTACATTATTTATTTCTATTAGATATTTTCAGTTTAAGCTTTTATTCATCCACCTAAGAATTCAAACTAACTGAAAACTTTACCTTATCTTTAATAATGAGAACTTTAGATCGTATAGCTAGTTATCATAAGACAAGATCAGTTTAATTGTTAAAGATGACCTAATACTCCAAAGACTTTTATTTTATGATTTATAAGATCTTTTTAATATATCTCAGACATTTCTTCAATCTTCTTTTACTAACATAAACTGGAATTATCAATTCTAATGTCCTACTCCTTCATCAGATTCCATAGTGTAATATATTCTCCAATATACAGAAGTTATTTTTGTACATAATTACTCTAGAGCTAATACTGCTTATAATGTGTCAGGGTCAGGGTTTTTGGGATCAACAATATTATCTTTTGATATATAAAATTAACTTAGTATTTGTCTCAATACCGTGACGGGAGATTAATCTGCAGAAGTTCATGGACCATAACTTACCCAAAATTAACCTCAAATAGAATCATTATTTACACTAGATTATTTTTCTATAATCGCCACTTTAATGGATACCTTATTATAGGGATCAGAAATAGTCCGTAAATACTTTTCAAATGGAGAATTTATTTTAAAAGTTCTATTTTCCTTAATTTGATTTATAAAATTATCATCATCGCCATCAGAAGATGTTGTGAGCGAGATTGGCCTGAATTTTGAGTTGAGTAATTTCTTTAAGTTTCAGGCTAAATGGTTCGTTTCACTACAGGTGTTTAAGGACCTTACTAAAGAACTTACCCAAGTAGACTTTTATCCTTATCTGCTTACTTCCAAATTGAGAATTTGTTTTAAAACTTACATCTCTTTTAAAATAATAAGATTTATAAAACTATCATCATCGTCATCAGAAGAAAATAAAATATTTGGCTGTGGACGAATGAGATTTTTTTGCCTGAGCTGATCAGTGATTTTTTCAGATTAAATTAGAATAGCGGCGAACTAATTTCAAACTAAGTTGACTCATTATTTTAAGACATACCTCCCAAGAATTTCTAGCCTTAATAACTCCAACCTTCTTCGTATTTTAAGTCAAGTAATTCTTTTAAATTTTCGTTTAGTTATTTTAATATAGTCAAATAGTTAATTTTACTAGGGGAAGCTTCTTTCAAATTACCAGTTTCGAAATAAATTATATTGATGTAACTTTTAGAGCGGGTGTACGATTATCACGCAATGCAAATGGGTTCGCACTAGGATTTGGGATTTCCCGGAAAACGGGAACGAAAAAAATCATCCGGGATTTCCGTGATTTTTTAAAACTTTAGTTATAAGAAAAAGGACCATGATTTCTTATAAAGAAATAACATTATTATTTTTTTAATACAACAAAATGATCCATAATATAATTGGTTTATTTTCGTCTAATCCTATGTAGTAAGTAGATGACTGTAATAATTATAGGCAAAAAGTCGCAAGTCATCTTTACCGATACTAGAGATGAAAAACAATAAAATTCTCTCATCTGTATACAAATTAAATTTTTTTCAAGGCTTTGATGATCTTAAGGGTTTTATACAATGGGAGCGAAAAGATCTTTGATTTTCTATTGCTCCAAAAAGTATCCTCGTACAAATTAAATACCCCAACTGTGCAGGGAGAACGTTCGAATACAGCAAATTTGTAATGTCTATTCAAATAAATTAAAGAATTTAACTGAACAATTCTAAAAGAAATTATATTTGTCATTTAAATAGGAAATAAGAGATTATGGTTTTGGATATTGGAAATAAAGAAATCAATTTTTCGTAAACTTTGTCGAGGAGTTTTGAAGTTTTTAGTTTCTAATAAACTAATGGATCAAGTTTTCGAACTTCAAATTCAATACACACTGCTAATATTTTTCTTCTGTATTATAATCAAATGTTTATAAAATGTAGTGAAAATTTTCAGTTTTGCAAACAATTCTAAATTGTTTTAATCTCAAATTCTACGATCGTTGATCTATTTCCCTCACTTATCTCGCCCTCGTAAAAATTTTTATATACTAAAGGTCTCATTACTCTACCGTAAATGTAAATGTAAAAATGTAAACGGAACGTTAGTTGATGGTTACTTGAAAAAATGTAAATGTAGCAAGTATTTTTTTGTTGTGTACACATCAATATCAGTGATGTTTATTAAACATATTTGCAGTAAAACTCTTTCAGTTTAAAAATCGCTAAATTTATTGGTATTTAATTTAGCGATTTGTATACAAAACAAAATTTGTTCTTTTATAACAACAATTTTTAATTTTTTATTATTACTTCAACTCTACGTTTATTTAAATTATTATTATTATTATTATTATTATTATTATAACAATTTTTTAGTGAAGAAAACTGCAAAACAAATTGTCCAATTATTTACCTTTTTAAAGCGATTTTTACGGATATATAGTGTATTGAAATAAAAAGCTGTCAGCACTGATCTTACAACTGTTACGTAAAAACGTAGAGTGACCTATTTTAATTAGGTCAGTACGTTACATTTACGTTTATGAGTACCCATATACACATAACTCTCATAAGCAAAACGTGTCAGCTGATTCGTTACATATACATTTACGGTAGAGTAATGTAGCCTTAATTTTTGTGCAAAATTTTGTGAAAAATAATAAAATGACAACAAAAACATCTTTTAATAAAAAAACAATATTAATTATTCAATTGGAATAACAAGTGCATTGCTCTTTTTTCCTTCTTTCTATTTTCAATACGTCTTTATTCTTTATTTCTTTATAGACACGTTCTTTTCTCATTTATGAGATGTTTTTATTGTCGTTGTTATTTTTATTTGATTTTATTTTACATTTTGCTCAAAACAAGATATTTTTTATTTTATTTTATTATTACAGAATATTTAATATAATAATGAAACACAAAACAAACAATATTATTATATACAAACAACGTCTCTTGATTTTATTTTGTTATTTTCTTAATTTCATTATACAACAAAACAACTTTGTAAACAGAGTTGATTTTGTGTTTTAATTTTTGTCTTTTTTTTTTCTTTTTTTATTATTTATATTCTTTCTATTTTTATTCTAGACAAAACAAAGACGTAAAAAGAAATTGTCAGACACTAAAAACGATATAGACAATATTTGTTTATGTTGTTGTTGCATGTCCTCTTGCAGAATTTTATTCGTAGTGTTTTTTTTTTCTTTTGTTTGCTCAGCAACAATTATTCATTCTTGTTGTTGCTTAGTCTAGGTTTTTTTTGCCGGAGATTGTTATAAAAATCTTTTGGAATTAATAAGTTTTCTGGTGTTTTTTTTTTTTTTTGTGATTATTTAACTTTAACCGCCAGCTTATAAATAATTTTAACATTCTTTTTTTAATATTAATCATGTGGTTTTATTAAGAAATATTGTAAAAATATCTAGTGTGGTATTTGTGTGTATGTTGTTAATATACTGGGGGTATTTTTAACCTCAGTCGGTGATTTTTTTAGTTATTTTTTTTTTTTATGTCAGATTGCATTACGATTTTGTTGGGAACTTTTTATAACCTGTGGCTTATGGTAATCAATATGAACTTTAATATTGTTTAGTAAGTGGTTGGAAGCATTTTAAGAATAAATTGTAAAAGAAAAATGAATAATTTTTTAAAAAATTTCAAGATTATGTACATAAGAACTTGTGTAACAACATTGGATTTTTGGGATTATGTTTACAAATCCTAAATAAAATTTGTGAAATGACAATTTTAGATACATTACGGCTTCAATCTGGCTTGGGATAAGGTTTTAGTAGAATATATTCAATTATTTTAGTTATTTTTTAAAAACTACTGTAATTGGTATCTTTAGAAATATGATCTTCTAATTTGGATTAATGACTCTGTTTCTAACTCTGCTAGTTCCTAACATAACCTACAAAAATCCGTAGGAATGTTAACACAACTACTGAATCTTGATCTCAGCGATGACCATTGAGGTTCATAGAATTCTTCTGTTAATGTCTAAAAATACAAAGTAGTGCATTTGCAATCACATTCTTCAGGCTCTGACAGATGTGCCCAGTATCCACTCCTTTAAAAATTATCTGTGTACTAACCGATATCTCCCTCTCTTTTAATATCACATATTAACAATCCATCAGACCGTAAAGTTTTTTTTTAGAACTCTTCTGAAAACGCTTACTAACATAAATATGACAATCTTTCAAAGTCTTAACACTGCCTCAGAATCCTCGCAAAAAATAAACTTCTCAATTCTTTCTGCATCATTGACATCATAAGTATCACTATAACACCACTTTAGTATAGAATTATTAAATAACGTTGTATATTTGATTCCGTGTTTTTAAAAGTTGGAAGCGAACAGTGTCAAACAAATGACTTCGTAAATTGTCAAGGTGACAAAAACCGATTTTGCAACGTAATTTTTTTTCTAAGTGTTGCCACTCTCCACGTGAAGAGTAACCTCTCCTTTTATGCCCCTAGCAATATTCCACATAAAGAGTAACCATTTCTAATCTTTTTTCCTAGTCTGTAGTCTTTAGAATTGTTGCAATTTCAGCCTGAACTAACTAGATGTTCTTGCGTAAGATTTCTAACGGGAGTGTTCAAACCAAATTGATTTTTGCAATCTTATAATTCCGATTTCTCTGAAAATTCTCGAATGATATTATTGTTACGAACTTAATAGACTTGGTACGTTTTCTAAGTTGTCTTCTTACAATCATTTCGACTAAAAATTCCTCGGATGGGTATTAAGTACATATATACCGAGGCTTTAATGTCAAGAGAAGTATATCTCTAGATCTCGGCATGAAGACATCAAGTAAAAATTGGTAGTTGAAGATTCATTTCCTAAGCATAAAAACCATCCTCTCAACCAGGAAGTCATAGTCTCTAATGACTCTCTAATAAAAACTCTCAATGTCCAAGAGTGGAGAGCACTTTTAACAGATAGGCCCTTAAAGTAAACGTGTTCAGCCTCGCTAATTAAATTAATTTTTGTAATAAATTACCCACGTTAAATAAAAGACTAATTTAGGAACCGCAAGTGGCATGTGCATCAATTTTATTTCTCAGTTGATAATCGATTAATCACTCTAGTGAGACCCAAACTGATGCACTAATAATAATCATGTGAATTTAATTTCTACTTGTGGGCAAATAATCGTAACGAAATCTTTGTGATATTTTGTATGTAAGATCTGGGAGATACATTCTTATCAGTATGATACATTTTCGATGTTGGCTGCCAGTATTATTTACTGAAAAACTAGACTCGTTATTTTTGGCGAAAAAGAGCTGTCATTGTAAAAATAAAAATTCTTAACATGTTTCATCTTTATGGTTTTATACTCCCAGATATAGAAATTTGCTATCTCATTCATTCTCATTAACACGTAGGTAATGCGTACTTTTTGTCGTATGTTAGTTATCATTTACTTATAGGTAAAAATCAATAGGAAGGTGGGATTTACAACTAATATGAAGAAAATTAAAGTCCTTATCTATGTAACTAAATATAATGATTTTTGAATCATGTTTATAGAAAATATCTTTGTAATTATGTAAATAAGTCATAAACAATTGTTGACAACTCTCCAAATTAATCTTAATCTTGACAATTTCCTTGACAAAAACTTAAATTGTATGTAAATAAAACTTAAACATTTATTTGAAACAAATCACCCCACATCAACACATAATTATTGCGGTACTTGTGATGTTTAATATTTTCTTTGTTATTATTGTTGTTTCCTTCCTATATTTTGTTTAAAAAACAACCTCCGAATCATCTTCAATTACAACAATTGTAATAAATACACATAAATTTGAATGAATTTCACAAAAAATAAATAAAAAATACAACACGACTATGAATGAATATGGTATCCATTACCATTATTTAGTTACTTTCCACATGAATTGATGCAATGATGCACATATAGTACAAACAAAATTTCTACAATACAAACTAATTTATAAAAGTTCTCGGTAATTTTTACTTTGTAAATAAATATTTTCAGTTTAAAATATTTAAAATATTACTAAATTTGTATTCTTTTTTTTTTTTTTGTGTTTGCTTTAAATTTTGTGCATAAAAATCACATAAATCTTGTGACAATTATACTTTGCCATATATTCAAATTTAAATTCAACTGATAGTGCCATATAGTAAGACCTGAACACAAATGCAATATGTATGTATGGCACCACTCCTCCAAAATTCTAATGCTTTTAGTTTAAAAGCAAAAACTACACAAAAAAAAAAGCAGCATAAATTAAAGAAAATGCGACAAAAAACATTACAAAAACCTGGTACAATTTGCACAATAAAAGACAAAAACACAAAATGCCAAAAAAAAAAAAAAAATGAATGAATGAATGAATGTTCATTGTTGTAAATGTGGCCATGTATGCAATAATTTTTATTATTTGGTATTTGTTGCCTTCTACATGAAGCCAAAGTTTCATTTGTTTCGTAGGTAGGTATGTATGTTGCATTTACAATTTGCAACGTAAAGTTTACAATGTTTTGTACAACAAACAATAGATAAATAACATAAAAAATTGCTTTAATTTTTATATGTTCAGAGTTGTTAAGTTTTCTTAGTAGTTTGTACATTACTAAATATTTTTTTTTTTCTTTGAATATACAGTAGCCAAGAAAATTAAACGATAAGCTACCAATTGATTCATACTTTTAAGTAGTCGACAAATAATAGAATCTTAACTCACTTTACTCTCACTCTACGCCCACTATCTACATCTGGAAAACACTTACTCTTTATTATATTTTCAAAACTAATTGGAATTATATATTTATTTTTATTTTTTTTTTTTTGGCAGCTGCATTTAGAAGAGTGTTTCTAAACTAGAAAATAGTCATGTTTTATAATGATTATTATGGCGTAAAGGTAAATTACTTTAATGGCTAAAATGAGGTTTATGGTAATTTGCTTAAATGTTATAGAGGGAAATTGGTTTAAAAGGGTGGGCATTATTATAAAATATATAATTGAAATTGTAATTCATTAGTTTCAAGGGGGTGAATTATAAGAAAAATATTGAGAGAAATTTTACTTTAAATAGAGACTCCATATGTCATATTTTTCCTATCAAAATAAAAATAAAATTTATAGCACAACAAAAATTGATTAGCTATAATTAAACCTTTATTCTTGACATTGAAATACTTATTTGAACATAAATAAAATTTGAATTAACGTATTTATGCAGTTCTATATAAGCTTCAAAAGTAGCTCTAAATTATCTTTATTTGAAGCTTTTGTTATTATTCTAGACTAACTTTAAATGTACGTTTTTTTACGAAATCCTATATTAGTAAACGAACTTTAATTAACATTATCTTATTAACATAATCTTAAATAAGCTCTAGTCATAGGTCTTTATATAATCACAGAATAGATTTAATCAAAGGTGTTTAAATAGCTTTCTATTACTTGTAATTTAAGTTTAATTAACATAATTATATAATGCCTAGATAGCTTTAAGATTTCGTCTTGAAGAAGACTTATATTAGCTTTAAAAAAAGTTATAAGCTTTAATAGAAGGTTAGCTATAGTAGAATATTATCCCAGGTTAGCTTTAAAGTTTAGTAGACTTGAGGTAGTTTAAATAAAAGGTCATTATGTGAACGCAGATTAGTTTTAATTATTATAATTTGAACAATCTTCGACTAGCTTTAATCATGGTTAATAATCTAAAAAAAGTTTTAATCGTTGGTATTTGTGTATATAATACAAGATTAGCTTTCATTAAATATCTTCATATAATCCTAAAATAATTTTAATCAAATATCTTGATATAATCAAAGATTGGCTTCCATCATATTTCCTTATTTGGTACTGGATAAGCATCTTTATATAAAAGGTTGAAGGGGGAAATTTTCTTCTTGTATTTCTAGTTTAGCCGCCAAGTAACTAATTATTGTCTGTATGTTGATACTATTTTCTTGGTACATAATAGGCACTTATGAAACTTTAAAACATTCATTAAAGCCATGGGAATTTTTTATTGGAAATGATTAAAATCAGTTCATAAATTGCTGAGTTTTGAGCATGAATTCTAAAATGTATTTTTTTATAAATATCCTTTTTGAAGCTTTGAGATAAGTTTCACATAGATATTAGAAAATTTTCTTATTTTTTTTTTTTTTTTTAATGAAAGATCTAAAATTCTGAATTGTCAACAAAAAAGAAATTGAAACAAGTTAGAACGCTATATTCGGCTGTGTCGAATCTTTTATATCCTTCACCACTTTATTCACAAATAATAAAAATAATGCCTTAAAGTATGCATTATTATTTTCACATTTATACTTTAAAAAAATAATATAACTTTTTTCAAGCACTAAGCAAAGCTTAATATATAATATATATGTTTGTATGTATGCATGTATGTATGTTTGTATGTATGTATGTATGTATGTATGTATGTATGTATGTATGTATGTATGTTTGCTTGTATGTATGTGTGTTTGTATGTATGTATGTTTGTATGTATGCATATATATATGTATGTATGTATATACATACATGTATATACATGTATGTATGTATGTATTTATGTATGTATATATGTATGCATGTATGTATTTATGTATGCACTGCTTGTATATACAAAAAACGACACTGATAGTCATTGCAGTGCTTCAGTGTATATAAATGTTTACGTGTGTATTTTTAATACATTTTTCCAGTTTTTTTTTATCAGTAACTCGGTTGTTTATAAATTTTAGAAAAATTTTTGTGACCGATCTATATAAGAATGTATCTTATATGAAGGCTCCAAAAAGAACAAAAATTTATTTTAGCCGATATGTGGAATATTTATGGGCTTGAACCGAGCCATTTTTGAACCGAATTTGCTGAATTTCAATAGAGAAATTCCCGAAAGGATTACCGATCGTTGAATACATATTCATATATCTACGATATTGAGTGATTTCATAAACGCCATTTCAACTGGCAAACGGAAGGAGGGATGCTCGGACAAGGTCCTATCGACATCGTTCTTTATAAGGATCCAGATGCTCTCCGACGAAAACTATGAAAATTACAAAACGGAATGACAAACTTGTATATATATCCTTAGTACCTGTGGTGAAGTGTATAAAAAAAATACCGAAAACCGATTTTTCCAATTAAAAAATTCAGAAAGAAAAAAATAATTCACTAAAAAATCGATTCTATTAAACAAAAAAAGTAAATAAATAAATAAAAATAAAAAGTAAATTAAGATTTTTTAATTAAATTTTAATTTTTACAAAAAAAAAAAAACAATCCAAATCCAATTTTTACCAAATTTTAACCAAAAAAATTAAATTTAAGAAAAAATCTTTTTCACTTAAAATGTCGAAAAAATGGCTTTAAAAACAGATTCGCAAAAAAAAATCTAAATTTTTCAAAAAAAAAAAAGTTGAATTTGATTATAAAACAGATTTGAACAAAAAATAGATTTTTACCAAAAATAAAATAAAATTATCACCAAAAAAGAAAGCATATTTTTGTCTTTCAAACAGCATTGCAAATTTAGCGCTTTTCGCGCTAGATTTAGCGCATTTTAAAAACCCAAAAGTCGCATTTTTTTCTATTAGCACTTTTAAAAAAAAAAAAAAAAAAAAGCGCTAAAAGGATTTATTATCAATTTTTCTGATTCTTTCAAACAAGTTCATATTTTTTAAGAGTAACTTTTTTTGGAAAAGTTTAGGACTGATTATAGAAAAGCTTCAAAAATATCTAGCCCATGAAAACAAGTTTTTTATAAACTTAAATCCTTCGAAAAAAATCTGTTATGAATCTGGATTTTTTAAGTGTTTGTTCGTAAAATTAGACCGCTTATTTGTATAATAAAACAAAAATTTGCGTTGAAGTTAAAATATCACAAAATATAACAAAGATGTATCTTGTAATTTTGCAGTTGTTACTCTTATTAAAAAACTGACTTAAATTTTATAAATATATTCCTTTGATTTTGGTTCAGTTTAGCGCCTTATTTTCCTGCGCGTTTTAGTTACAAATAATTGACAACGCTGCTTTTAAGACTAAAACATTGATCGACACACAGAGAGGGCAAGCAGATTTAAATATCTTTTTTTATTTTTTATTTTCTTTTGTTTTTTATTGTGAGATTTGTGTGTTTATTTTGAATTTTTACGCTCTTTAATGATCTTATATCTATGTTATGATGTTATCTATGTGAAAATGTTGTATGACTTTTTGTCCCTGAGGGATATGTAGGCCAACCAATACTTTTAAATGATTTATAAACTATCCAAATTATATAGTCCGTTTTAAAAGTCCCTCTATATTTTAATGTAAATATTTCTTAAGCCTTAAAGATATTAAAACTTTTTAAAAATATTTTTATTTCAACATTAAAAATTTTCTGTTATTTTTCATTAAAGCTTTTTTAAACAAAACAGCAACATCATTTATATTCCTTAACATCCATGTTATTTAATGACCGTAAATATTACAAATTTTTCACACCAACCTCTAGTAGGTTGCTCACATGTAAAACAAATATTTAGACAAGTGTGTGTGTGTCTATTTCGTTAAATTCTAACACTATTAGGTGGCATTTTCAAGTACCTCCTTGTGTTTATACGAAAAAACAAAATAACCATATGAAGGGAAAAATCTAACTAGTTATAACTACAATTCATGTAGATTTTCTAGGTTTTTTATTACAGCAAATTCACAGCGTCGCACAACGGCTGATGAGGGTGAGAGTCAAGTTTCACGTTGAGCTATCTAAATGCACTGGGAATGAAAACAAGAAAAAATATGATTGTATATGAATGTTGCATATTATAAGTGCATAAATTTTGTAATTTGCTTAACACGCTACAAAATTGAGATAAAATGCAAGTAAACAGAAAAAAATAAATAAATAAATAAATAAAATGTATGCGACACAAAAAACTGGGAGTGTAGTGTCAATTCGTAAATTACACACCGCCGCTTTAATAGTTATACAAGCACAAAGGAAAAAGAAAATTGTTAAACAAACAACACACATTAACAAAATGTAAAATGTAAAAGTCAAGGCGAATTCAAACAGGTGACCTCACTTAATCTGCTGATTATTTTTTCTGGCACTTCGAACTGTCAAATCCGCTGAAGTATAAACTCCACGTATAAAAGACAAAAAAATTAATGAAATCGACAGGCTACCACCTGTTTAATTTCGCCATGGTAAATGTCAACACCAGCAGCAGCAATAAAAACATTATCATGATCGTCACCAATGTAGTCAGTCATTCTTGGTGTGTAGTTAATGTAGAACATGAATTTGCAATTTGTAACAGGATCCAATGAATTAGGAGAGTTTTTAACATAACCGTAAATAAAAAGTTACTTTAAACAAAACTGTAGCTGGCATCTCCTTTATTATAAACAAAACAAACCCAGTTGCCATCTCTCTCTCTCTCTCTAGTGAAATAGAATTACCAGATTGGTAAAAGCATATAAGGAATTTGGCATCTTTTTAAGCTACTACTACTAAAAGCTACTAAAATAAATAAACATAGAGTGTCTTAAATTCTTAATCAACCAAGATTGCTCTTAAATTTATTCACTTTTCAATGTATGTGTATTTTAATTCGTATTTTTTTATTAGTATGTGTAATTTTACCCGCCATCGTATGCAAATGACTATTTTCCTGTTGTACAATTGTTGTTTTTTTTTTTTCTATCAGACGACAACTTTAAATTAATACAAAATAAAAAAATTCAAATTAAATGCGAAAAAATATGATAAAATTTTTAAGAATAAAATAGTTTAACAAATTGTTATTTATGTATATGACTCTCTATTTGAATGTGTATGCATTCAGATGCATTCAGCTGCAGTTGAGTCATTTATGTGAACATTTTTTGGTATTCTTACTTCAATCGATTGTAAATGTTTGGCTGCTTGAAGAAACAATTAAAAAATAAAGTCTTAAATGCTTAAATTTGTTATAAGAAAAATTTGAATTTTATTAAAAAACACATTTTTTATTTTTACTTTTTTTTATAGGTATGTAAATGAAATATTTGTGCAGATTTCGTGATTTGTTATTTGATTCAAGGTAAAATTGAAAAAATAAAATAAATAAAAGTAAAAATTTTAAAACATTTAAAACTTTAAAGTTATATTTTTCAGATTGTTAAATATTTTTGTATTAAATTAAAATAATATAAAATGGGCAACATTAGAAATTAAACAGCTGATTGATAAAAACCAGTGATGTTTTCAATAAAAATTAAAGAAATTACGGATTTTTTAATTAAGAATTTTTAAAATCTTAATTATTGCAGCATATATAACGTTATTTGGATACATATTTTCCCTTTTTTTAAATAAACCAAAAAATTTGGTTAAAAAAATTTCTATGTTTTTAGACCAAAAACACAAAAATATTTAAATAAGTGAGATTTTAAGTGGGAAAATTTGTTGTTATCAGAAAAAAAAAAAATTAAAATGCTACTTTTTCTCGTCACAAGAAAAATTTACGTTTATTTAAGAAATTTTTCAAAAATGCATCAAAAAATTTCTTTTACATTATACATACATTAATTTTTTATTTATTTTTTTTTTTAATTATGATATTAAAAGTAAAATTAATAATAGTCTTTATAATAAAATTTAAATTTATAAAATCGTACATAAACTTCAAAAGATATATTAATTAAAATTACATAAAAAGTAAAATATTTTTATTTTTACAAAACTAAAAACGTGAATAAAACCAATATTTTTTGAAATTTCAAAAAATGAAAATAGATACGTCAATGTGATTTTACAAAACATGTAAGGGCCAAATATGAACCAAATCTGAGAGCTGAGATATTTTTCATATGTGATGTCTCATGGAATTCATGATATATTAAATAAAAATAATTGAAAAAACGAGTTTTAATAAAAAGTAAGAATTTGAGTTCAAAACTCTTAAAGCATTAAGGAAAATAATATTTTAATATTTATTATCTAATTAGAAAATATATTAACCAAAGATTACTAGAAGACAAGTTTTTATCTGCATAAAAATTCATTTGTAGTCCAATCATTTTCAATTGAAACGCAATTTTTACCCATCACAAATTTCTTTATTAAAAAAAAAGTATTTTATGCAATTTCTTTCTTTTTCTGCTTTAAATAAAAAAAAATATTAATATAATAAAAATAAATAAATTTAAAAAAGATAAAAACAATTTGTGGCAATGACATTTTTTTTTTTTTTTGTTAAACATAATAATTGAAACTGTTACTTTCTTTCGTTTTAATAATTTCAAATTTATTTCTTTTATTATGTTATCAAAATAAACAAATATTTATTGAATGAATGAAAAAAACTATTTTAAATAAAATAAGCAGAACTGCAAGTGTTTAAAACATTTGCAACTTTTTAGAACATTAAATAAAAGGATATTTTATGCAATTACGTACTTTTGTTTTGATAATTTTTATTTTATTATTTAGTTAAAAAGATTAAGTAAAAAATAATTGAAAAAAGTTTTAATAAAACAAATAAAAATTCTATTGTTCAAAACATTTGCAACTCATAAATTCATGAAATGAAAATATGAAAAATATGTTAAATATTGGTTGGAAGTAGGGTTTGGGGTCCGGAAAATCTCGGAATTTCCCGTCAAAATTTAATATGTGGTTTTAAAATCCTATAGCAAAAATATGACTGTTTTTTATGCCTCAATGAAAATACTTACCAAAGGCATTTTTAGATGGTAATGCTGAATATTAAGTAAGATCCCAGCAAAAACAGGTATAATTGGAAACAAAAATAAACTACTTATTTTTTGACTGAATAACTAGTTATTTTTGTTCGAGTTGTCCACAAAATTCATGTAGTTATTTTTTCGCTCTAGAGGTACTCAAAAATATGTACCTAAACGAAAACAAAAATAAAAAAAACAAAAAAAATTTTGCCGTCAGTGAGACTCGAACTTGGACACAAACTAACCATTCATTTTTACTGACTAACGTCTTACTCAGTAAACCATCTCGTACATAGCATCCTAAGCGACAAAAACTCTATTTAGTTTAAAATACCTTTTTAGACATTTTGTTATAAAAAACTAACAGCTTCAGAATGGGGTTGAACCAACAACCTTCTGGTTGTTAAACCAGCGCTCTAGCCAACTCATCCGCGTGATTGCAGTATTACTGTGCTATTATACTATTGAGTACTTATTAATGTAATACAGAGTAGTCAAATAATAATGACGCCTCATTACCAAGTAACTACTTTAATAAGTAGTTGTTATTACCGAAAACCAAAAAGTTTTTGTTGGGTACTTATTTTATTTGTTTGAAATATTCAAAACTGTTTAAATCTTGAATATTATTTTATTTTTGTTAAATATGATTTATAT
Source organism: Protocalliphora azurea (assembly GCA_932274085.1). NCBI lineage: Eukaryota > Metazoa > Arthropoda > Insecta > Diptera > Calliphoridae > Protocalliphora > Protocalliphora azurea. The sequence goes on from OW026520.1 coordinate 39,782,576, forward strand.
TGTTGTTTAATATTCTTTATAAGAAATCAGTGATTTTTTTTATAATTTAAGTTTTTAAATATGAAAAATTCAATTTCCCGGGAATTCCTGGGATTCATTGCTGAATATCGCTTAGGTATTGATGCTATTATATGCTGCAGGTCCAATTTTAATAAAAAAAAATTTTTTTATTGCTTTATTGCCAATATATTTCTCTTCAAATTATCTATATGATTTAAAAACCGGGAGATTGTTGTCGTGGTCATGACAACCTTTTAAAATTCTTGTGGTATGTTTAAGATCGTTCTATAATGTCCATTAATGAATAATTTTCCACTCAGCTTATAGAAATATTACTGAGCTAAGAATGTTTCCTTAGAAAGAGGCTGTCATTTTTATCACTAATCGATAAATTCCTGAAAAATGTTCCAATACTCACATTATATTTCCACCTTATAATTAAATTTATCATCTGCAGGACATTAGACATTGACTCTTCAATCTGGTCACCAGAGGTTGAATGTGAACTCATCAAATTATGACACATGTTTTCACTGATGTTAAGTCTAATTCAAGATGACTAGAGTAAAACTAAGACGTGTCCTTTAATATATTTAATAATTAATTATAATTGGTTATTTTGAGTAATTTGTTATTTTAAATTGCTTTAATTTGTAAGAGAGAAAAATATAGTTGCAAATGTTTTGAACACTTTAATTTCGATTAATCTACTAAATATTATTTGTTGTTGTCGCTGTAAAATGTTCGAAAGACTTAATTTCTTTATTCAGTTTTCAAAAACGAATTAAATTTGATATCTCCTTGTTATTCCTTTAATGTAGTGAATTAATTCTATTGAAAACTAATTTCCTAAAGAATTTACAATCAATTAAACAATTCAAGCTTAAACAAATATATTAAATCATTCAAATCTTTTTTAATTCTATTACAAATTAGCTCTAGAAAATATTTCTTAATTCGTTTTGTAAAAAAATTAAGAAAAGTTAAAAATTGAATGAAATATTTTCATTCAATATGAAGAAGATTTTAATTAAAACAAATTTAATGTAATTCTTTATGAATAAATTCAACAAAGAATAAATTGTATTCAAGCAAAAATATATAATATATAATTATATAATATATAATATATAATATATAATATATAATATATAATATATAATATATAATATATAATATATAATATATAATATATAATATATGGATTATGTAAACATGTTTGCAATCATAAATTGTCTTGCTGTCTCTGTTTGGCGATACCAAAGCAGAGTTTGTGGACTATAATTAGGCACCAGCAGAATGGAATACGTGCCACTACACACTTCATCAGCATTCGCAGTGTCTTATACATTTTGGTTTAGTTGAATGTATTAAGAACTAAGCTCATATTTAATTTATTCTTTTGAAGCTCTGGTTGTTATAAATTAACGAAATTGTTCATTTTTAGCAACTGAACAAAATGCAATTAAAAAGCTTGAGAAAATAGCTAAGAAAAAATAGGTATAAAAAATATCTGGACAGCAAAAAATAAACACAAAGGCGAAATATTGGTGTCTATTCTTGAAAACGCGTCGAAGAAGTGAAAATTTCCATTAAACAAAAACAAAGTTTAAAAAATTGTTTTTGTTTACCGTACATTTCTAAAATGGAATTTACCGTTTTTAAAAGAGAGAGAAACGCGTTAAAGTTCTCACGTTTATTACATTTTAAAAATATATAATAAACAAAAACAATTCTTTAAACTTTGTTTTTGTTTTAATGAAAATTTCACTTCTTCGACGCGTTTTCAAGAATAGACACCATTATCTCGGTTCCGAATGTTTTTATCACCTTTTTTTTATTTTCCAAGTAACAAAATCTTTTATTAAAACATAATTTTCTTAAAATTTTTTATTAGTTACTGCCTAAAAATTTATGCTGGTCATTAAATAAAATATAAAACTTCAACAAAAATCAGCTGTCATATGATTGAGGGAGATAAGGTTTTCCTTTATGTCCTTTACATTTTAAACAAACGCAGTAAGCAATTTTTTTATCTTCCAACTGAAAATTTGTATATTTTCCCTTGTCAATTTATTATTTTGAAGTCTTATTACATCTAATGGTATTATATAGCTTTTATAACAATTTCCTTTATATCCTTATACTTCGTTGATTTAATTTCACCGGAAATAAGTGTGGCAGTTACACCATGTAAAGTATGCTTTAATAAAAAAAAAACTCAGTTGTCTTGGGTTTCAAATATTCGAGTATAGCGAAAAGTTTACCTCTTTTAGTTAAGGGTTGATACCAGAAGCAGAATAGTACGTGGCCAACACCCCCTTTATTTTTTATTTTTTTATGTTGGAAATATAATCTTAATGCAAAGGTAAACAATTAGTAACAATTAAAGTTTCATGTTTCATTTCACACCGTGAGTTTTTTTCTCTGGTTTTTTACCTAATTATGCTATAACAGAAATGGGAACATTGACTTTGAAGAAAATATAAAACAGCTTGATTGCTTTATCTTAAAATAAACACACGTTGGTTGCAATAAAAAAAATACTATTGAAAAAAGGAGGAAAGGGGTTTTAATTACTAAAGAAAGAAAAAAAAGCAACAAAAAGAAAGAAAAAAAGCAAAGCAAAAATTTGTTGTTTTTTTTTATTTGCTAACTGTCTAAGTTTAATGTTTCTGTTTTAGCAAATATTTACTGTTGTAAATTGTTTTTTTTAGCTTAAGAATTTAATATAATTCTTTTTTTATTCTAAAAATAAAATTGCACATGTTAAGCTGCATGTTCAAAGATAATTAAATTTTTTTGTTATTGTTTTGTTTTTTGTTTTTATTTTTTGTGAGTTATTCACCTCTCTATCTCTCTCTAGCTGTAAGTTAAACACATTTTATGTTAATTGTTGCCAACCACTTGAATATTTTCGTGTTTTAATGTAATGACATACAACAAAAAAAAAAAAAAAAAAAAAAACAAAGAATGAATGAATGTCTACAAAATTAAACCAACAGCCACAAATTAATTCTTTACACAAAAAAGTGGGAAATTTTTAATAAAAAAAAAAAAAAAAAAAAAAAAAACAACTAAATATTAACGCCACAAGAATTATTATTTTTTTTCTCTCTTTTTTTGCTTAACATGTAGGATTGTTAATGTTTGGTTTTAATTAAAAATAATTTTTTCTTTCTTCCACTCTTAATGACCATATCCGCCGTTTTGTTATATTCATCATATATATAATTGGTGACAGTTGTAAAAAAATATATATATTTTACAATTACTTGATGTTGAGAAATTTAAAAAAGAATGAAGCTAGTCATTTATTTATAGTTTAATTTTTATTTTGTCTATATTTTAAGCTATTGTTTTTTCTATGTTATTGTCTTTTGTATGATAATAAAAAAATTGTAAACAACAATTATAAATAATTAACAATATGTATTTGTTCATACAATAGATTTGCGTCTGAGGGTTTGCATTTTTTTTTTTTTTTTTTTTAATGACTAGTTAAATCTGTTGCCAACGCATCAGCCATTTGTTACAAAAGGGCTTTTTACAATTTCTATTATGGCTACTGTATTGGTTTTATAATTAAAAATTGTAATAAATGAACAATTTCAATAGACTATTTTTTTTTTTTTTATATATTAAATAGTAATTTTTTCACATTATGTTTGCGGTAAAAAAAAGCTTTTTTCAATGTTCAGCATTTAGTGTGTATATTGAGAATGTGGTTTGAGTTTATAAATTAAAATTTATTTAAAACAAAAGCTTAATTTCCGATTTAAATTCTTTAGATTGATGTAACTCTTCAATCGATTAATAAAATGATGAAATGCCCTTAAACCTACGAGTACAAATGATATAGTAAAATATTATCCCAGATCTGGCATTCTTTTAGCAATACCATCTCATATAAATGCAAGCAATAGAAATAAAAACAAGAACAACGTGTGGAGAGTTAGAAGAAATACCAGCTTTTTAGTAACCGAAAGAGTTGATGAACTGTTTTACAGAAAATTAATGATATTGCACTAAATATTGCAATAAAAAAATTTTTTTTAATTAAAATTTTCTTTTAATATATTTACATCTTTTGTTTTCAGTTCACTACTTTTTCAATAATCTTTTGTTAATAAATATAGTTTTTAATTAAATAAAATCAAAATTATTAAAACAAAAAAAAAAGTAATTTCTTAAAATATTATTTTCGTTAATGCTCATAAGAGTTGCAAATGTTTTAAATACTAGAATTTTTACTTGCTTTATTAAAACTTAATCTTGCAATAGCTTTTAATTTAATATTTTTTTATTTGAATTAAATTATTAAAACAAAAGAAAGTAATGCTTTAAATATTATTTTTAGCAAAAATAAAAAAGTGTGTACTAAAAATTAGTTTCCAGTTGCAAATATATTGATGAATTCTCAAATTAAAGGTTGTTATTGTTATGTAGCAAAATTTAAATAAAATAAAATTAAATTTATTAAAAGTTTATTCAATAAAAGGTCTTGTCGTTATATCGAATCGTGAAAATAATTGGACATTAGGAGGGATTTATCTGAGATACCAGAAGTGACATCGAGAATTTGATTTCGGATTCAAAAATCACCAAGAGAAATAGAAATAAAAACAATAACAACGTGTTAAACCATTAACAATGATACATCACATTGTACAATCGGTCTTAAAAGGCGACGCTATACACGAAAAATAAAAAGGGCAGTATTTTGGGGCGTGGTAAAAAAATTTTGCGTTTTTGCAAACTTCATGAACTATTCTTTCATTCTAGGGGGTGACTGGCATAACTTTTTTTTTGTTGTATGGAGACCGACCAAGCTCTATTGATTAATTGTTTTTTATTGTCAACAATTTTCCATCTCTGTTTATCTTTTGTATTCTTTTGTTTACATTATGCTGCTAAGACTCTCATATAAAGATGCCACCCTAAAATCTTTTGAATGCTGTTAATGTGCGATTTTCTTTATTGCATTATCTGGCAATAATGCAATCTCCTCTGTCTATCAAAATTCATTACAATTAACTTTTGTTGTAATTAAATTTTTATTTGAAGTGTTAATTATTTTGCATTTATATTCCCCACAAATAAATACATCAATTTTATTTGTTATTTAAATAATCGTTATACAATTTTATTAAAAAAATTGCGCATTTCTATAAGATTTTTTTTTTTTTTTTAATTTCTAATTAAAACACAAAGAGACTCTTAGGAATTTCTTATAATTATTGTTGTAAATCTGTTATCTTTAATACTTTTCAATAAATTTCTAAAGAAATACTTATAAATTTTTTTTTTTTTTTTAACAAATATTGGTTTTAAACTTAAAAGACATTTGTTACTCATAAATACATTTTTGAACTTTTAAAGTTTTGTTTTTATTTTTTTTAATAATAACTAAGTGTTAATTATTATGATCTTCATAGTAAATATTTGTTAATTGTTGGTCATTGTTAGTTTTGTTTTTTTAGTTGTTTGTGGGGTATTTTTAAATATAAATTTATAATAATTAAACTAATTAATAAGACATTGTACTAGTATTTACTGACATAGTAATATTAAATATTATGCAAAAATGTAAAATATAAGTAATTAAACAAAATTTCACTTATTATGAAATCATGTTAAGCGTGAAATTTAATGGTTATTAGTAAAATAAATCTTAGAAACTTTCTTTTGTTTTAAATATTTCAAATTTTAATTTATATAACTATATTATTTATAATATATAATTATATTAAAGTAAAATATAAAAAAATAGTATAAATTTATTTGAAATAAAATAACTAATTCAGAATAATTTTTAGAGTAATTTTTTTAAACTATTTTAGAATAATAAAATATGTTTTTAATATATTAAACATAACTAATTTAAATTTAAAGTTTTAATTTTAAATTTAAAAATGTATTTAAATTGTTCCTAAATATTTCTTTCCTTTGTATTAATATCTAAAATTCATTACACTTTTTAAACTATTTTAAATACCTCAATTATAATTTATAAATTTTTTATTTGTAAAAAAACTAATTTAAATAATATTAATAACATTTTTAATATTCTCACTTAAAACCTAACAAGGAAACAACAAACTTTTGTCACTGTCTCCGCCTTACCGGAGGTTACTGTAGTTGTAAAAATGCAATCTGGTACCACTACCACAATGTTAACATGTAAACAAAGAAATAGAAAACAAAACTTTAAAACATAATAGAATAAAGTAAGCATAAAACTATAATAAAAAATTATATATTTTTTATTATAATGGCAAACATTTCTATACATGCACATATAAACTTTAAAATTTAATGTGGCGGCTGCTGTTACTTCGTTTGGAAAACCTAAAAGTGCAAGACAATATTATAGAATAGAGAAAATATAAAAAATGACTAAAAATAGTTGAAACATCAATAGCAAAAAATAACAACATTATTTTATTAAAGAAACATATACACTGAGATGATACATATATGTATAGAGAGGGATCCCTCTCGACAACGACATTGCACTTGAAGACTCAATGATAATATAATCACCATAACACACTTCTCACCTCTCTTCTAAAAAAAAAAAAAAAAATATTATAAGGGTATTTGTGTTGAATAAATAAATGGAGAGAGCTTTGTTTAACGACTGAATGACTAACTAACTGACTGACTGAACATGCATATTTAAACATTAAATTATGCAAAAATAGAAATAACATCAACAATGCAACTATAACAAGGCAACAACAATAATGATATGATAGAAAAATAAATTCAACAGAGTTGTCTAACAACCATGCCAGAAATAGTAGGTATGGTTAAAAGCTCAGCTGATTTTGAATTCGCCGTAAATTATTACTACCAAATGTCACACTTTTTTTACATTTTTTGTTGATATTTTTTGCTGGTAAATTTTTGTGATAAAAATTATGAATCAAAATGGTGGTTAAAATAGAAAATTAACTTTTTTGCAAAACTTACTTAAGAAAAATAATTGTTATGTACCTCCAAAAAATATGAATCAATAAGAAAATTATAATTACAACCGAAAAAATTAGTGTTTGTGATCGAAGTTATTTCTTGTGTTAATCTTTGGGCAACTTATATTTTGATAAGCCGATGTGGTTCTGTTTTTGCCTTGTTGTATTTCTTGTAACGTTGGCTCTACCTTATTAATTTTATGGTTATATATATATATATATATATATATATATATATATATATACAAAAGCATCCATTAAATTTTACTACTTACTCTTATAGTATTTCATCTCCTATACTACACACTTTAAAAAATTTTTTTATATCTTTTACTTTGTTCTTGTTGAAAAAATATTTGTACTCGTCACATCATTAACGTCATCATCCAAAACAACCTCATCGTTTTCATCAAAGAACGAGGTCGGCACCAAAGTTCGTTTAAATTTAGTTAATAATATCGGAAATGATCTCATATTTAAAACATTTTGGCACCAATATCACTTTGCCTTTTTAAGGCGCCCAAATTCTTAAAGAAACCACTACATTCTATTGTATTCCCCCTGATAACATTTTTACCCTTTTATCATAACCTAAAAACCATCTCTTACATTCTTTAAATACTTTTTATAATGCTCTCGTTATATTATTTGCACAATTGGTTAAACACATAGGAAATATTGTTGTAGTTGTTCTTGTTCACTTTATAAGGGCCAAATAATGAAGAAGCCGCCGTCGCCACCGCCTTTTTTGCCTAGAATAAAATCATGCATTTTGCTATTGTTGCTGTGGAATGTTTATAAAGAAAATAATGGAGGGAATTGCAATTTATTCTCTTTCACTCCCTTGCACGTTAAGGCAGTTATGCATAATTTTTGCACAAAAAAAAAAGAAAAAAAAACACTTCAAATAAAACAACACCACTTGTTGCATGCCTCTAAATGAAAGAGGAAAAAATGTATGGAAAATTATTTGAATTGGCGCTCTTTTACTTTTGGAATATTTTAAATGATGGAGTTAGAAAAATAAAAATTAAAAATGCAGTTTAAACTTTAGGGAAGTTGCAATTTTAATTATTGCAGGAAATTTCATAATGATCTTTATAAAAAATTTGCATAATTTAATTTTAAACTTTATAAAAGCTATAAAGAACTTATTGGTCTAATGAGTAAATAAAAAGCTATCTCTTTTAAGTGGCAACACTGATAATAGTAAAATGCATCACTGTGTTTACTTATTAACTTAGAGCAGCGATATTCAAAAGAGAAACCCAAAAAAAAGCTTGTTTTAGTGTATTGTATTCTTTAGATAAGAAATTTTTACGTATATTCACATAACACACTCTGTCGTTAGCCAGCACGCTACTGAATGATTTTTTTTTTGCTTTGCTGTCTAAGCTGAGTGACGTTCGTGTTATGTCTGTGCAAAAAGCTGATTATGTTCGGGTCCTGGGGCTAAGTTGGTTATCATTGACTTAAAGAGTTTGTTTTGTCTCTTATATTTTCCACCACATTTCCTTTGAAAATTTGGACTAGAAATTACTGGGTCCAGAATTAAAAAAATAACTATGTCTAAATGATATTTAATTTAGTCTTTATTGCATAATGTAAATATGGAAACTTTACCTTAGGTAAACAATGAAGTTTTAATAGTTATTTTTATAAGTTTTAAGAATTTAATTTTAACAGCGTAATTTTTACAAGCTTTTAAAGAATTTGATTTAATTTATCTATTTACATGATGTAATTTTTAATTTGACATCTTAATAATACTTAAATGAGCTTAAACAACTAGATATTCAAACATTAACATTATTCTTTACATTATGTATAGGTAAATTTTGCGTTAACATTTTGTTTTAATAAATGCAAGACATTTTTGTAAGATTTTGATATATTTGATATTGATTATAATTCAATATAATAAATTCCATATAATTTCTTTATAAAATTCACTAATTTACACCAAATAAACTATTATTTACATGATGTAAAAAATGTAATATTTAAATAAAACATTGACATTCATAAATTTCTATAAATGTTTTAGTATAATTCAATTGTTTACATTGCGCATAGTAATATATTATATAAAGTAAAAGTAAATTATTCTTTACATGCTGTAATTGATGTAAAATAAAGTTTACTTTAAACATAATGCATGTAAAAATACATGATTTTTAAGTATTTATTGAACATAATTTTATTTTTTCCATTAAAAAAGTTCTGCCTTACATCAAGTAAACAATTTAATTCATTTTAATATACGCAAGCAATTTGAACACGAATTTTAACCTATTTTTTATATTTCTTCATATTCACAAGAAGTAAATAAATATTTGCATGATGTAAACAATACCTATATTACTTTAAATGTTAAAAAACATTTTCTTTATCATTTAAATTATTTACTTTAAAATAATGACTTTCCACATAACGTAAACAATGTAAATTTTATTTTTTGAAGTTATTTTGCTAATTACCAGATAATTTTTATTTATTTATTTGATAATTTCCTTAGAAAATCTATTCTTTGCATGATGTAAACAATGTAAAAATTTTCCTAAGTGAATATTTATTAAGTACAGTTATTTCAAATGTTTTCGTTAACACAGTTTAATTTTATACGATGTAAACAATATAACTTACATTTTAATATGGTTTTACGAAATTTTATATGTTTTTTCATTAAACCATTTATTATTTATCTTTCAAAATATTTATATAATATAAACAGTTAAAATTTTACTTTCAAGTTTCGTTTTAATAAAATGATTATCAATTTCAATAAATTATTTATTTATTATTTTTTTTTAATTCCTAATATAATTTCATTATTTACCTAAGAAAGCGTATTATTTATTTAATATGAACAATTTAAAAACTATTTTTTACATGATGTAGACAATGTAAACTTTGTTTTTAAATGGATAATACAATTGTTAATCATGTTATTTTCAAAACAATTTAATTATTTACATAAACAATTTTACGTAAACAATGTAAATTTTACATTTAAATATGGTATTAATAAATTTAATATAATTTCATTCTTTACCTAAGAAAGTCTATTGTTCATTTAATATGAACAATTTTTGAAAACTATTTTTTACATGATGTAGACAATGTAAACTTTGTTTTTAAATGGATAATACAATTGTTAATCATGTTATTTTCAAAACAATTTAATTATTTACATAAACAATTTTACGTAAACAATGTAAATTTTACATTTAAATATGGTATTAATAAATGTAATATAATTTCATTATTTACTTAAGAAAGTCTATTTATTGTTCATTTAATATGAACAATTTAAAAACTATTTTTTTTACATGATGTAGACAATGTAAACTTTGTTTTTAAATGGATAATACAATTGTTAATCATGTTATTTTTTAAAACAATTTAATTATTTACATAAACAATTTTACGTAAACAATGTAAATTTTACATTTAAATATGGTATTAATAAATTTAATATGTTTTCTAATTGATTTTTCATGAAACTATCAATTATTTACTTTTTAAAATATTACACAATGTAAGTAATTAAGATTTGACTCTAAAATTGAACTTTTAAGACAAATAAAACGTTTAAAAACTTAATTTATATATTTACTTTTTTTTATCTGAAGTAAACAAAGTACATTTTCATTTTATTTATTTATTTTTTTTATTAATACAAAAATTTACCTTAGTTCAATATGTACTGTAAACAATGACTCATTTCATAAAAATTTCAGTTTTCCATATCATACTCATTTTCTATAAATTTATTAGAAATTCGTTATGGTGGTTTTTCTTATTTCTCTCCCATCAAATGAACTATGCGTAAAGAAAAGTTCAACCAAAGATCAATTACGATATGGTAGACTAAGTAATTAACAAGAAATATACAAAGAAAAATATATTAATATTTTATGCATATTAAAAATTACTAAAAAAATAACAAATAGCGGCTATAGTTTGAAAAAAAAATCAACAGAATCTAATATATTACATTATTTACACATGAATAGCGTAGCCTATGAAAGAGATACTTTCGCTTGATAAAATTTTTTTGCTGCTTTTGCTACTTAGATGTTTTTATTATTATTTAAGCGTATCTTGTTTTTTTTTTTTACAATTTCATCTTGTTTATTACTATATTTTACTGTTGTTTATTACTGCATTAAGTTTTTGCTTCTGTACAAAGTACATACAGTAGAAAAGTGATCATCATCATCATTATTATATGGTTTAAAGCACAAGCGTGTACTTAGAGTTTTATTTTCTTTCATTTAGTGTTCTCTTTGTCTGTCAGTTTGTGTGATTGCTAGTGCTTCGTTTTAATATTACACTGGCTACTGTTGCATACCATAAATAATTTTTATTTCTTTTATGCAGTTTTACATGCATATAATATTAAAATGTTTGAGCATATAAATATTTACTCGTATTATATTTTCTACATTCCTTTAAGTATGACTAATATGCAAATAGATAAAAGTGTGTTTTATTTTTATTTTTTTTTTATATTGTTGGAAGGTTTCTTAAGAATTTATTTAAGTGTGATAGAGAATGTGGAACTGAGTTTAAGGTTTAATAATTTTAAAAACACTTTGCTATGTTAATAAAAATATTTGTATAATTAAAGTTTTTTATTTATAGGATAAAATAAATATGACCCATATTTAACAGAAATAACTCATTCTTTACCTAATCTAAATGTTAATTTGACTTTAAAATTTAATTTTGTTACATACAACATATTTTGCGTTTTAAGAAATATTTGTTAATAAATTAATTGTTTTCACAAGGTAAATTTTGCTTTACATGTTGTAATAATATACATTTTGTCGTTTAAATATATTTTACGAAACAAATGTAAATGTCATATAATTTTTATACACATTCACTTATTTACACTAAGTAAATTATTTTTTATGATGTAAATTTAACTTTAATCAATGTCATACCTGAGTTTCAATAATTTCATTATATAATTTAATTATTTACATTGAACAAATTATTTTTTTACATAAATTAAAGAAAATTATACTTTATATGGAGTAAACAATGTAAAGTCTAATTTAAAAATTAATTTATACAAAAATGTATGACTTTTAATATGTGTGAAGATATATTCAAATTTAACTAGCAAAGACAAAAACCACTTTCATTAACAGAGCTTTTTTAACAGTTAATAAAACACCGTTAACAATCACTTATTTACACTAAGTAAATTATTTTTTATGAAGTAATTTCAATAATTTCTTTATATAAATTAATTGTGAACATAAATTTAAATTTAACTAGCAACACTTTCATTAACAGAGCTTTTTTAACAATTAATAGAACACCGTTAGCAATCACTTATTTACACTAAGTAAATTATTTTTTATGAAATAATTTCAATAATTTCTTTATATAAGTTAATTGTGAAGATAAATTCAAATTTAACTAGCAAAGACAAAAACCACTTTCATTAACATAGCTTTTTTAACAGTTAATAGAACACCGTTAACATTCACTTATTTACACTAAGTAAATTATTTTTTATGAAGTAATTTCAATAATTTCTTTATATAAATTAATTGTGAAGATAAATTTAAATTTAACTAGCAACACTTTCATTAACAGAGCTTTTTTAACAATTAATAGAACACCGTTAACAATCACTTATTTACACTAAGTAAATTATTTTTTATGAAATAATTTCAATAATTTCAATAAATAAATTCAAATTTAACTAGCAACACTTTCGTGAACAAAGCTTTTTTAACAGTTAATAGAACACTGTTAACAATCACTTATTTACACTAAGTAAATTACTTTTTATGATGTAATTTCAATAATTTCTTTATATAAATTAATTATTTATATTAAAAATTTTTTTACCTAAAGTAAAGGAAATTATTATACTTTATATGGCGTAAAGTTGAATTTAAAAATTAATTTATACAAAAATGTAGGACTTTTAATATGTGTGTAAATAAATTCGAATTTAGCTAGCAAAGACAAAACCATTTTCATTAACAGAGCTTTTTTAACAGTTAACAGATCACTGTTAACATATTAACAGAACATTATAAATCCAAATCGTGGAGAGCTCGAATATGGAAGTAGGCAGAAAAGGTATTCCGAAAATAAATTCAGAATTACTGAGATTTTTGAACATTTTTTCAAATTCAAACTTCGAGCATACACGAGTTCTGTGAGGGAATTTGGACCAAATGACCAAATAAATAGGTGGCATGGAATGTCATCACATGGAAAATTTGGATAAGGGTTGTCAAGACTTTCTAAAAATAAAGGCAGAATTCCTGAATTGAGTTTGTGAGATTTTTAAAAAATTTTGAAAAATCAAATATTCAACATACATGCCACCTCGTTTTTGGTCATTTGGGCCAAATTACCTCACAGAACTCGCGTATGAATTTGACAAAATGTTAAAAAATCTCAGTAATTCTGTATTTATTTTTGAAATATCTTTTCTGTGTAGTTCTATATTCGAGCCGTCCTGGAAAATCCAGAAATTGGCAGCAATCTTCTCTAGATTTGAATTTATATTATTCTGTTAATGTGTTAACAGTGCTCTGTTAACTGTTAATGAAAGTGGTTTTTGCCTTTATCTTCACACACACATTGAGAAAAATTTTCTTAATTTTACATTAAGAAAAATTGTCTAACATGATGTAAACAATTTAAATTACAATTTTAAGCTATTTTTAATATTTTATTTTATTTGTATTAGGTAAATAATTATTTACATAATGTCAACATTGTAGATTTTACATTAATATTGTCTTAGAAAACATTTTTCGATGACAAATTAATTTTTAATTCAATTTTACTATTTACATTGAGTAATTTATGCTTTACATGATGTAAATTTCACAAAAGTAAACACTTTTAATGAATTTTTGATTACAATAATATTATTTTTCTTATTAAATTGATTATTTACATCATGTAAAAAAAGAAAAATTTACTTTTAAATGCTACAAAAATTTCATTTTAATATAAAACTAATTTTAATAGAAACAATCGGCTACTTACAGTTAAATTTTTGTTTACATGATGCAAACAATGTAAATAAATAAATTTTAAAAGGTAATTTTAGTAATTAAGTTTTTTTTATTAGAATAATATTGTTTTCCTTACCAAAGTGACTTTTTACATAATATAATTAATAAAAATTTTACTTTTAAATGTAAGAAAAATTTCATTTCAATTTAAAATTAATTTTATAAAAAAATCTGATATTTAAATTAGGTAAATTTTAGTTTACATGATGAAAACAATGTAAATATTACATTTTAAAGTATGAGAATTTTAATAAAATAGAAATTTCTTTACTTAAAAAATTTATTATTTACATACTGTAAACAAATAAAAATTTTAATTTAGAATTCATTTTAAAAATAAAAGACTGCTATTTACATTAGGTAAATTTTTGTTGACATATAAATAATATATTTTAAAGTCATTTTAGTAAATAGTATGTGCACTTTGAAATGTAATCTAATTTTTAATACTATTTTGTTCTTTACGTTGGGTAATTTATATAATGTAAATACTCGTAATATAGACTTTATATCTTAAAGTAATTTAGGTAAATATCATAAGAATTTTAAAACGTTTTTTACTAGAATAATCTGGGTTTCTTTACCAAATTGATTATTTACATCATGTAAATAATCAAAATTTTATTTTTAAATGTTATAAAAATAGCATTTTAAATTAAATCTAATTAAAAAAAGATTTCTGCTATTTACATTAGGTAAATTTTGGTTTACATGATGTAAACAATGTAAATAATATATTTTAAAGTAGTTTTAGTAATTAGTATATGAAAATTGTATTTTTAAAATTTTATAAAAATATCATTTTAATTTAAATCTAATTTAAAAAAATATATATATCTGCTACTTACATCAGGTAAATTTTTGATTACATAGTGTAAACAAAGTAAATAACGTATTTTAAAGTAATTTTAGCAAGCAGTAGGCGAATTTTGCAATTTTAACATATTGGCATCACTAAATATATCCAGTAACAATTACACATTGGTTCATTAGTTTCAAGCTATAATTTCCTCTTATAAAATGTAATTATTTATTAGCAGCTAATTGTGAATCAAAATAAAAAAATAAAAAATAAATAAATAAATTAAAAAAACTATGAATTATTAATAAAAAACTGACCTATGACAATTGAACTTTAATTATAACTGCCACCATTAACATCGCCATTATCATCAATCGTATAATGTAAACAACAATAACAAAAAAGCCAACACATGAAACTCGCACTCCCAAAAATACAGACGAAACAAAAATAAAAATAAAACAATTCAATTGTAAATGAAAGACATTTGTTTAACAATTCTAAATGTCAATTATTCAAACAAATGTCTTTTGACTACTTGAAAAAAAAACACACACACACACACATACACATGCACAACAAAAACTTGTAACTGAAGACTAAAATAAAGCAAAATACAGCTAACAATTTCTTATTCCCCATTTTAGTTTTTTTTTTTTTTTTTTTTTTACTAAAATCCTACTCAAAAGAAAAATAACAAACAACAATGATTTTCAGTAGCAGTGAGAGTAACTACAGAAGAGCATTAATTTTTACCACAACTAAAGTATTTTTTTTTTTTTTTTTGTTGTAGTACATTTTTCATTTATGGTGTAATTGTAATATATAGTATGGTTAGTTGTACATCTAATCTAGTTGTTATGCTTGAATTCTTTGGTATAAAAGTTTGTGTATATACATTAAAAATGTCATTTATTACTCATAGACGTCATGAATCAAATATCCAACAATAATGTGTGTTGTATACTTCACGTACTTATGTTCGGTGATGAGGTTGATATGTTTTAATTGGTGAATGTATAACATTCACTCGTTTAACATCACTATTTCAAATTGAGAGAGTTGTCTACGCAAAAAATAAATAAAGATCATTCACTTTTCAATTTTGTATTGTTTTTTCTTTTTTTTTTTTCGTCTGTAGCAAAGAGCAAATATTGACATCAATTATGATCAAATTAATAAAGTTTTTTATTTATCATTATTTTTTTTTTTTTTTTTTTTTTGTTATTTACTATTTGTCTTAAAATAATTTTTAAGCAAGTTAATTTATGTTCAAGATCTTTTGTAATATTAGATTTTTTTTTTTATTTCAAAGATCATTTGCAAAGTTCATTCACTATTTAGAGCACATAAAACATAAAATTATTTATTATTCATCATTTTTTTTTTTTTTTTTATATTATTCAATTTTAAAACGGTGTCTTAAATTAAGGCGTAGCCCGCCATTAAAATAATTTGCATTTGTTTTAAAAATTTTTAAACAATACAATTAATGGCTTATTTCCTTTTTTTTTTTTTTTTTTTTTTTTTGTTTATTTTCTTTTTTGCTTTGTCTCCCTCTTATTTTCTATTTGTAAAATAATAATAATAATGAAAAACGTGCTAATATTTATTTAGGTTTATTGATAAAAGGATACCAAACAGCAAAAATAAATTGTATAATATAATTATGTGGTCTTTAGTGAAAAACATATGAAAACATCTGCTGAGTGTCTGGTTTTTGTCTTTCGCTCCCATTTTAATTGTTTAGTTTAGACGTTTGCTATTGGAAATATAGAAAAAGAAAAAAGGTTTTTGGTTTATTAAAAAAATTAACTTTAAATAGAGAAGTGGACAAACTAAGGCACTTAAATATAAAGATATAATTGAAGACAACTCGTTTCATAGAAAAAAGCATATGAACGCTATAAATCCGGAAAAGAGATCATGGAAGAAATCTCAACTGAAACTTTTCGCATTTCTTTCAATCATTATTATTGTCATCTTATATTTAAAATATTAATAAAGCAAAACATTTAACAAGTTCCTTTATAATATTTTATTTATTTATTTATTTTTTAATTAAAAAAAAAAAAAAAAAAAACCCGAAATCCCCACTTGGTTTTCACAAATTCTTCATGCCTTTCAAACCTTATTTTTGTTATATAACCTTTATCACTCAAGAGCTTTTCTTATTTCTTACGCATACCAAACAATACCAAAGTACTTTTCCTATTCTTTGTAAATGAAAATTCCTTTTTCTTTGTAATTGGAAATTCAACTTGTTCTTATTCGTTTTTTGTCTAATAAAATATGTTGCAATTTAAGCTATTGTTAAATTACTTTAAAAGCTTAGGTATTATTATATTTCTTACAAGGTACTTCAAAAGCAAAGCAATATTTTAAGAGACTTGTTGTTTAAAACAAAATTCCTTTGAAAATTTTAATAGTTTTTGACCTTAATTCTTCAAAAAGAATTTTTATTTGGACAAAAAATATTTATTGTAATTTACAAGTGTTTTGGGAAATTTTTATTTAATTAAGATTTGCAAAAAATTGATTGACCTTCGAAGTGAAATCAACAAAGATTGAAACTTTGTTTTTTATTTTCCAATTTTTAAGCAATAGCTGTGGCCTTTTTTGAGATTTACAAGGGTTGGTCCTTCTAGCTGGAATCTGCGAAGGTGTTTACACTGTGGCAACCCAGCAAAAACTTTGCTTTCCTGTTAAGCTAGCAGGTATAATTGGAAACAAAAATAAACTACTTATTTTATGCCTGAATAACTAGTTATTTTTGTTCGACTTGTCCACAAATTCATGTGGTTATTTTTTGACTCTGGGGGTACTCAAAAATATGTACCTAAACAAAAACAAAAATAAAAAAAAAACAAAAAAATGTTGCCGTCACTGAGACTCGAACTTGGACACACACTAACCATTCGTTTTCACTGACTAACGTCTTACTCAGTACACCATCTCGCACATAGCATCCTAAGCGACAAAAACTCTATTTAGTTTAAAATATCTTTTTAGATATGTTGTTATAAAAAACTGACAGCTTCAGAATGGGGTTGAACCAACAACCTTCTGATTGTTAATCCGGCGCTCTAGCCAACTCATCCACGCGATTGCAGTATTACTGTGCTATTATACTATTGAGTACTTATTAGTGTAATACAGAGTAGGCAAATAATAATGACGCCTCATTACCAAGAAACTACTTTAATAAGTAGTTGTTATTACCGAAAACCAAAAAGTTTTTGCTGGGAATGTAAGAAATAAGCCACATAATAACCTCGCTAGTGTCAGAGCTTTATTTCTATTTTCCAATTTGTGAGCAATATCTATGGGACGGGCTGAGACGATATCAAACTCATCTCTCCAAGTCGATGCACAGTATTACATTTGGCAGTTTTAGAACGACAAAAATCGAGTTTTGGAGATATTGGACTGAAACTTTATATTCTGTTAGCAGACAAAACCGTAAACATTCCCACTAAAAATGGGCAGGTAAAATCACTCCCATATAGAAAAAATATATATTTTTGTTATATGAATTTCGGACCTATTTTTATAAATTTTATTAAAATGAAGAATATTTTAAAGGTAGGTGTGGCAACAGCTAATCACACCAATCGTAATAAAATACCCTAAAATTTAGAAATAATTCTTAATAAATTGCTAATA
Source organism: Protocalliphora azurea (assembly GCA_932274085.1). NCBI lineage: Eukaryota > Metazoa > Arthropoda > Insecta > Diptera > Calliphoridae > Protocalliphora > Protocalliphora azurea. The sequence continues at coordinate 39,801,091 of OW026520.1, forward strand.
CGAGGTACCTCACATTTTTTTTAATATTTTATTGCAAAAAGTTGCAGCCAATATTCTAAAATATAATTTTATGGTTGTTTTTTATATACCAATCGTAATTTGGTTTCTAAAAATTTTAGTTCACAAATTTTAGTTCTAGTCCATTAAAAATAGACCTTCCAAAAAAAAAGCTTAATATTTGGATTTTTTTAAAATAGTTCCAATATTGATTTTTTAATCTAACAAATTATAATAAAATAATAAAAAAAATTGCGAAAAAAATCATATCAATATCTGCAGTGTTTACTGAGATATATGCAGTTAAAGTTAACATACTTCTTCACAAAAATTTTAAATAAAATTAAAATATTCCAATATTCTAAAAGTTTTTTCCATAATAAATAATATATTTTTTTCGTTTTTTTTTTCGTTCTAATTTGGATAACTGTGGCACTGTGCGATGTATACTTTTTACTCGGATTTTGTGTTGCATTGAGTGCAATTCCAAAATTAGAGCCTCGTTATATAAAACTCAACATTTCAAAAAGTTATAGAGGATATGATCCGACATAGCTGGGATTTGCTAGCTTGAAATATCTCCCCGAATGTCATTTAGCAAAAAAGTTCTCACAGGGACTTTAAACGCCCATGTGATACTTTAAAAACATATTTTTTCCAATTCAGGCGCATTTATAGTGACATGATGGAGGCTGTTAAACTTTAAATATTTGTCTCAGTCAAAATTTTCGCTTAAGATCAGTCTTCTTTATTCAAGTTGTTAAAAATGTATGGTCGAGAAAGTGTTTTCTGCATAAAATCTTTTTTCCTCCCTTTGTAAAGGATCAGAAATTTTGGGAAGTTGGAGTAGAACAAAAGTGGTGTTCTTGTTTAACTCTCTCTTACATTGATTTAATCCGTTTTTAGGACTAGAAATAGTAGTATTTCATTACAAAGTCTTTCAAATTTCTTGCGTTTCTGCAATGAGATCATAGCAATAATTTATCAGCTTTTAAACATTATTAGGCTTCGCATTGATTGCTTAAAAAATGTGTTCTCATCTTGCCAAGGTTTCTAATTAAAGAAAGGTTTTTGATGCATCTTTCCAATTCCTTCCAGTTTCTTTGCAGAATCTTTCATATTTCCCGCGTTTTCATATTTCAGTAACAAAATCATTTAATAATTTAAAAAGCTTTGGCAGTTGTTTTCTCATCGACCGCTTATAATATATGACAGGGAATAATTCATATATTGCTAACGTTTCTAATAAAAATAAAGGATTTGCCTAGTTATTGGCAGTACTAACTTCATTGGTAGCAATGGTTGGGCTCAGTGGAAATTAAAGGAGATGACAATGTTGGATCGTTACCATTGAAAATTCAACAATGTAATAACTTTATCCATTTGCCAGTCATTTGGTAATACCAGAATCTGTACTGACACTTTTAAAACTTTCATCAGCCAGTCTTTGCCGTATCCCCAAGATTTTTTAAATGAAGGACATTGCCTTTTGATCCTCTTCAATAGCACTGACGATAATACGATGATCTCAGGAACTCATTGTTAAACCATTTCAAGGTTTTTAATTGCTTTTTTTCCGGAAAGCTTTTTTTCCTTATTTCTTTGTGGTTGTTAGTCTATCTTCCTAATTAAGACTGAAAATAATTTGAAGATTCGTATAAAGAAGAAAATTCCTCATTATAATTGCTTTTCGGTCAAAAATCCTCTATAGCATGTCAGCTACTTGTTAAGAGTCTTCGAAGAATGATCTTTGCATCATGTCTTTAAACATGGTTTTGATTTGAAAAAATGCGATGGCATGTCAACTACTTTTCAAGAGTCTTCGTGGCTGGAAACAGGTTGAAGAACTTTTTAAAGAATAAGATCAGATTTATGTTATAATCACAATGGCATTTTCTTTATTTGTTATTCCTACACTTGTTTCTGGAATGATATCTCAACGGCTTTTTAAGACCCTTCGTGAATGGAAACAGTTTGAATTTCTTTATAAAGAATAAGATCGTTCTATTTATTGCTCAGGAGAGAAAAAGAGATAAATTCACTGCCAAAATTTGTGAGATTTATGTTCTAATCTCCACATGAAAGTTTGTCTTATCTGTTGTTTCTACACTTGCTTTTGTTTATAAAAAGCCTTCGATGGCATGTCAGATAGTTCTCAAGAGTTTACGTAAATGGAAACAGTTTAAAAATCTTTACACCTTTTTCTCAGGAGAGAGGAATGATCCGATTGCTTAAAATCATTTTGTGAAATGTATGTTTTAGTTTCCATTAGAAGGTTTCCTCTATCTGTATTTCCAACACTTGCTTTTGATTTGAAAAATTGCGATGTCACGCCAGTTATTTCTCAAGAGTTTCGCGACTGTCAACAGTTTAAAAATCTTTATAAAAAATTTAATCTTTCCATCTATTTCCCAGGAGAGAGGAATAATCTGACTGCTTAAAATCATCAAAAATAACTGGGTGCTTATCTTCACATGAAAGTTTAACTTATCTGTGGTTTCAAGATTCGCTTTGGGTTCAATAAATTCTTCTATTTCTTTGAAGTTTGAACTTTGAAGTTTTTTATAAAAATTGAATCATTCCACCTGTTTTCAAGGAGAGGAAGATAATCTGACTTCTTAGCAAAGCATTGGCAACACCTTGTTTGTATAGAAAATAACAACAATCTTTATGTTACAAAATTTTAGAAGTGTTCGGGCCACTAAGTCTCCCTGCATTGTTGTTGAAAGAGATGTTGACAATACTGTGTAGGGAAAATAACGTGAAGTTAACATCATTAACTTTGTTTTGTTGCTAACATTCATAAGCAATTTAATACAAAATTTATATTTATATACGTTAGGAGTTAACGTGTATATAAAATTAAATTCAAATAATTTTTTTTTTTTTAATTTTATAAAGAAAAACTTGTAAATTTCGTAGTGTATTTTTTTTAACACTCAGCGGGAGCAACAAAACACAGCTATTATTAACATGTTTAAAGAAATTTAGTGTTGCCAATTTTAAATTTTATCAGTGCTTCCTTTTTAGAATTATGTACTTTAACAAATTAAAAACTTCTTTATTTAAACATTTACTTGATTTTTTTTTATTACCTCTTGAATATTACTTTTAATCTATCCAAATCATTTATTTATTGTATTTCCCAGTACCCATATTGCTAAAGGTTGTGTCTTTCTGTATTTAAAGTAAATGTTATTTGATATACATATATTTATATTTATTTTTATATTTATTTCTTGTTCCTATGACCATCATCGTATTAAAGTGTAGGTCCCCAGACAACACTTTTTCAATAGTGTTTGCTTGGCACTTTATGTGCTTTACTTTCTTTTAAATTATGAAAAATCTATAAAATTTTAAACATGCAATTACACCCATGCCTTACCAAAATAAAAACTATCAACTCCGTACGAAACATTACACTTTAATGTCTAACATAGTGTCTACATTAGAGAATTTTTTATCAAGACAAACGTCAAACTTAACGCGAATTTGTGGAGGCTGGCAACAGTTGCACAAAAACAACAATATGGCGTATTCATTATTGTTTTTTATATATGTAGTTTGACAACTGTAACAACCAAAATAATAATCAGCTGTTTAACTAAGGTTACCTTGTATATATTCGCACTGATTTTGATGTTTGTTTTGATGAAAAAAATTGCCTAATGTAGACACTAGGTAAGTTGGCTTGGGTAAATTGAAGGGATATTTTTCTTTCCAAGCGTAATGAAAAAAAATGTATCATAATATTTCTATAAAAAAAAAACTTTCTGTATAAAAAAGGGTGTAAAATATTTTTTCCTAATTTTGCTACAGAAAACAATGACCTTTTTTTTTTTGCAACTTCCTTTTATTTATATTACCCTTAGGTTAATCAGACAAAAGCTAAAGTAATAGTCTTTATAGAAATATGAGTTAAAGATATTTTATTGGTTTTTGCTGTAACTGTTGTTGTATTGGCGCATGTCTTTATAAGAGTATAATATTTTGCCAAACAAAACTTGTATGTAGTTTTGTTGCTATTAATGGAAATTGTCTAGGGTTTTTATGATATTTTCACTTTCATTTATTAAATATCTTTTTGTTTCTTTTTAATTTTATTCATTTATAACTTCCCCTTGGCTTTTAGTGTTTGAAACGTGTCTGACAACCATTAAATTAATTGTTCTTCAACATGGTGTTTATTTAAGCGATACATAGCTTTAATGGTTTATTAGTTAATAGTAAATATTTTTTTATATTTTTATATTTTTAGTATTTTATTCAACTAATATCTTTTAATTGTTCTAGACATGTGATGCAAGTTTAGAAATTATTAAATTTTGTTTTTGTTATATATTGAATTGTAGACAATTTTGTTAGCAATTTATTTTATTTAAACTAGAAATGTCTGTTATTTGATGATGTTTACTATAGTTGTTAGACTGTCATTTGGATGTTAATAAATTTTATTAGAAACGTCATAATTTTTATGGTTTTTCTAGAGAAACAAATTTTTTTAATGAATTTAAATACAATTGTTTATTTAAAAACAATATTTATTTTTATTTATTTAGTTTGCATTAAACATAATTACTTTTTAACAAACATTTTGCTGATATTTTTTTCATACAAAAATATTTTGATATTTTTATTAATTTTGTTTTTTATTAAGCCCTTTTTATTTATTCTATTGTGGTCTTAAGTTAAGGGTATTAATATCCCTGGGATTATTTTGTTTTCCTCTTTGGCTATAAAAACAATAAAGTGTGAACAAAAAAATTCCTAGACTTAACCACAAAAGTTTTATGTGTCTTTTTTTTAATATGAAAAAATAATGTAAATCTCCGCAGTAAAAACATGACAAAAAACTAAAATTACCAAAGAAACCTCATAATAAAACCAAAATCAAAAAAAAAATGAGAAAAAAAACAAAACTCACACCGAAATAAAATAAAAAAATCACAATAAAATCTGAAGTAATTTCTTTAAAAAAGAATGTACATTGAAAGGAATTTTTTAGAAACTAAATTTTGATAAAAAAAAAAAAAATATATATTTAAAATTTTTTTTAATAAAATGTAAAAATGATGAAATTATCTTCTAGTTTTTCATAATAAAAATATGAAGGTTATCACAGATTTATAAAACAAAATTTAATATAAAATTTTTTAATGTCAATAAAATAATTAGTATTTTTAAAAACAAATATTTACCCAAGTCTTTAAATCCACCTTCTTCTTAATTTTTCTCAACTTTCTTGACTTTTTCTTTTAGTGTATATATGACGTTACTCTCACATTGCAAACTACTAGTTGTGAATTTATCAAAACACATTAAAGACAGAAACAAAATGACAAAGAAGTCATATAAATAAAACACATAACCAAACATTAATGCAATATATTGACAACATTAACAAAAATGTCTAAAAAAAAAACCAACAACAAAAAGCAATAGTCTCAAAAACAAAATACATTATATTGACAGGTTATTTAACTTAAATACACAGTAAAAATAAGATGACATGTTTACTACCTCTTAAAAGCAACCGTGTAATAGTAATAAATAAACACGGTTTCGTTTACTTTTATTTTGGGGGAAACAAAAAAAGTAAAAGTGTGGGAGAGTTATTTTTTTTTTGGGAATGAAATAAAGCTTTTTACATTTTTTATTTTATTTTATTTTTTTTTTTGTTACCAATAATGTTTTTATATGCAAAACATGTTGACTGATATAAAACTTCAAAAAAAAAAAACGAAGCAGCACTTGACAATTTATAACAAAATTGTATAATAAAAACAACACTTTTAGCTCTCTCCCTCTCTTTTTTTCTGTTATTTTTTATTGTTGTGGAATTTTAAAGTAATAGTATTATGTCTAACAATAACAATATTAACTTATGCTATATGTTGTAAAAAAAAAACAATAACAAAGTACAGAATTTTAAATTAAAGTCACACCAAAATTCAAATTCATAGCAACATAAAACATTTTATATGTAGCTATAGAAAAGGTAATTAAATACAAAACAGATTTTAGCTTTAGAACACTCCCAGCCATTTTTAACTTACACAGACATTCTAACATTCAGACATACTTTTTGTATTGAAAAAGATATTCTAAAAATATTTTAAAATTTATATGGGATACCATAGAATTTCAATGAGCAGCTATGTGTGTAGCTGGCTCCTCTTACATTCAAATTCTACTAAGAATAAAAAAATAACAAAATTCCCAAGTATGTTTTTTTTTTTCTTTTTGTTAGTTTGTCATTTTCGGCTTAAAATAAAAATAAATTTGCATAAAATGTAATCAAATTTAGGTTTAACTTTAAGTTTTTAGAACGATTTTTATTTTATTCGTTTGGGTTTATAAAAATACAGAAAAAGTACTAAATTTACATACAATAAAGAAGATTTCAAATATGGAGAAAAAAAGTTAATAACTTAAAATAGTACAGATTAAGTGGATTAAACCTAAAACTATTAAATAGTTAGCCTTCAAAAGGATTTGTTGCTAAAGAAAAACTCATGTTAAACATTTCATCAAAGATTTAGATAAAAATTCTACAGATATAATAAAAAAAGCAAAATATCTAAGAAAATTCAGACAATGAGTGTTTAACCATGAAAGGTTACACTTCGTTGAATAGAGTACGTATTAATTTAATATTAAATTTTAAGAATTTTTACTCTAAACATAAATTTTGATTAAAAAAACTCGACTGAAATTTAATTAAATATAACAAAGTTTAAAAAAAATAACATTTTTAACCCTAAAAGTTTACACCTCGTTGAATCAAGCTGACATTAATTTATTGTTAACATTTTAAATTTTTAATACATATATTTTTAAATGCTATACTTCGTCGAATCGAGTATGCATTATTTTAATGTTAACGATTTGACTTTAAGTTTTTTTTTTTTATTTTTAAGATAAATGTCGATTAAAAAATCGTAAATGTTAACAAAATATTAAAGAAAATTCCGAAAATGATTTTTTAACCCTGAGAGGTTTTGTTTTTTGTGCGACATTTTTTTAACAATTAAAAATTAAATTTTCAAATTACTTCTCTTTTCTTTAATTGCAGTAAATATAGAAATAACTTAATTGTTAAAAAATTCTTCCACTCCTTAAGTTTAAATTTATACTTCATTTATTTACAACTCTGTATTATCAGCAGTGATGCCATATTATTACAACATTTTGCTGGGAAAATAATGTTTTAGGATTTGATTCTAATAAAATAAAACTTCTTAAATAAAATTGTATTAGAATTTACACTATAATTATACTTTTTTTTAATTCCATGCATAAGTTTTTAATTTATAGTTTACGTCATATTTTTTTTTTTTTTTTATAAAAATGCGTAAAATAAAAATTTTGTGTGTTTTTTTTTCTCTTTGTTTTTTTTTTTGTTTGTTTTTTCTATTGAATTTGTATACTCAACACATGCACGTTTTACATTTAAGTTTGATTAGTTTTGTTTAGTTTTAGAAAAAAAATCGCTGGAATTTTTTTTTCGCATATTTAGTTTATTTTCTCATTATAACTGACATACATTTGGAGGCTGTTTTCTAAAGTTTTATTAGTTTTTTTTTTTTTTCTTAAACTAAATAGAAATATATTTATTTATTTATTTTTTTTTTTTTTTTCATATATAAACTTTCGTAGAAAAGTGACCTTCTGCGGTTATAAAAAAAAAAAAAACAAATAATAATAATAAAATTCTAATAAATTTTTAATAAATATTGGCAAAAAATTTATTTTAAATTTTATATAAAATTCCTTAATAATGATTTGATTGAAATGTTTAAAGAAAATTTTTTTGTTTAAAACATGTGGAAAATATATGAGATTGAATAATCTAGAAATATGAAATGAATTGGTTATGTAAGTAAATTGAAAAAAAAATTGAAAATGTGTTGTTGAAAAAAATGAACTTTGGAAATAATACTAAATTTTAATAAGAAAATTAATTTTAGTAAATAAAATATTAGTAAAAAAAATTAAAAAAATCAAATTTTATTGACAATAATATTATAAAATAAGGGGATGATGATGCCAGGTAATTTCGAGAGAAAAATGGCTTAATTACCAAAGCAAAATATTTTCAAAATTGTACCTAAAAAACACATTAACAGCTTACAGTATTGCTCTTTTTTGACATCATTCATTTACAACTTTATTCTTATTGCTCTTACTAGTTAATAATTCGTCACTGATGTGCTATCAAGTTGATAATAATTCGGTATCACTTTTTAGTTGTTGTTTTCAACACGCAGTGTACAATTTGAAAACATATAAATTTAATGTTATTAAAATTGCAAAATTTTATGCAAAAATCTTGTAGGAATTAAAATTTTCTTTTCTTTTAATTTTACCTTAACTCCTTGTCTCTTCAAATTTTATCTTTAGAATTTTTTTTAACAAGACCCACAAAAATTCCCATAATTAAAACATTTAAATGTTTGTCATATGAAATCATTAACTACAATTTTCTTTTCTACAAAAAAATAAAATGTAACAACAAACAAAAAACATATGTGTTGTGAAAACTAAACAAATACAGAAATATTTAAAATAGAATTTTCTGTAATGTAAACAAAAGTATAGAAAAAACCCGACATTTATAGTAAAAAAACACCTATAAAAATAAACAATGACATAAAGATGACATAAAACATCAAATTTAAATGTCAACTAGACACACATACAAACTTACAATTATAAAGTTGCCAACCTAGCGGTGAAAATATTAAACACCAAAAGATAAAAGAAAGGTGATGAGAATGAATAAAAAATAATGTTAAATTGACATTGTTGACGTTGGGACATTTTTTTTTTTTGCTGTTTAGATTTTCTTTGTTCTTTAAAATGATTTTTTTGTTGTTTGTATATTTGCTGTTGTTGCTGATGACTGGTTTCATTTAAAACCATATGGCAAACTTAATATTATAACTAATATTTTTTTTTTTTTTTTTTTGTCATAAAATGAATTTTCTAAAAATATCTTACACGAACTGCATGGATATTTTTTTCGAATATTTTCAAAGAGGATTTGTTACTTTTAGATTATAGCGCTACTGCTGCTTTACCTTTTAAAAAATTCATATCTAGCATATGGTGTTTTGTGGGTAATTGGGAAAATATTTTATATATAATATAGACAAAATTTCTAGATACTTTTAACTATATATAAAATTTTGTCTGTCGCCTTTTGACTGCCAAAAATTTTACAAAGTCGCAACGCAACAAAGAAAATGTGTATGTGAAGGCATAAAGAAGTGATATTCCCAAGATAGATTTTATGTTTATTTTTTATATTTTTTTTCTTCTTATTTTAATTTGATGATGATGACAATATTCGCAAAAACAAAAAATTAAATTTACATTATTTTTTGACTGTAGAAATTTCGTTATATTGTTATTAGATTGACAAAAGATCTTTAGGAAATTTAAGATTTGATATTTAAGGCGCTCTGCGATTCTAAAACCCCTTTTTTAATTAGATCTGTAACTTGTGAAACATTAGAGATATCTGAATATAGTTTCATTTGACAATAGCTGAGGTGTTTCAGAGTTTATTTGAAGGAGCACAGGTTCCTAGCGAGTCTGGGGTGTAATGAGTAGACCTATAATATTAGTTACCTCGAGTTATACATTTTAAAAAAATTCAATTTATTTTTGCACAGTTTTTTTTTTTTCAATAAATAAATAATTAATTAATTAAATAAATAAATAAATACTTCAATACTTAAAACCAAATCTCGTTTTAGAACCACTGTGAGGCGTTGAAGTAACAACACAGTATTAGCAAACACTTTAAGTTAATACCTAATAAATTTGTTTCTGAACAGCTTGGTTAGAAAAGTTTTAATTGAAATTTGTTTAAAAATATTAAAAAAACAAGTTTTGACAGAAAATTTTAAATAAATATATCACTATTAAAAAATATTCATAATCTACAATTTTTTCAATAATCCAATTTCCTCAATTTCCACTGTATATTATTATTATTATTATTATTATTATTAGTATTATTTTTGAGAAATTTTAAATTTTCCTATTAAACATAACGGTGTCTATTCTTGAAAACGCGTCGAAGAAGTGAAATTTTCCATTAAAACAAAAACAAAGTTTAAAAAGTTGTTTTTGTTTACCATACATTTCTAAAATGGAATTTACCGTTTTTAAAAGAGAGAGAAACACGACAAAGTTCTCACGTTTATTACATTTTAAAAATATATGGTAAACAAAAATAATTTTTTAAACTTTGTTTTTGTTTTATGGAAATTTTCACTTCTTCTCGACGCGTTTTCAAGAATAGACACCAACCTTAAAATTCTTAAAAATCTAACCTGATTTTATTTAGTTTAAAGTTTCATTTCATAATTCAATGAAGCAAAATGTCTTTTTTCCAAAAAAAAAAAAAAAATGTCTCTTTCAACAAAATTTTTGTTAAAAGCTTTTTCTGGCAAAAAAATCTAAATTAAATAATCTCTTTTAAGAAAAATTTCTTTCAAAATATTGCTATTTTACTCTCATTAATTTAATAACAATAAAAACTTGTCAATAAAATCAAGTTTTTTATTTTTTTCTCCTTAGAATTTTGAAATTCAATTATTTGTTAAAGTGTCAATTTATAAAATAACAGCAATAACAACAGCTACGCTTCTCCTTAAACCACCATAACTAGAGTTATGTTATAATTAAATTTATGCGCCACCAAAAAAAAAAAAAAAATAAAAAAATAACAAAACTAATCAATAAGCAACAGCCACCAAAAACGTCAAATGAATTCATAAGAATTCGTTTGGTTTTTTTTTAACAATTTATATTTTGTTTTTTCATTGCTTTTAAATGGTTTCTGAAAAAAATATATTTATAAATTATTTCAATGGTGTGAATATATGAGTAAATGATGTCTAGATATTAAGAAAATAAAATGACAAATTAATAAATAATGTATTTTTTTTTGTTTTGGTTTTGATTAGTTTTAAGAAAAAAATGGACAAAATTCATGATAATTAATGCCCTTAAAACTTAAAGCTTTGTTTAAAATTTAAAATAAAATTTCATTGGAATAATAAATAATAAAAACTTTAAAGATAAAAAAATTAAAATCTTAATATTTTTTGTTTTAGCATTTGTTTATAATAATCTTTTATGCAATGATTTTTATTTTTATTTATAATAAAAATTTACAACACTTGTTTGAATAAGTTTGTTTACTACATTGAAAGAGTTGAATCATTGTTTTAAATACAGGAAGTTTTGAAAAATAATATTAAATGGTTTTATCAACAAATTATTTTTCTTAATATGTGTTATTACAAGGCTGCTGTTGCAGCTTTATTCTTTGATAAAATATTAAAAATTATAGGCTGATATTATTTAGAATAATTTTAAAATATATTCATATACATTATTATATTTTTAATCATAAAAATATTTGAAATAAACCGAAACAATATTAACTTTACTAGCGTTGCTACTTATATATTAAAAGTTGTTAGTATATTTTTTTTTTTTTTTTAATTTAATATTTCATTTTAAATTTCTTCCATTTGTTTCTTTTAATATCCTTCTTTCTTTTTTGGGTCAATATATAAAGTATTTTAAACACTCTGCAATTTAACACATTTTAGGTTTCACTTAAAGTGGTTTCAAATACTTTTAGCTTAAGATCCTTATTTTTCACTATAAAATATTTTCAATAACTTTGTTCTGATTTCAATTTCTACCATTTGTATTAGTAACACAACTGCAGTGTTTTTAATTTCTTTATGTTTTGTTCTTTCTTTTTGTTTAACAAGTGCTTTATGATAAAATGTAACATACATTTATGATAAAATAACATCTTCAGGTGATAACTTAACATTTTTGGGTCGAATAAACTATTCAAAGAAAATATATGAGAGATTTAATAATTTAAAAAATTTTTTAAATCAGCAGAAAAACAAGTTTTTATACCTTGTAGCTCATTCCATATTGTAACAGGGTGATTACAAGATAATTTTTCTGAATGTTTAGGTCCTCCTCTACAAATTTAATATAAATTTCAATTCTATCTGCCCAGTAGTTTAGTAGCTATAGATTTATTACCAATTGTCATAAATTTTCAAAAGTTATGAGGTCTTAAAATTATTTTATACTCGAGGTAGTCACGTTTGAACTCTGGAACTCTTACATATTCGATGAGATCAACTTTCAGACCCTGAGGTCAACAGCTCTTCCCCTATTAGAGGGTGATTTCAAAATGTTTTTTCTTAGACCTTAGATAATACAATTTTCTTATTCATTTCAATTTGATCTGATCAATAGTTTGGGAGATACAGATTTATTTTCAATCGGCCTTAATTTGTGAAGTTAAGAGCTCTTATAGCTTTTTTTTACACCAGTTGGTTAGCTTTGATACCTTATAGCTTAGCCGGTATTATAACAGGTAAACTACAAGAAAATTTTACTGAAAGTTTAGGCACTTTTCTAAAACTTTACTATATTTTTCAATACGATCAGAGAAATAGTTTAGAATATACATGTATATTTGCCTTTTTTGCAATGTGAGAATGTGTTTACCGGTTTTTCTAATCATTTGTTAGTGTAAATTGCTTCAGTTGTAAAGAAAAAAAAGTTGCAAATGTTTTGAACACTTTAAATTTCAAACATTAAACTAATAAAACGTTTTGCACTTAATAAACTTTACAAAATATTAAAAAATTAGATTTAAAATATAATATTGAGGGAGCAACCGAAAATGCAAAGTTCAAATATAATCTCAGTTCTGAATGTTTGCCCCACTACTACATTTTTTTTTTTTTTTATTTACAAAATAAAGTGACCGCTTAATTTATTAAATACTGATTCTATATTCTTTTCTAAAATTAGATTTAAACAATGTTTGAGGAGAAACAAATAAATGCTAAAAAATTATAAAATAAAGCTACAAATGTTTTGAACATTTCCCTTTCGACTATCATATTGTCTGATTTTTTGTTTTTAACAATTTGTATCTTTTTATTTATTTATTTATTGTTTTTGTCATTGTTTTTAAACGGTTTCTGAAGAAAATGTATTTACATATTATTTTTATTATTAAATATTATTGTCTTGAAATAAATAAACACAAAAACATAAAAAAATAATAATAAAAAATAGCTTGCAAAAGGCTTGTTATAATATCATCTCAGTTCCAAATGTTTTCAACACTGCCACATTTTCTGTATTTACTTTATAAAGTGAATGCTTAATTTGTTAAATAATGATGCTATTCTCTACTAAAGTTAGCTTTAAAAAAATAGTTGGGGATCGACAAATAAATGCAAAGTTTAAATATCATCTCAGTTCCAAATGTTTTCATTTCCTCTATATTACATTTATTTAAATTATGAAATGAGTGCTTAATTTTTTAAATAATATTGTCGGATTCTCTAGTAAAATTATCTTTAAAAAATATTTGATATGCAAGAAATTAATGCAAAGTTAAAATATCAACTTAGTTCCAAATGTTTTCAACATTACTACATTTCTTTTATTTACATTATAAAGTGACTATCTATTTTATTTCCTGGCTCTAATGTAAATTTCTGCCATAAATTCTTAAGTTCTAATTTTATTACATTTGTGTTACATTTTATTATAACTCATTTCTTTTATATGGTTTGTTTTTAAAAAAATGACAATGGTGTTACTTACAATATTTGTTGTTTCTTTTAATGCACCCACTTAAATCAAATGCATAAATGTTAATGTTGTTTTTTTTTTTTTCTTGTAACTCTCACCACTTTATCCATCCACCTCTCTCTGTCATTATTTAACATATTCATATAGCATTAAAAGTGTCAAAGGGTTTAGATGGGTTGTATTTCACGACAACTGTAAATGAGAAAAAAAAAAAACAGTAAATGAAACCATGCAAATGTATGCATTAACATAATTTTGCTACATTTATATTTTTTATTACTCGTATTATTGTTTTTGCAAACAATCTAAAAAATACTAAAACATAACTTAGGTTTTTTAAACGTCATATATAGTAGTTTTTTTTTTAAGAAGTTTTTCTTAACTGTTTTCATTTTGTCTTAGGAACAGAGTAGGTAGGGACATATATGAATTTTTAATATTTCTCATTTTAGTTTGTGCTGAATCATTTTCCTACTCGAAAATACTTTTAAAGATTTGGGTTAATTGTTGTGGTAAGAATTTGCAGAGGAAAAAGTAAAAAAAAAAAAAAGAACAAGTGAAAAGAAAAACCAATCGACTAGAAGAAATGCAAATGTTTTTTTTTTTTTTTTTTTTTTTTGTTTTTTTGTGTGTAATAGATTCTATAAAAAAGTAGGAAAATAATTTAAGTAAATGTGGCTAAAAGGGAACATTATGATTATTTTACACTTTTTCTTTTTCATTTGAAATCAAACTAAAATCCATTTTCTCTACTGTTAATTATAATCTACACCACCATAGGTGGTTGGGGTATTATACGTTTGTGCTGATGTTTGTAGCGCACAGAAAAAATCATACCACACCCACCTTAAAGTATACCAATCGACTCAGAATCACTTTTTGTGTCGATATAACGATGTCCGTCCGTCCGTCTGGCACAAATTACAGGTCGCAATTTTGTAGATAATTCATTGAAATTTTACATGTAGGACTTTCATGGCACAAGGACAAACCCTATTGAAATTGGTTATGATCGTTGCATTATTTCACCTAGCCCTTATACAAATGTCCTCACGCAATAGCAGTTTAACATTCATAAATGCCTTAAATATAGCAATATTTTAATAAAATTCGGTGTAAGGAAGTTTTGTATAAGTATCAATCTTTATGCCAAATTTCATGAAGGTCGGACCATAGCTTCCATATAAAACCCTCTTCCGAAAATTATTTTAACGTGCATAAATCGTATATACAAGTTAATATCAAGTTTATATATGACACAAATAAATTTTATATAAGTAGAAATCACAGTGACAAATTTTACCATAGCTCCCATATAAGCCCACTTTCGGGAATCACCCTAAAGTGCATAAATTCATATAAATGTTAGTATTAACGTAATATTCTGTATTCGTATATTTTATTTCACACTTAGTAAAAGTATCGGTCCACAATTGTCCACATGTCTAATATAATTAAACGAATTTTGATGTACATACACAATGGTGTGGAGTATCATATGGTCGGGCTTGACCGACTATATCTTTCTTACTTGCTTTAATATGGGGGTGTTAGTTTATTCAAACCCTAAATTCATTTCTTTTATATTTATGATTTTGCCATTTATGTTTAATGTTTTTTTTTTTCTATTTACTATTAGCATTTAAAATGAAATGTTTATATTAAAAATTTCCCAAAATTATTTATTATTAAACTTTCTTGTTGTTCCCAGTCACAAATTGATTTTTGAGTGGGCGTTTTTCAATTTATTTAAAATTTTTCTAAAAAATTTTAATGAAACAAATCTTTATTTTGTATTTTTATATCATATTAAAATCAATTAATATGATCTTTGATTTGCTGAAGAGCCAAACATTCTCATAAAAAAATAAATAAATAAAAATAAAGAAAAATAAAAATATTTGAATTGTTTATTATTTTAAAATAAATATTTGTATTTATTTTTAAGCACGTTTTTCATATTTTTATTTGGCGCTTGATGTCAATATGATGGAAATTTTTTTCTTTCTTTTATTTTTGCTATTTTAACCTTGATTTATTCCTCATTGTTTATTTAAATTGTTTTCCAAAAACATCGAGAGGATTTGTTTTATTTATTTTATTTTTTAAGTGTTTTAGTTAAACAAAAAATATGCAAAATTGTTGATAAAAATAAATTGCTATTTCTTATTTAAAAAAAAACAAAGTGCCAAAGAAAATTAAGTTATGAGGACACATAAATTTGAAATACTTTATACATAATAAAGAGGCAAATTGAACGTTTATTTTTTAAGAAATTGTGAAATGACAGACGAATTTTAAATCACTATTTTTATACTTCAGTTTATATTTTTACATTTATTTATTTATTTATTCCCAGGTAAAAAAATAACCTGTATTCGTTCTAGGTACTAACGATTTTTGTTCGAAATTGTCACCCTCAGAACTACCCAGCAAAAACTTTGCTTTCCTGATAAGCTAGCAGGTATAATTGGAAACAAAAATAAACTACTTATTTTTTGCCTGAATAACTAGTTATTTTTGTTCGACTTGTCCACAAATTCATGTAGCTATTTTTTGACTCTAGCGGCACTCAAAAATATGTACCTAAACGAAAACAAAAATAAAAAAAAAACAAAAAAATTTTGCCGTCAGTGAGACTCGAACTTGGACACACACTAACCATTCGTTTTTACTGATTAACGTCTTACTCAGTACACCATCTCGCACATAGCATCCTAAGCGACAAAAACTCTATTTAGTTTAAAGTATCTTTTTAGACATTTTGTTAGAAAAAAAAACTAACAACTTCAGAATGGGGTTGAACCAACAACCTTCTGGTTGTTAATCCGACGCTCTAGCCAACTCATCCACGTGATTGCAGTATTACTGTGCTATTATACTACTGAGTATTTATTAATGTAATACAGAGTAGGCAAATAATAATGACGCCTCATTACCAAGAAACTACTTTAATAAGTAGTTGTTATTACCGAAAACCAAAAAGTTTTTGCTGGGTAGTTCTGTGAAAGTGTTACCTAGCCAGTATCCATTCTATGGAAGGGTTCCAGAACTAATTCTTTAATCAATGATTTTAGCTTGAAATTGTCACAGCCAGAACTTGTTCCACAGAAGCGTTAGGGAATGTTTAAAGAACCAGTTATTAAAATCAATGATTTTTTTTTTTATTTTATTTTTCATTCAAATCAATAAATTGAAGTTCTTTATTTCCTTTAATTTTTTAAAAAAGTTCTAGGCAGTCATTTGGGAACCAGTAATTTGTTTTGAGAATTGATGTTGAAGTTATGCACAACTAGTTTTAAAATACTAGTTCTCAAAAACATTCTTTAAAACCAATTTAGAATCACAATACGGTTCTACTCCATAAAGATTTTATTAAAGAATCTGAAGTGGTTCTGATTACACCAGTTCTAGAACTAATGATTTAAGTACAAGTTCTGAAATTTTTTATTTATTTATTTAAACAATAATTACAAAGTGTTTTAACTTTAATAAAAAAAAAATAGAAAAGCATTAAAAACTGCAAGTGAAGTTAACAGTCTATTTACAATAAATGTTTTGTTTACATTTCGATCAACTGTTTAAAAGGTAGCCATATCAAAAGTTCAAACAACTTTTTTTTACTAACCACAATCAATTTATTTACAATTAAAGTTTTGTTTATATTTTATTCAGTTGTTCTGTGGACTTTAAAATTTCTATATCAATCTCCTGAGACCTGAAAGATAAATTTATGTTTATGTTTAATTTCCAGGAAAAAGCATTCTGAGGAGTTTAACTTTTTCATTATTTACAAAATATTTTTCAAATATTTGATGATCCCTTAGGCAATCCAAATTCATTTATATAAATCTCTTAAGAATTAAATTCAATAAATTATTTCTTAGAATTAAATATTTACAAAAACAATTTATTAACACTTACTTTTAAATAAAATATAAATATAAAACTATTTAAAAAAAAATACTACAAGTTGATTAACAAATTTCATAAAATAATGTTTATAAATATGAAGAAAATCCTAAAGAAAAATGGTTTACCTACAAAAGATCACACTTCTTAAAGAAAACACTTGGTTCAAAATGTAAACAAAATAAACTAAAATTCTAAATGCATTTTTAAGTGTGTATATGAGGAATTTCCAAAAAATTTTCAATTTTGAGTAAAAAATATTTTTTTTTTTTCTTTCGACATGAACATTAATTTGTTGAAACTCAAAAAAAAATCTTTAAAATATAAGTTTTACTTTATCGAAACCAAAACACCGCAATTTCGTAAAACATCTAAAGTGCTATTGGCACATGTCAAAATTATTACTGCATTTTTAATATTTATCGAACTACACTGAAAAGAAAAATCTTTAATTTTATGCACAATTTTTTTAATAGTAAAAAAAATGTTTATTGGTTAAAAATCTCTAAAAAAAAAATCGGCACTGATTTGAAAAAATATAGTCGTTTGAACCTTACAAAAAGCACAATTTTAGTTTTTTTAAGTAAATTTTTGCAAAATTTTGCAAACATGTATCTTATTTAGTAATAAGTTAGTTTTACATTTATTTACATTTATTTATTTATTTATTTATTTTTTTAAATTTTTTTATATATTTTTTTAGAATTTTTGCATTTTTGACTTAAGTTCATTGAATTGTAAAAGAATATATTGTAAAAGTTTTATTGGACACTCGGCAGAATGGAATGCATTTTCTAGTCCGCCACGACCGTCATCAGCACTCTTCAGCATCCCACCGTGGTGTTCTGTGTAAACATCATCTATTTGACTTACAACTTTTCGGGAAATGGACTCCGTAACTTATTTTTCCCTATATGTTATTAACTAAGACGAATGGTTTACGATAAAGCTTTTTACAATTATTTTGTATTCTCCTTTTTTTCAATTATTGTTGCCTATATGCTTAAAGCTACCACACAGCAAAAACTTTTTGGTTTTCGGTAATAACAACTACTTATTAAAGTAGTTTCTTGGTAATGAGGCGTCATTATTATTTGCTTACTCTGTATTATATTAATAAGTACTCAATAGTATAATAGCACAGTAATACTGCAATCACGTGGATGAGTTGGCTAGAGCGCCGGATTAACAACCAGAAGGTTGTTGGTTCAACCCCATTCTGAAGCTGTTAGTTTTTTATAACAAAATGTCTAAAAAGATATTTTAAACTAAATAGAGTTTTTGTCGCTTAAGATGCTATGTGCCAGATGGTGTACTGAGTAAGACGTTAATCAGTAAAAACGAATGGTTAGTGTGTGTCCAAGTTCGAGTCTCACTGACGGCAAAATTTTTTTGTTTTTTTTTTTTATTTTTGTTTTCGTTTGAGTACCCCTAGAGTCAAAAAATAACTACATGAATTTGTGGACAAGCCGAACAAAAATTACTATTTATTCAATTCAAAATAAGCAGTTTAAGTTTTTGCTGGGCAGTTAAATAGTAACTTAAGCAGTGTATAATTGTTATTGTTTGGCTACTTATTTAGTAGCAATGAACAATGTTGTTGTTATTTGATTTGTTCCTTCTGTTTGTTTTCTATTTTTAGAACTATTTAACAGTGGAGTCAAGTAACACTTTTTTACACCGTGCCTTGTGTTTTATTTTTTTTAATTCGAACTATAATGTGAAATATTTAGAGCTGATTTTTGGGGTTAAGAACATTTTTTTGGTTCATACAATTTTAAGTCCTTAAAATATTTTAACGCCACCTGAATTTTAGTATTAAGCAAATAAAATGCTTTCATTTTACATCAATTTTAACGTAATTTCTATTTCGAGTTAGTTTGCCGGCAAGCAAAATGTTTGGAGAAAAATGCCGCTGTAGCCTATATAAAGGATGTTTCTAGAAATTTTTTTCTCACTTTATCAATTTTAACCATTAAGATGATTCTTTAAAGTTATTTTTTGATTACCTACCTATAGGCATATATTTGAAAATTTGGTGAACATTTTAAAAAGTTCATCTAATTTTCACATTTTAAAATTTTTAACGTCACTTTGACTTGGTAGCGTTATTTATTCAAAAAATTTTGTTTACATGATACTTTGTGCAATTTCTATCAAAGCGGTATTTGACAGTAACGAAAGACAAACATTTAACAAACATTTACTACAATTATATGGGAGTTTGTGATGATGGTATCCCATGCCTGACATCAACGTGATATACCTCAAACTATAGAGAATCATTCCGCCTTTAAAATTATGTCATCTACATTTGAATTTGAATATCCATTCCGAATACTCTATAGTACATTAGCCAATTTTTCGCTCTCCTAATAGCTGAGATCTCCGCTTGAAGAGCAGTGCAGTGATCCAGCATTTTAAAGGAGATGTTCCTCCTATATGTGGGAATAAAGACACCTCCCCCAACCACTTAAGAAGATTTGGATCCATCAGTGTAAACCTCAATCTATCCGTCTTTTATAGTAGGATCGGCTGAGATTGGAACTGAGAAGCCTCTGTCCAGAAAAGGTTTGGGAATACAATAATCAATATTGTCAGGGATGTCTTCCGAAATTCCCAACTACTTATGTTTTTGTGTCATTTTTATGGCTTGTAGACTCTAAAAAGGCTTATTTTTTCGGATCAACCTGATCAACATTTTTAACAGTGTGTATTCTAAATTAACAAAACAATCTTTGTATCATCGTTGATAATTAATATAAACGAGGGAGAGGTGTTTATTTCAATTGCTGAATTTAATAAGAAAATAATTCCTACAAAATATTAAGACTTACGCTATAAAAGCTCTTTAGATATGCCACAAATAATATTTGATTTGTATGCGGGATACTCTTTCCTCTGCTCCGATTACAAAAAAGATTAGTCTATTTTTTTTTTGCTTTTTATCCTTAAGCCACTTGTGTTTTTTATGGCTTACAGACTCTAAAAAGTCTTATTTTATCGGATCAACCGGACCAACATTTTTAGCAGGGTGTATTCTAAATTTATAAAAAATCCTTATGTCAAGATTGTCTTAGATCACGAAGACATGGGGACTCACACATATATTTCGATATGTTACAGACAGAATGACAAACTCAATCTATTTAGATAATGGGTATTCGGTATGGCCAAATATAGAACTCTTAATTACTTTAACTAATTCTTTCTAAATTTTTTATTATTATTGTGTGAACACAGACGAATATATTTTCAGCTTTAAATACAATTACATTGTTAACAAAATTTGTCTCTTTTTCGAGCACAGTGTAATTGAATAAAAAAAAAAAAAAAAAAAATACAACTTCAAATAAACTTTTCTGACATATAGCCCCTATTTATATCATCAACTTTTAAGATTTATTGGACTTTATTATATTTTTTAAAAGAGTAATTCTAACATTATATAACAAAATTGGTGTTATTCTTATAAATTGTTTCAAAGAGTTAATTTATTCATGAACGTTTATTTTATTATGACCGAAATCATTAATATCCTTAATATATTTAATATTTGATGGAAAACAAATTATCAACCATTTAATATATAGGTAGGTAGAGAAGGGTTGTACAGTACTCAGAAGAGTGCTTTTGCATCCACTCGGAGACCTAGAGGTCCATTGTGAGTCCCTTCGTAGAGTATACAGAGAGAATTTAAAGATGAAATTGTAGAAAAGACCAAGAAAAGTATAGAAAAGAATAGAAAAAAACCTAGAAAGGAAAAGTGCTACCGCCCTACATCGTTCGCTCTAAGCCAACCACCCCCTCTTAGCCAGCCTATCGAGATCTATCTTCGATATACTGTCAAATTCGTCAACGAATCGACTGCCTAACCATTTCTGCCTACTTAGTTGTAGACATGGACATTAACATATAATACGTTCCACAGTCTCTAGCTCCTCATTATCTTCGCACATTCTGCAAAGACCGAAGGAACCTCTATCCCAATTCCCTGTCATTCCCCCTATGGGACAATGACCTGTCAGAATACCGATCATAGTCTTCAGGTTTTCCCTTTTCATGCCTAAAAATAGATTTGTATCTGCTATATCAAGTTTAGGTCATAGGACCCTTGATAATCTGCAGTCCGTTCTACGATTCCATACATGATTGGTTCTATCCCGAATGCACTCCCTAATTAACCTGAAGTAAAAGCCTAGAGGTGGTCTCACACCACTTTCACTTACAGCTGAGCAAAGCTGAGCCGTTCCTAGTTCATTTAATATATAAGTATTGTAAAATATATATTTTTAGGGATAAAATTTCTTAAACTAGGTTGAAACTATTTACAAATTAAGGCACTTCATTTCGCCACCATATTATATATCGCCAAAAAATTCACCATGTCGAAAAAAAGGAAAATTCAGTCGCCAAACGCAATTAAAAATCGCCACGTCTGGCGAAAAATCGCTACATCTGACAGCCCTGGTTAATAGTTTGAATCTAAAAGAGTTAAATTATCAGTGCAAAACTGAAATAAATCAAAAAATCCTCGTAAGTTTCAAACTCAAGTTTTTATACTTTTTTAGATTATTTTCTTGAGATTTCCAGTTTCTAAAACAAACTCTAGACACATAAAGTCGGATTCAAAGAGTTTAAAAAATTTTTTAAAATCCTCATATACATTTAATAAGAATTCTAAAAATATTTTTTATTTCAAAAAACATTTCTGTATACATTGCATTATTCACATATCCGTTTTTGGGAAATGACTACCAGTTTCCCCCATAACAAACGGCCTGACATATAAAAAAAGAAAGAAGTCAGGCATCAGGCAGGCGTCCCATGAAAAATAACAACATTTAAAACTTTTTTTGACAACTGACACGCACGCTGCAGACAGAAAAACTTCCTTTTTAATTATAAATTTAACAATATTTACCGCCAAAATACTTATATTAATTCCACAATGAACAACAGCGTGTTAAGTAGACCTCGAAATATATATTTAATAACAACAACAACAACAACAACAACAACAAAAAAATTGTTAATCCTCTACTAAAACGAAATGTATAGTATTCCCACTTTTGTGTTGAGTTTTATGTTAAAAAGAAAATTAATGATCTTTCATTTTATTAGGAACATTTTGGGATTTCTAGTTTTATGTTAAATAAAGAGTATTTACTTTTTTTAGGTTTTTTTTTTTTATATCATATCTTAATAATTTGTAGTTTGAAATTAATTTTTGCACTGTCTATTTTAGATTTTTATTTTGAATTAAGAATTTTCTAAACGTTTTTGTTTTTTAATTTATAGTTTTTGTTTTTAAGTAGGTTGAATTCAACAATGTGTTTCATTTCCTCATGTGGCATAGAAATTATGAATGTGGCTCGTGTTCGTGTGTTGAGGCATCATCATAATAAACATTTTAGTGTTATTAGGAGGCAGCTAGCTAAAGAGAACAAGAAAAATAATATGAGTCTACAAATTATAGTGCTAACGGGCTTGTCAATATTTTGTTTTTGATTTTTTCGTAAAAAAGTGGGTGTTAAATTATGATTATTGGAGAAATAAACTATTTGTTAGATAAAAAATCTAAGGTATTTTTTTTTTATCTTAGATATTTTTAAAAATCCATAAATTATAAATTGAAAACTGGCAAACAAGTTTGGAGTGATATGGACAAGGTAATTTAAATAAAAATACATTTTATTTTGAAAATTTTGTAATAATAACCTAATTATGTTTAAAATAGGGAAGTCAATTTCATAGCACAATTGTGCTGTTTAAATTCACACCAGCGTTGCCGTTTGGTTACATTTGTTAAATTTTTCGTAAACCTTTCAATGCTCCATATACACGTAACAGAATATTTTTCTGTGAGAGAGTGTCAAATTCGCTCTCTGAGAGAATTATTTCACGTATAGATTCAAATATTAGTATTATAGGAAGTATTATGCGATTATTTTGATGAGATTTCTCTACACAACTATCTTATAAGATGACAGTTCATCTTATAAGAAACGAACGTTTGTTCTTGTATTTTGGAAATTAAAAAAAAAAGAAAACAATGTTTTTGTAAAATTGTTTCCTTTTAATGATTTTAAAAAACATTTATATAAAAATTGTGCTAAAAAAGTGCGAATTTCTTAAATAAAAATGACATGTTTACCCCTTCTTTAAGATTTAACATAATATAAACAACACATATATCAGCGTTAATCTCAGTTGTAGACTTGGGGTAACATGTATAACATGTATAATTTTCTGTTTTAATCGCATTTTCGTAACTTTTGATCTTTTCAATTAAATTAAGTTCTAAATATGTATAAAAATTATATCATTCACGTATATAGATCAATAATTATCAACATTTGAAACAAGTTTTTTGTGACTTTCTCAAAATTTAATATAAATTATTTTTATAGCTTTTAAATAATAGAATTAAAAACATAACTTTTTGCAAAATCATTTATAATATAAACTTTCATAATGTCATATTAGGATATTCATTGATTTTCCTTTATCAAAGGTAATTGACTCCAAATACCGCAAAATCCTTTAAAATCTCTTCTTCATTATATTGAAAAAAAAATTTTAATTTAAGCAGCTTAAATATTTTAAACATTTTAAGTTCGTTTTTTTCTCTCTCTTTTTTCTAACAATTTTATGTTTAAAAAATGAACCCACAAATGTCAATGCCCTTTTATTTTATTACTTAATGTGTACTTCATTTAACTGTCATCTCATTTACTAATTACGGTTAAATGATGCAAGTTAATTGTAACATTAAAACCATACTAACTACAATTTAATAGGTATATGGTACACATTTAGTTTCTTTACATTCGCACGGCTTTTATAAGTCTTCACAAGCTTCATTAGACATTAAAAACAAAATTTGTTAGAAAATGTTCATCACTTACTCAGTCATGCCGTTTGTTTAAAGATATTATATGTAATAAAATTTGCAACCAAGAGAAATTATCACCAAATTTTTAAAACAGAGAAAAATTAAAATAAAATAAAAAGTGAAAGTCAAGTCAGCCCTCATAATCGTTGGAATCGTTGAAGACATAAATAATAAAGATCGTTGGAATAAGAGTGTGGGGTAGTTGTTTATTATGCTATTGCTTTATGTGTTTTAAGTATGGTCTGATATTGATATGACATAATTATATCGTTGATTGAATTACAAATTTTGGGTTTGTTTATTTATGCCTTAAAGTGATAAATTATTTTTTATTTTACTACAAATTGAGATATAAATTTGTGGTTAATGTAAATGTGTAAAAGTTTATTTTTAAAAGGCGACATTTATTAGGGAAATTATGATGAATTTATCATAAATTTGTTTTTATCTTAACGAAGTTTTCTTTATATTTGTGTTATTTAATTTTGTAAAATCTCCAAAAGGTTAATCTATATATACATTTTACTATTTTTCTTTAGGCTATATTTTCACCTTCATTTTAAAGTTCATTTAACTTTTAAATTAAATCAAATGTGTTGTTGATATTATTTTAAAGAAGTTTGTGTTGTTGTTTTCTTCTAATTTATTCATTAACATGTATAAAAAAAAATAAAAGATAATAATTTAATGGGAATTCATTGAAAAAATAAAAAGTAAAAAATATCTATAATTTCAAGTTTAATACCCTATTTACGCTTATACTTGAAATTTCGTTTGAATGAGATTTCCAAAAAAACAAAATCTATACCATTTACATACGCACCTTTGACACTTTTGTAGATTTTGCTTGACAATTTGAAAAACAAAACAAACACTAAAAAATTGTATACATGTTCCATGTTGAATGAAACTTTTTATTTATATAGATCTGTTTCAATACTTCTTAAACTTCCAAGTTTCAGTCAGAATTTACAGGAAAGCGTTCGCGAATTAAGAATTTATGTGTATTTTATTGTTTTTCTGACAATTTCGGACTAATAATGACTAAAACAAGTTAATTTAACGAGTACTGGAACAGAACTTATATTTTTATTTAATTTATTTATCATTTCAAAATAAAATTCAGTTTTTCATTGTTATTTTTTAATTTTGAAAATATTTGTGTGAAAACAAATGTCATTTTTATTTAAAACATTGTTGCATTTTACTAACACACTGAAAGAAAAAGAGAATAATTGTTAAACTTGCAAGTTATAGTCAGAATTTACAGCCCCTTTTGATTCTTCAAATTGCCATAAAAAAACTAAAAGGCTAAAATTTTAGCACTTCAACAAAGAAGAAGAACATTTCTTATTTACTTTTACTATATTTTTTTTTTTTACAGAATCACACATTTAACAATTTTTGTATTAATTCACAAAAAGAAAATTAAAAAATCAAGATTATTTATATTTTACAAAAATTTTCGCATGCGGCTCTTCATACTCCAAATTAAATATAACTTAACTCATAATGTAGACTTAATTAATTATTTATTAGAATTAGTTTTCATACACCATTAACCATAGAAACTAAAATAATATAAAAATAAATATAATTAAAAATCTTATGAAAGCGAAAAATCGCCAAAAATTTTGAAATTTATTAATTTCACAAATTTCCATTAATAATAGAAAATTAATCAAAAATTAATTACAATTCGAAAATGACAAATCCCTTCAAAGCATTAGGACATTTTATATGTTATATATTTTATTTATAAATTTATTATAACATCTTGAAAGAAAAATCAAAAAATAATGAGAACAAAAAAAGTTTTTAAATAAAAAATATTTTGTTTTTTATGACCTTATTTTTTGTGCCTTTTTTTTAAAGTTCAATTTTTTGTCACCTCCTGGCAACACTAATCCACAATAACAAAGAGTGGTGAATAAAGTACATTATTAAATGATATAAAAACTATTTACAGATTTTATTCATTAATTAGAAACTGATACTAAATTTTTTTAAGTGTAATTACATTGCTGTTAGTCTTTTAATCGTCTTGACCCTTTTCATGGTAAAAAGTTTAAAATTGTTTGTTGACTTTACAAAGAAAACCTTAATTCCACCTCATTAACGATAAAACGAATTGAAAGAAAATAAAAATAATATTACAATAAGAAAACCCCACAAAGAAAAGAAACCAGTAGCTAAATTTACAGGTAAAAAAAAAAAATTTTTTTAAATAAATAAAATTTCTGATAAACGCCACTTGTGTTAAACCCAACCACAAATATTTTATGTCGGCAACTTAAAAATTTTGTTTAAGCACTTGTTTATTTAAGCTTAAAAATTAAAAAAGAAAAAATAATAATCATAATTCGTTTAATGTCTTTCATTTACAATTATTATAAACAAAACATTTTTTGTAAAATTTATTTATAAATAAATTATATAGAATGCGATAATAATATTATTTTTTTTATTTTTTAATTCCCCACACGTTTTAAGTGCTTTTTAAACTGAACTTTATAGTAAAGTCTGTATTTTTTACACAAAATTCTAAATAAAGTCACTGTAATTTTTATTATATTTAGTTACTGACTGTTTCTTTTAAATACTTTGGTAATTATTTGTTAATAAAATTCTTAACGTTTAATTGAGGTTATTAAAAATTTAGAAAGTTTATTTTTATTAATATACAATATTTCATTACTTTAGTTAAAAACTGCTTTAATAATGTAGCATATATGGCAAAAATCATCGAAGCAATAAATTAAAGTTTTTTATATGTGTAAAACCTGCTTACGTTTTATAATAATTCATGTGTAACAAATAATTTAACATAAGTTCTTATATAAAAAGAATTTAGAACGTTGTCTTAATTCAAAAACACATAATAAAGTAATTGTTTCTTTTATAATTGTTAATATAATTAAAAGTCTTAAATGATGGATTATTTTTCATTTGCTTAATTTAAACAATCATTCTCAAATGTTAGCTACAAAGGAAAAAACAATAGAATAAATTGGTTATTATATAAAAAAATGTTTATTAATTTAATTGTTAGAAAAAATGTAGGTATTTTGTGTAAATCTTATGATTAATCTCGTAATTGTTTTCTTTTTTTAATTTTAATGAGTTTAGTCATCTTTTTTTATTAAAATCCGGTTATTTGAGATTTTTTTTTTATTTAAATAAAAAATAATTGATTGAAATTGAAGAGAATTTAATTGTCAAATGATCTGGTAGCCTTTGTGAAGTTAATTAACATAGTGTCTACATTAGAGAATTTTTTATCAAGACAAACGTTAAACTTAACGCGAATTTGTGGAAGGTGGCAATAGTTGCACAAAAACAACCATGTGGCGTATTCATTATTGTTTTTTATATATGTAGTTTGACAACTGTAACAACCAAAATAATAATCAGCTGTTTAACTAAGGTTACCTTGTATATATTCGCACTGATTTTGACGTTTGTTTTGATATAAATTTGCCTAATGTAGACACTAGGTAATGCAAATGATAATTTTCGTTAAAAAGAAGGCGAATTTAATAGTGAGGTTAAG
Source organism: Protocalliphora azurea (assembly GCA_932274085.1). Classification (NCBI taxonomy): domain Eukaryota; kingdom Metazoa; phylum Arthropoda; class Insecta; order Diptera; family Calliphoridae; genus Protocalliphora; species Protocalliphora azurea. Next base: position 39,829,125 of record OW026520.1, read on the forward strand.
TATCCATTAAGGCTTATTTATATTAGGTATCCAGAGTGGCGAATTATAGCAAAATCAAGCGAATTTAAAAATGTAATACATATATGATGTTAGACATTTCATGCTATAGGTAATATTTTTTATATAGAGTGTAGCAGCAAAAGGGTACGAAGTAAATAATTAATTTAAATATAACAAATGAATAAATTTGAAAAAATTTGCTTAAATTTGGAAAAATTTGCTTAAATTCGCCTTGACGGCATTGTTCGCTTGCTATTAATTTAAAAGAATAATCGTTTACATTCATTGTGGAATTTTTATAGATCTTTTATGAGAAATTTAAAGAAACATTTCTGACTATTATTTCATCCTTTTCCCATCAGAGAAAAAAATGTATCTTATTTGCAATTACAAAATGATTCAAATGGTTTAATAAATTACCCACGGTTTTTTTAAGGGTATGTGTCGGCCCACAATTTTTCTATCCCAAAAAATTTAACCCAGAATAACAGCGAACGGGGCAGCGCGCTAATAGAGTGATGTCTACTTTTAATAAATGTAGTAAATTGTGCCCCAAATTAAAATAAATATAATAAATGCAAAGTTAAATATTTGAATAAAAAATGTAATTAATTTTGTCGCTGTCTCTATTAGTGTCGGCCCAGAATAAAAGAGACAGCGACATTTTCATACAAATTTGACAGATAGCTGCGAAATTTGACTGTCGCTGCGAAATAGAATTTATTTCATTATGAACGCGACTTTTCTCTTTCTCTTTATTTTTCTCTCACACACACTCGTTAGAGTTGCCCAGTTCTTTTTTATTTTTTTGTAAACAAAAAAAATGTAAAGTGTTGCATACACTAAAAAATAAAATCGCAATCTTCGCAAGCAAGCTTATAAAAAACATTATTAAACTGAAAATTTTAATGTTATAAAACTGATGCGCATTTAAAGTTGTTATTTTTTTTTTTTAATAATAATGTTAAAGATTATTATTTATTTAAATAAAAAATAAAAACAAAAATATCATAATTAGTATAAGTAAAAAAGTTGTATTCTTTTATATTGCTTTTTATTTAATAGCTTCAAACTATAATCTTTTTGGTATAATCTAAATCTATATATAATTACTCTTTTTTTTATCGAAGTGTCAGCTTGTAACGATGGTTTGCCATTAGTGACCGAATAATAACAACAATAATAGAACAACAAACCTCGCCAAAACATTATGGTTGCTGGAGACTCTCAATATTTATCCGCTAATATTGAAAAATCCTTTTATAGACGTGCAACAGCTAATGATGTTGAGAATAATATATCTTTCTCTAGAGCTAAGTTAATTAAAATTGAACAATTAATAGTCTTCGGAAACATATAAAGACATGTCTTAAAAGACATTATATATATATATTTTTTTTTTTTTTTTTTTAATAAATAATAAATTCCACATTTACTTTAAAAAAAAAAAAATAATAATAATAATAATAATACAAATTTCCTATCCTTAAAAATTTATTACCTGTTTAGAATTTATTTAAATTCTTTTTTACCAGATTTTAATCTAAGATCTCTTTAGCTTAATTTAAATATTGATCCTAATCCCGTCTAACAGATAGATCAAACTCATTTAAAGTCAAACCTATGAGACAATCTTTATTGTTTTTATGGTTTATTAACCTTTACCTCTTTTTTCTTGGGAATGTTTATTTTTCGATTTTTACAACAAACGGAAGTAGAATGATGTTGTTATTAATGTTGTTAAAATGAAATGTCTTTGGTATTGCGGTTGGAGTTGTCATTGTCTTCTTTAAGCCCTTAAGGTGTCCGTCTAATAGCCAAAGTGTAAAGATTGAAAGACACACACATTAGCGTAATTTGTTTGTGCTCTTCTTCTTTTTCTAATATTTTTCTCTTTTGTTGTAGACGACCAGATAAGGGACTAACAAATCTAATTTAATGGTCAGATTTTTTGTTTATTTGTCTGTAAGTGCGTTATTGTTTTTCCAATTTTAAAACAAAAGAATGACTCTCAATGAATAACAAAAACCATAATAACAATCATTGCACTATTTTGTCTATGTTTGGAAAAGCAACAGCCAAAAAGAATTAGAGTGTAAAGAAGAACGCGTATAAAATAAGAAATTTCCCAAGGGCAACATTTTTATTACCAAAGAAAATTTCGAAGAAACTATAACAACAACACATACAGTTAGAAAAAAAAAGAAAGACAAGTTACCAAAACAAAACAATTTGGAAGAAAGACAAAAAAATAATAACAAATAATTTTTAGTTAAATTTTGGTAGTGTTAAAGTTTGGTCAACATGATGAAGTTGATGATGTTTTACGCTTGTAGCAACTAATTTAATATTGTTTGTTTTGTGTGCTCTAATAATACAACAATGGTGTTATAATTTGTTAAATAAAAAACATTTTTTAAATTACAGCAAACATCAAAAAAAAAAAAAAAAAAAATACCCAGCAAGTAAAAGAAACATTGACCAAAATTAAAAATAAATATTAAGAAAAAACTTTTTCCATTAAAAATAAAAGAACAACAATCTCGTTTAACTATAATCAAAGTGTTTAAATTTAAGTTAAAAAAACAATATTAATATTAACAAGACAAGGAAGTGTTTAACAAAAAATAATAAAATATGGCTTCATTACAACAAAAACGCCCCTCAATATCAAATTGGTTTTCTTCTCTTAGAAGACAACCAAAAAATAAAAAATCCTCTTCATTATATGGTGTAGACAAGCAATATCAACGTAGTTGTATTGATTTGCCCTCAAGTACCTTTTACGTGGGTCCCAAAACCAACAGGGGTCAATACATAAACTCTACAACAAATTCACCGCTCAGCACTAATTCCACAGATAATTTGCTAGATAATGAACACAAATCAAAAGCAAATATTTGTGCCAGATGCTGTTGCACGATCTTGCCACCAAAATCAAGATCTCTAACGCCGCCCTCCTCGCCCAATACTACCAGCAATACCATAACCCCCGATTCCAATACACCCACAACGTGTTCACCTGCCCGATCTCCTTCAATAAATCCTTTTACCAGCATAGCTACATATAATAATACTACTCCAACTGCCAGCACCACAACGACACCTTTAACGGAAACTCCTCCCTCGCCTTATGATAATGTGCAACCTACCATCACCTCTTGTACAGTTTATGAAACTGAGGTACGTAAAAATGTGGAAATGGTGCGTTTAGAATCTTCCGATTCAGGGAAATTAGAGGGTCTCCACACCCCCTCTGCACCCACAACACCTAATACACCACCCGCCCCCACTCATGTTCTTAAAAAGACCACAGAATTCCAACGCTCTCTGACCACCACCACAACACAAACACTTATAGTATCACGGCCTGTAGAGCTTATACTCAACGAAAAAGGTGAAATTATAGGTAAAAGACCAAAATCCTTAGAAAAAACTACACGTTCCAGCAGTTTGGGTTGTGTGTTAGATGAATGTTTAGAACTCAATAGCTCCACTTTACCTACCTCTCCTCTCAATGAATCCTCTCCGTTAATATTGGATTCTATCGACATCAAATTTATCGATGATTCTTCAACATCTCAAAGTGAAAATGAACGTAATTCTCAGCAAAGCTGTACACAAGATACAACAGAAAAAGAAAGCTATTACTATACGTTGCCTTCGAAATTTAAGAAAACACCACGTTCACAGAGTGACTCGAAAACATCGGTGGGTTCACCGCGTAATATTAAGGCTGGCCTTATGTTGAATAATAATATTGGTAGTTTATGTGATGACTGTCGCATTGTTATCGAAAGAAATCGTAATAATCGCAATATTCACTATACCAATGCACTGATAACGAATAGGGTAAGTAGATTTGTGTTGTTTAAATATTAGAAATTTGTAACATAAAAACTCAAAGTATTTAAATATTACATATAAATGAGTCGATTATTCCCTTCCTACAAATAATCATCCTATAAATAATGTTTAAAATTCGATCAGCTGGCAACTCTTATTAAGCATTAATAATTGAAGTAAAGCTATGGTCAGACTTGACAAATATTTGATCAAAATTAAATGACCTTTTGTTTTAAATTGAAATTTTTGATTTCATATCAACCACAAATCTTCTATTTATTAGTTCCACGAATAAACTAAATCGAATTGTTCTTTAGATTATTTCCTTTTCTTTTAAGGAATCATTGGCATCACTGCTAATGTAATAGTAGAAATGGTTGCCAGCTCCATTTCTTATTATAAGTATAAATAAAACAGTAAAAATACTGGTCGGCAAAAAAATCCTCCCTTAAACAAGAATATGTAACCAAGATGTAATTTTACGTACTGAACACGAATCTGGTTTAATTTTTTTCTATTAGGTCCTGATTTATTTTATGGACATGCCTAATATATCCCCCTAAATAAGGCGATTATACGAGTATATTTTTTATCACAACTCGAGAACGGGTTTGTCCGATTTAGATAGATGAAACACCAAAAAATGCGAACCGGAATTATCTTCAAGTCATCTTTACATTATTTTTTTTATCTGTTCAATAATTGTAAATAGCTGGCAACATCTTTTAAATATAAATATAGCAATAATAATGAAAGTATTGTTGCCATGACAAATTTCATATTTATTTTGTCTCCAGCCAGAAAATTTACATTTTTGTGTAAAATAATAATGTGTGATTGCAATTTTTAATATTCTATAAATAAACTGAATGACAGCTAGCATTGGTATTTTTTTATTAAAAAAAACTTTTAAAATACAACAATAATAAAAATGTTAATGACAGCAATGATGAGCTCATAAATATTTTGAAATGAATTGTTTAATGATGAAGTAACAAATGGATAACAAATTTTGTAAAATAACAAAAAAATAATAATAATTTCATAAATCTATAAAATATTTAAAATGCTAACAATGACAAAATCTTTTTTCTTAAGATTTTAAAACAAAAACTATAGAACTTTTAATTTTTAATAATTAAAAAAAAAAAAAAAAAAAAAACTCATGAAATCCAACATTAGAATACTCGAAATAAACTTAAAATCTCAAACAAAACGAAAATCCCCTAATTACTCATTTCAGCCAGCAAGTGGTTTCACATGTTTTCTCATGTTGCTGCTGAAAAACGTAAATCAAAAAGACTTACAATTTTATTAAAAAAAATATAGAAATAGAAAAACATATTTCCTTTAATTAGTTTCTAACTTTTTAAAATAATCAACACAATTTTAGATGAAGAAAGATAAAAATAAATAAAATATATAAATGATATAAAAATCTTTTTTGTAAAATATACATAAATACATACTTGAAAAGAAACCGGTCCGAAATAAATACGTCTCTTCTTTATTTTAATGTCCCCATACAAGATAGCAAAAAAAATAAAATAAGTATCAACAAATAGGCTTTAGCTGCCTCTTATAATTCAAATTCTTTTGTAGAACAACATTCTTCACTAATAATTGAGGATGATTTAACCCATAGGAAACGAATGGGTTAAAAAATGCTGTAAAATATCATTTACTATCTTTATACGACATATTTCATAAATAAATAAATCAGTGCAGAAGGTGACAGCAATGGCGAATTCATGTTCTGGAGTTTGATATTTCATTCAGTACTTAATACAAAATTTACAAAATGTAATCAGATGCTTAAATAAGGTCACCTTCTACAGATTCGCTTTAAAATAGATTTATCATATAATTTGCTATGTTTATTCAACAACTGTATGAAAGTTTAAATCATTTGCGAGTCTGTGTTTATACGACAGTTTTCATAAAGAAATAAATCAAGGCGGATTTGTAGAAAGTGAAAGGAATGGTGAACTTTTTATTTTTGTATCTGAATTTTAATATTTCCGTCAGTTGTTAAGATTTTGAAAGCTATAGCATTTAACAAAAAATAATCAGCTGTTTGAGTGAGACCTCCTTCTGTACATTTACTTATTTGTGATGCCACATTGAAAAAATATTAGAACACAACGTTAAAAACAAGTGTCAACATTTTATGCTTTACTTATTTGGTTTAGAAAATGTATGCATAGAACACTCTGGCCACACGATGGTGTGCCTGGACTTGAGAAGCAGGCCGACTATAATTTATCGGCGGCGGCTTAAGGAGTATTTTTCATCGGCTCAGCAATAATATTTCTATAAAAATAGTAGTATTTATTTTTACTTTATTCATAATTGCCCAATAAACAAGATGTATTATTTGTGTTATTTTGTCATTTATCATTTTGTTATAACATATTTTATAACATTGAATTGTTTGTTATAACATTGAATTGAAAATTTGATGTCGTTAGATTCGATCTAATCTATAAAATCTAATCTATAAAAATTCTGTTATAGAAATAATTAATTTTCTCACAAAAATAAACAACGTCACAACTGTATTATTTTCAGAATTTCAAATAAAGCTTTAGAGGTCCAAACACATACAATACTTTTGCTTCAACTGCAACTGACAGCTGAAGTGAAGTGCACAAAGATGAAAAATGCTCTACTATGATGTATGGAAGTATGTAAATATAATTTGACAGTTGTTTTTCCTTTTTTTAATTTTTTGGTTGAGTCGGAAAATTTAATTTGTAATTCTTTATTTCAATTTTAAATGGTAAAAGTTTTCGTAGTCGGAAATCTGACTATCTGGATTGTCTATAAAATAATCTTCATTAAACTCTTCAGATTCGTCAGACTGTTCACAGTCACTATTCTCGCGTAATGCTCATTTTCAATTGATTTGAAATACAATTCAATTGCTTTAATTTTTAACATAAATATAGATATATTTTAAACATTTTATTCGGAAGAATTCACTTATTTTAAGCTCGTTTATTTACTGAAATAAAAGAAGTTATAAAATTTGAATAATTTAAAATGAATATTATAAATTTATACATCGTCACCATTAACACCTAAAAATTCGGGTTTATACGTCGAAAAATAATTACTATACTTACGAAAATTAAAATAAAGTAAAAATTGGCTGGAAGATGGTATCTGTGGTAGTGCGGCTCATAAAAATTCATCGGTTTATCGACTATCTGAAACGCAAATAAACCCGGTAATTGCAAGAATGTAATGAATAAAGTGGAAACTTCACTAAACGTCATTTGATCCTTAAAAATGCAGATTTTTAAATTCTAATTATAGGATTTTAAATAGAAAAAATATATAATTTAATAAAAGTTTACTTTTCCAATATAATACGGAACCAAAACCTAATACATATCCTTTGCAAAATGTCAGAGAATAATCTTCATATTTCTTACCTTCCGCCTTGGTGCCTTTTATTTTAAAACCTATCTTATATGACGATCTTAAGTAGCGTTATAAGCCTTCTCAATTCTCAATGGGTTAATCTTTTAATAATCTTCTAGTTTCTTCTTTTTTGCTTGTTTTCAAAACAAGCGCCTATAAATAACTCATCGTAGTGTCGTCTCTTCAGCTCATTTTAAAAACTATCTACTACATTTGTTTGTTCTTTTTATTCTACTCCAATACACATATTCAGCATAATGGACTTTATTATTTATATCTATTGAAGCTGTCTTCTTCTTTTGGCTTTTAATTCAAACGTCATTAGATATTTTTATTTTTTTAATTTAAAGCACTTTTGCTACAAACAGGTTTTTGGTATTTTTCCTCGCTTAATCACCTCTAATAAGTATAATTAATTGATTAAGAAAAATAAAATAAAATAATTGACACATCATATTATTCCCAAGATAGGTTATTTTAAAAAAAAAATCTAATCAAAATAAAAGTATCTAGTAGATGATAATGATGTTTATAAGAATTTGAAGTAGAAGTAGATTTACTATTAATTCTTTTACAACTACTGTATGGTAATATTGTGACAGGTTTTCTGATTTATAATTATGTATAAATTGTTGTTGTTTTATAATTAAAAAACACAAAACGGTTTAAGTTCTTTGAACTTTAAAGTATTATTGTGTAATAATAATAGAAATGTTTTAATACAAACATTTTGTAATTAAGTTGTTTTGTAATATGGTTGAGAGAAAGCTACCTAGAGGCAAAAAGTAGAGAGTTTGGATTAAGAAAATTATAAAGCTAACGGTAAAATTTTAGATTTTATAATTAATTAAAATATAATTTTTAATAAAAAAATAAATAAAAAACGCAGTTATTTAACAAACATATAAAATATCTCAATACTAACATAGTGTCTACATTAGAGATTTTTTTATTAAGGCAAACGTCAAACTTAACGCAAATTTGTGCAAGGTGGCAACAGTTGCACAAAAACAACAATATGGCGTATTCATTATTGTTTTTTATATATGAAGTTTGACAACTGTAACATCCAAAATAATAATCAGCTGTTTAATTATATATATTCGCACTGGTTTTGACGTTTGTTTTGATAAATATTTGTTTAATGTAGACATTGGGTAAAAATACAATAATATTGTGCTAACGTGGTGTCTATACTAAACCAATTTTTATCAAGATCAACGCGAATTTATTGAGGATGGTAACAGTTATACAAAAATAACAATAAGGCGAATTCATTAATGTTTTATACATATGCAGTTTGAATGCTGTAACAATCAAGAACAATTATCAGCTGTTGAACTGATTTGCCCAGAGTTTGACATTTAGCTTGATAAAAATTTGTCTAGTGTAGAATCGATGTAAACAAAGCTGTCAATAGATAGATAACAAGCAGTGTTGTGAAAAGTCTAAGAAATCGCTTAAATGTAAAATAAATATTAATAACAATATTTTTGTATACTTTTTAAAGAAAAAAACAATGAGTCATATATTTAATTTTTTTAAATATATTTAAAGTAAGATTAAGGTTTCTTTTCCTAAGGTTTTATCTTTTTTCCCTATAAACTTTAAAATGATCTATTTTACAGTTCTAGCCACATGAAATTCAATTCATATTAAGAATCAAATACATGTATCTTTTTTCTTAATTTCCTTATAATCGGTTTTATATTTTTTTTTTTTTTTTTACAGTAAAAGAAAAAACTAAGAAGTCATATAAAAAAAAGTATAAAATTTCAAAAAATATGTGTCAACATTTTAAACGTACATATACAAACAACCAAAGACAGACTTAAAAAAACAAAACTGTCATAAAAAACTGTCAAATTGACAAATACTACAAATGTTCAAGTAAAAGTATTTTTACAAAAAAATAGATTATGATTAAATTGTATTAAAAATAAAGAAGAAAAAACTGCAGTCATGTAAAAAATTATACAAATCTAGATCATGGTTGATTTAAAATAAAAAATATATATAGTATTGTAAAGAAGCCACTCAAGTTACGTTGAGAAAATAAAATAAAACTGTGATACAAGCAGCTTAAATTAAAAGCACTTCTTGATGGTTTTTTTAGATTTGCATAAAAAAGTATTATAGAAAAAACTAAGTAAAAAATCGTTAAAAATCCCCGTAATAACTGACAATATTTTCCGGTTTATAATTTGTTATTTTTAATAAAAAAACGTGTCAATGTTGAAAAAAGAATAAACAAATATAAACTTCCTAAAAACTACTTAAAAATATTAAATTCATGTCATTTATCTAAAACAAAAAAACAAATTTGCTGTTTATTGTTTTATGGTAAATTTTTTTATAAATCAGTAATTAATTCCTTTATTATTAAACATGACTGTAAATTTGATTGTGTTTAAATTTAAATATTTAAAGACAAAATTATCTTTAAGTGTGACTGAGTTACAATTACAACGATGAACTACTAACGACAAACTTGTATAAAATTTTTGACATATTACTTATGAATTCAAAGAGTTTTTCGAAATGTTCATAACTTGTAAATACTTAGGTATTGAGTAAATAAATTAATAAGTAAATAAATAAACAAATAAATAGATAAATAAATAAATCAATAAGTAAGTAAGCAAATAAATAGATAAATAAAAAAAATAGGTAAATAAATAATTAAATAAATAAATGAATGAATAAATAAATAAATAAGTAAATAACTACATAAATACATAAATAAATAATAGTAATAAAAGTAAATAAATAAATAATTTTTCACAAAATATTGAAAAAAAATTAACCTTTCTTAGAATGAAATAGAATTGAACCATTTTTTAAACAGATTTATTTTCTTCTTCATACAAAAAGCTTTTTTTTTTTTTTGATTTATCTACATAGCCACGTTTTATGGCCTCCAACTTAAGTTCTGGTGGTAACACTTTCATAGTTAATTGACCACACTACAATTTGTTGTTATTTTTACGCTTTGACGCCTTAATTGTAATCAAGCTTATTACATAGTAGATTTAATCATTTAAAAAGTATCTCTTTGATCAGACGGCCAGAAATGTGTGTGATTTAAAAACAGATTTTATTAAATTAAACTCAATGTGTGGGCCATGTGGTGCCCTGGTACGTACTATATAAAAATTGTTTTTTAATTTTTCTGATTTTGATAATTTATTTTTAATTTAAATATCTTTTTATAGAAAAAAAAGTGACGGTATTTTGTTTTATTATTATTTTTTTTTTCTTTTTTACTTTTAGTTGTTTTATTATGTATTTAATTGTTTAATTTGCAAATTTGTTTAAGTTTTTTTGATGGCATGTATTTGTTTTTTTTTTACTTAATTTCAGTCGAATTGAACTTTAAAAAACATTGATAAAAAAAAAAAAATATTAAAAAAAGTTTATGGCTGGAATTTTTTTGAAAATATGCCAACTTAAAATATTTAAGGTTTTTATCGAACATGTTTTTTTGGTTTAACTTCCGTAAAATTTATTGAATTGTTGCTAAAAATCTTTAAGGTTTTCAGGAAGTTAAATAAATTTTTGTAAATAATGTTTTTAAGTGTTTTTATTGAGGGGGTTTTTTAATTTATTTAAATTTATTAAAATGCATTATATTAATTGGTTTCCAATTTTTTATATATTTTTAGCAAATCAAAGATGAATTATGCGAAGTGGTTTCCGAAATGGAGGCACTTGATGTGCCCGAAGACTGTAAACATTCCAATAAAGATAAACAAATGTCAATTGGACGTAAGAAATTTAATATGGACCCCAAAAAAGGTAAAATCAAAAGAATCAAACATAACATCAATTTATTGGATTTTTTTTTATTATTTTGCTTGCTCTACCTGCAGTTGCTGGTAGATGTGGATACAAAAATATTGTGTGTGCAAAAATTTGGTCGATCGTAAACCGTCCAGTCGACTTTGACTTTTGTCCTAAAAATGGTCTTAAAAGTAACTAAAATCTTTATTGCGCTATAACTCTTTAATTTAACATTTTGCGAAAAAAAGGACTATATAAGCTTTTTTTATTCAGAATAAAAATTTGAAATTTATATCATATAAATTTTTAGTCTTCTATTACTTTATGTGATGTTATAAGTAATCAAAATAAAAATTTATACATGGATTTTTTAAAAAGGCCTTCGTTTTAATATGGACCTAGCCTGTTAGCAAAGGTTTTTATTATTTTGCAGAGCAAGATTTTTAGTTTTTATTACTCAATATATTTTGCCACATATGTAAACTATTTCAGCGCAGTTGGACCAAAATCCGACTTTGAGATACCTATTTTGTACTTGTTACATAAATATTGGCATAAAATGCCGGGTATAACATGACTTTTTGGATCATTATAGCGAATAATTTCAAATTATTGTTGGATGAAATAGTCGCTAGAAATTTAAGTGTTGCCGATTAAGCAAAAATTATAAAAGTTGTTACATAAAACACCTGTTTCACTTTAAAAATTGGCGAGATATATTGAAAACACAATTCTTTTTACAACAACTCACCCATGAATAAATATATGCAATATTAATAACTTTTTTCTTTAATATTCGTAAAAAAATTAAAACTAAAACAGCAGTGTAAGGTAAAATTAAGATGTACTAGATGTGGAACAAAAGTAAATTATTTGAGAATTCTGGTATTTGAATAAATAAATACTAGCCTTAGAAGTAAATTATTGAATAAATTGCAAACATATTCATTTTTTTGAAAATGTACTAAAATAACAAAGAAAAAAATTTAGGATGGAATCGAAATAAAACAAATATTCGTTACTCTTTGAATTTTACTCATATAAATTAATTTAAAATAATGTAAACATATTTGCAAACTGTAGTGAAATATGTTATCTGTTTTCAATATATCGCGTCGATTTTTAAAATAGGGGAGTGAAAAGCTGTTCTTCTGAAAAATATTAACATGCCAACTTTTATAATTTTCAGTTAATTGGCAACACTGACATTTTGAGTGACTGTTTGATCCAAAATAATGATCCAAAAAATCATGCTAATCCCTGCATTTAATGCCAATATTTGTGCAACAAGTACAAAATCGATACTTTAAAGTCAGATTTTGGTACATATGCGCTGGAATAGTTTGCATATGTGACAAAATATTTTGATTTGTAAAAACTACAAATCTTATCGTTGCTAACAGGTTAGGTCCATATTAAATCGAGGGCCTTTTTTAAAAAAAAAACAAAGTATAAATTTTTATTTTGATTACTATAACATCACAACAAGTCATATTAGGCTAAAATATTATATGTCAAAAATTTCTAATTTTTATTCTGAATAATAAAGTTTATATAGTTATATTGCAATAAAGATTTTAATTTTTTTAAGACATTTTTTAAAACAAAAGTCAGTCAGGTTTACGACCGATCGACCCAATTTTTGCACATATGTAATTTTTTAGCCCCATCTACCAGAAACTGCATAATAAAAAATTTTGTATTCATGGGTAATCTAATGTCATAAGATCTTTATTTCTATACTGTTCAATAAGTTTATCTTGAAAGGATTTTCCAAACGTGGTATGCCATTTTAGTATTTAAAAAGCTGACATTACTGATAGCTATTTTTAATAGTCCTTAAGAAAAATCTGCATTATTTAAAACTCTAGAAATTGTTTGAAAATCAGTCCGATTTATTTAAATTAATTATATGTTTTCTAACAATATTTCCTGTTATTTAAAAAAAAATACTTAACCTCTATTAAAAACATAATAAAAATTAAATATGTTAATAAAGAGTTAATTTAATATTTCCTGAAATAAATTAAATTATTTACACCTCCATCGCCACCATCATAACATTGATGACAAATGCTAATGATAAATTACACTATAATTAGCTTAAATTAATAATAGTTTTTTTGTTTACAATAAAAAAACATGCTGTTTACACGCGCCAATTACAATAGTATGCGCGATGTTAATAATATTTTGTGTAATACCACAAATTAATTAAGTGCATCATGCTGAATGAATGTCAAAAAGGATTTTATGTTTTCTGCTGCTGCTTTACAGGCTTTACTACGGTCTTCTCCCTCGCAATAAATGCTCCCCATGAAATTAATAAATCGCAATGAAAAATTTATGTAAATACCACACGCATGCGAAAGAAAAAAAATAATAAACATAAAATATAAGCGACATTATAAATGGAAAAATTCTTTACACATAATTACGAAAAGTTTACAATTATGATAATAAGGGGAACAAAGAAGGGGAGCAAATGTTATGGAGTATATTTTTGTACAGTAAGTGAGATAAGTGGAATGGAAAGGTTGTCGTTCTTTTTCTAAAGACATTCAAATCAGGGTTGTATTAATAATTCATAATACTACTCTTTTAGGCTATAAATTAAATAGTTTTTTTTTGAGGCTAAGTTATGAGAAGATTCGTATAGTTTCGATCCATCGATTACAATCTTTGTCTGAACTATTAGTTTTGTTATTAACAAATGTGGAAGGAAGTTTTATTAGATCTTGATATATTTTTCGACCATTAGAATTGATGCCTTTGTTGATTCACCCCGCACGAAGTTGTCTTCGCTACAAACCCAGCATTGCTTTCCTGGTAAGCTAGCAGGTATAATTGGAAACAAAAATAAACTACTTATTTCTTACCTGAATAACTAGTTATTTTTGCTCGAGTTGTCCACAAATTCATGTAGTTATTTTTAGACTCTAGGTGTACCCAAAAATATGCACCTAAACGAAAAATAAAAGTAAAAAAACTTTTTTGAACTTTGAACTTGGCCACAAACTAACCATCCGTTTTTAATGACTAACGTCTTATTCAGTACACCATCGCGCACTTAATTTTCTAAGTGACAAAAACTTTTTTTCAGCATAAAATATCTATTTAGACATTTTGTTAAAAAAAATGACAGCATCAGAATGGGATTGATCCTGCAAACTCCTGGTTGTTAATCGATTATACTATTAAGTACTTACGAGGGCGGATCAATAGGTTCGTGACTTTTCGAACTTCCCTTGTAGTTATATGAAATGCAACACTATTCCCATCAAGTACCACCTGTTAATAGACTACTGTCAAATTTTGAGCAAGTGTCGTCATTTACTTTGCGTTTAACAGCTGTTCAAAACATACAACCTCGTGTATTTATCTAAAAATTTGGAAAAAAGTGAATTTCGAGTGCTCATTAAACATTATTTTTTGCGAAAAAAAACCGTCAATCAAACCAAGGAAAAGCTCGATATATACTATGGGGACTCTGCAACATCGATTTCAATGGTAAAGTGGTTTACTGACTCGTTGTGGTCGCACAAGTACAAATGGCGTTGAACGTTCTGAATGGCCAATTGTGGTCAGTACATCCGAAAATGTCGAAAAAAATCACGATATGCTGTTGGTCGACCGAAGAGTAAAAGTGCGTGAGATTGTGATGCCATAGGCATTTCATATAGCAGTGTGGTTTCGATTTTAAATGATCAGCTGGGTTTAAGAAAGTTGCCTGCAAGATGGGTGCAGCGTTTGCTCTCAATTGACCATAAACGTAAACGTGTGACAACTACAAAGGATTGTTTGGAGTTGTTTAACCGCAATCCGAATGAGTTTTTGCGGCGTTTTGTTACTGCGGATGGATCCATTACTGTTCTCCGGAGACCAAGCAGCAGTCTAAACAATGGGTTTCTCCGGGTGAACCTGCTCCGAAGAAGGCCAAGGTAAGTTTGTCGGCGGGATAATCCACATCGATTACAATAAACGGCGAATATTATGCCAACTTATTAGACCGATTTAATGAGGATTTAAAAAGAAAACGACCCATATGGCCAAGAAAAAAGTTCTTTTTCATCAAGATAATACACGGGTGCACACGTATGCAGTCTCAATGGCAACACTATACGAATTGGGCTACGAATTGGTACCTCATTCACCATATTCTCCGGATTTAGCCCCTAGTGACTTCTTCCTATCTCCAAACCTAAAGAAATGGCTCGGTGGAAAGAGATTCAGCTCCAACGATGAAATTATTGACCAAACAAATGCCTATTTTAAGGACCTCGAAAAATCCTATTTTTTACGCAAAGTAAATGACGACACTTGCTCAAAATTTGACAGTAGTCTATTAACAGGTGGTATTTCATGGGAATAGTGTTGCACTTCGTATAACTACGAGGGAAGTTCGAAAAGTCACGGACTCATTGATCCACCCTCGTATTCACGTAATATAGAGTAAGTAAATAATAACGACGTCTCATTAGCAAAAAACTACTATAATAATTTGTTGCATTTACCTATAACCAAAACGCTTTTGCTGGGAATGTTTTTTTTTATGTTTATCTAATGTCATCTAAAAGAAAAAAAAATATTAAGTGATAAAAGTAAATATAAATTAATTAATTCTTTCATAACAATTTATTAAAATTTCTTTCTACTTTTTTTACACACTGTAATGATTTCCTGTTTATAATTAAAATTATGATTGATTTAATAATGGGTAGTTTTTTCTCTCCACTTTTTTTGTAATTTGTAATAAAATTATACCAACATATTTTCTTTATTAAATGCAAAAACAAAACACACATTAAATATTAAAATTTATTTAACAACTTAATAAGTGTAAATTCCCATCAACACCATACCCTTGACATGAAGAATAAAATCACATAAAAAAATTCCAACAAAAAGAACCGCCAGAGAAAAAAGGCTAATGATTAAATGCTTATATATTGTAATTGTATATTAAAAAAAAAAAAAAAAAAACTTTAATAAATTTTAAATAATGCAGAAATTCTTACTTCAAAAAAAGAAAAAAGGGAAGAAAAACAAAAGAAAGAAAAAATATCGTTTGACAAATTTTGACAGTTCGTTCACACCGGAATTTAAGTGGATAACGTGATGTTGTTGTTGGTGGTTGTTAGTGATGCCACCACTCCCAGCCAAGTGTTTATCAAGATTTTTCATTGTTTATTTTATGGTATAACTCAGTTACGGGTATATTCTTTTTTCTTTGGTTATTTAGTACCGTGTTTATGAATTATGAGCATGTGTCAAAATTGATTTAAATTATATTTTGATGTTTATTTCGGATAAATAAAATTATATTGTTCGTTATAGAATTTTCTGAAATATTAAATTATATTTTGTTTATTATTAATGATGTGTGATCATTACAAAAACCCTTAGGAAAAAGCATGACAATCACTTTTTCTTTTCATTATAATTTTAATTTTGGACTTTGTTTCTTTTTTTTTTTTTTTTGAAAAATATTCTTAACGATTTTGTTGAAATGAAATATTTTGCTGAGTATCCCGCATATCAAAGATTTAGAAAGTTTATTGTCTACCTATTAAAGAATTAATTATAGTATTGTTTTTTTAAGGAAGAGGTAAATGAATTTGTTGAAAGATAATCTTTAAAAAAATGTTGAATAGGAGGAGTTGTTTTATAAGAGAAGAGATTTTTAAGTTGAACGAATCCCATTGATTTTATTTTAATGGCTTTTGTTACCATCTTATAACATCTCTTTGTGAATGACTGCGTTCATTTAAATACATATGTTTAAAAAGAGCTCTAACTTTACATAAATCCTGTCTACATGTTCCCGCCATATAGACAATATACAAGATCGTCTGCGTTCCCAGAGGAAATCCTTCCCTTTCTAAATCGAAGGATTTTACACCACCCAACAGTTTCTAATAGCTGTCCCGAATTAGTTGCTTGACTGACTACATTAGGGCACCACTAGTTACTTTATTAACTATGTGACTGGTGACTTTAACGTGGTCATGTCCTACGAGGAAGCCTATTGCCACCTCCACGACTACGAAAAGCGCTTTTGTGCACACACAATCACTTGACTGGTTACATGAGTCAATAAAATTTATTTTCTAAAAATTTATATTCTTTTCGTCTTCTTCCCGCTTACCATAGTATCATTATAGTGGCAATTGTCATCATGCTTATTGATGACAGATGGAAACCGATAGTTAGCTATACACCAATGAACCTTACGAATGTGTAGCGAGACAGAAAATACGTATTATATTCCGCTGGTGTCTAATTATGATTTCCAGAAATAACAAAACAATTTACTATTACAAACTTGTTCATGGTCCTTTGAATCGGATGTTAATCTACGACACTATTTGTTTATGATCCTTCGAACCGGGCGTCGGTTTACGGCACAACTGTATCCACATTTATTAGAGTGTTTATGACGCCAAGCTCAACCTCTTATTTGCCACAAAGGCTTGGCGCTGCTAATTGAGTGGGGTTTCAACCACTGCACCGTCATTCAAAAGGAAATTAGGGCAGCTGAACAATAGATTCCATATAACGGAATATCGAACAGGGATATTCGAAAATTTACTGACAGCATAAGGTCCCCCACATCGAAGATTTATCAGTAATGTCGGATTTCTCTAGAGGAGATGGCGAAACATTATTCATCGGTTACCCTAACATGTGTTCTTGGAAATGGGGACTGTTTAGGAAATTGCATTGGAACATGCAGGACTAGTGTTAACATTGGTGTTCCTCTCATAAAGAGTAAACTATTGATATTATATTAATCTCATAGCCTTGGATAGATAGAAAGATAGATAGGAAAACCCTACTTGAACAGGAATCAACAAATTTCTCCAGTTATGGATAACTAAAGATCATGAAATTGCTCAAAATTCATCCAAGAAATTTCTTCTTAAACATAACTAGTCATTGAACCCTTGGTATACATGACAATAGTTGTTGCAATAAGAAGAAGATGAGACTACTGAATAGCTTATCTGTCATTGCAGGGCAATTGTGGACCAAAGACACCTCTTGTTGGTTCAGCATAAACTCTTGAACAAATCCTGTCTCTCGAGAGGTGATAATAATAAAATCAATATTTTCATGAGAACCATTAAATGGTTGGAAGAATATGGTGGTCATACGGTATCACAAAGGATCCTAGTGCTGTGCGTAGAATATTTCCCAATATTACCTATCCTTACATAAAGCCTTAACACTTAAACATTTCCTTTCAATCTTTTGATTTATATTTGATTCCTCAGACTTATCTTTTTAAAACTATTAATTTAAAAGAATTAGTTCGAGTTTAGTAATTTATTAATATTTATTTCTTTAATTAAATCTTATTTCAAAATGAGTAATAAATTTTGCCTTTAACAAAAAATTTAATTCCTCTATCGAAGAAGAAATCAACTTCAATTAAGTTTATTAAAAAACATAAATCTTTAAGCAAACAATTACATGTTCAATGGGCCATTAAATAAACCAGAAAAAAAGATAAAATGAGTTAAAAAAGAAAGAACGTTTTTCCTCCCTTTTTATTGGTCAATTATTTAAATTCATATTAAAAGAATTAAAAAAACTGTTGGTTATTATGTTAACAAACACTCACACAAACATACCACACATTTTTAAACATTTTATTTGGCAGTTTTATTATATACAGAAAAATACTGTGAAAATAAAAATTAATAAAGCTGTATGCGTAATAAGTTAAATAAATGCCAAATAAGAAATATAAATAAGGGCACGTCAGTTTTAGTTTTCCATACAATTTGTCAATCAATTTGTTTTCACCGTTGTTGCTGTTGTTTTGTTAATACAACAGTAACAAAATAAACAAACACAACATAAACTTAATGAGAGCAATAATTTGCGTTTAAAGTAACGGAAATTAAACCCAAAAAAAAAACGCACAATTATTGACAGAAAAAATAACTACAATATAAACGTTACATGAAAAAACAATCACTATATTATTATTATTATTATTATTCGTTTCTTTAATAATTTACAATAAACCCCAATGAAATGTGTGGAAAAATAATAATCATAAAATTGAAAACCGGCAACTGCAAATTTACTATACCAATCAAACAAAAATTTTAAAATATGAACAAGACAACATTGGAAAAAAATTTTAACAGACAAAAAATGAAAATATCAGTTCTATACTAAACTTAAAAAACGTCAACAAACATTAACAAATAAACGTATGAACGAACAACAATAATATAACAGGAATGAAAATTCACCCAGAAGTGTTATTTATTTGCTTTAATATTTTTTGTTGATATTATTTTTGTTGTTTTTGTTTAGATGTAAACAAAAACCACTTATACTCATATACACACACAACATTGACTGTATTGTTCAATATCAAAACCAAAAAGACCATATAATTTTTGCAATATAAATTTGTCTGCATGTGAGTGGAAAGCTCCCCTCATCTCCTCCATTTTTTTTTTTAAATAACTGTCTATATTTTAGTTTGTTGTTGTTATATTTGTATGCCTGACTGTCTCATGATTTGTTATTGTTAAAAATACCTATGTATGACGCTCCTCTTGAGGTAGCAAGAAACTTTTTAATACGCCAGTATTATTTTCTACTAGCAAATTCTAGAGAAGATAGACTGAAAAATTGTTAGAGAATAAGAAAAACTCAATATTCAATCTTATTTTATTTTTTCATCCTTTTGTATTATGTTTACATGATCTGAAATACAAACACTTCTTAAATGGACTAAATTGATTCAATGAATATTTTATGTTGAAAAATTGTTGTCAAATAGAATATTTATTTTTAGATTAGGTTGTACAGATGACTCCCAAATTGGGTTACGGCTTATTTCGGTCCACTTGATGCCTTTGTCTCGCCTATAAAAAAAAAATAGACTTATATGTATGCATGTTTAAATTAAAGAAGGATTGCAAAATAAAAGATCACCTTCCCTATAAATAGAAAGTGTTGGGAGATACTGTTATAAGACCTATGCCCTAAGCAATGAATACGTAAAATAATTCCTCTTGTTGAAACAACATCTGCAAAAATCGTTGAAAAAAAGATCTAAACAAACAGCATGAATGCCAAATTTTCAGAGTGCAGAGGTAGATGCTATATTATTGCCCAGATGTGCTCTAGGGAGATGTAATAATAAAAATGACCTTACTGAGTCCAAATTGTGTCATATGATCCTTGTAAACAGACAGAAACGGGAAAGCACATAAACATACTGTTACGTTTTTGCCGTTTTCAAAAACGTAATTTTATTTCCTTGAAATAAACCGGGGTTTCTTTTACTTGCAAATAATAAGACTACAGTATTATTTGCTTTTAATTTCAAATACAGCTCTTTATTTACGCTTTAAAACACACACTTTATAATATGCAACTAAACTGCAATGACTATTAAATTTACAACACAATGGCAGCATTACAACTCAAAAATAAATTTACTACTGAACTTAAACCACATTTCAGAAACTTTCGTCAAAAAGTCTTCAAAACTTTTGAATGTATATATCTTACAGCTTCGAGCTGTTTTGAGTGGATTTGAATTACACCTTGATTACAGATAAACATATTTTTAATCTGGAATAGTTTTTCAGCACTCAAGCAGAGTGATGGATTTTCCGTACTAAACTTTTGGGAATTCTCCTATTATATCAGCTTTGGCCTACATTGAATAAAAATAAAAAATATATCAATCCATTGTTTTCAAAGACCTATGTTTTCAAAGATGTGTGAGTCCAAAATATATCCTTTGGATTACAATCCTTAATGCGTGCTATTGTACAGACATTAAATTATTTTTCTTTGGCAATTGAAGATTGCTATATATAGTGCGCGGTAAAATGATATGGACACTTTTATTGTTTCGATTACGAAAAAGTTCAGTGGGGATTCGATGATACTACTAGACACTACTGTTCTAAGTATCGTAGAGTGCCTGTCATGGAAAATCTGAAGGTTATGTCAATTTTCAATGTTAATTTATTTTATTTAGATCATGTTAGGATTAAGTATGCACTTGAATCCTGGAAAGCGATCATATAATTCAGTGGAATAGGTAAAAGTGGAAATTTTTAAAGCTGGGCAGGATGTATTCCTAGGAACATTTCTGTAATTCACTTCCTAATCACTCCTATAAATCAATAAATAAAAATGATCAAGGAATAAATTTAAAAAAAAAATTTATTTTATTGAAAAAAAAAATGGTCTGACCTTATAATTTTGACTCATTTGGAAATGCACATTTTCAGCGTTTTTGTCAATAAAAATATCAAACGCCAAATAAATGATACTAAACGGTGCAAGTAGGAACACCTTTTAATAGTAAGTATTTTGTTTAGCAGTATTATCAAATACCCATTAAAATTTTTCATAAATGGAACAAATAAATGTGACCTTATCATTTTGTCGCGCACCTTAGGTTAATGGTGAACCGTATATATAACACTATGTTTTAGATACTGGAGGAAAGCTAAATAAAGCCAACGGTTGATGAATAAAACCTAGTATTCCGCTAAAAAAAATGTTTGGTAGGAATTCTGAAAAATTAATTTAAAAAATAAAAATTCGGGACGAATTAAAATTATCGGTCCAGTTGATATAAAAATATTTTTTTTTTTTTTTTTCTTAACATTAATAAAGGTTTTTACATGTAGGGACTTTCTCCTCTATGTATGTCGAACACTGGCATAAAATGAAATTTAAATTGTATATATTTTAATAAAGATATTCAGAAAAATATATCACTGAATCATTATAAAAATTGTTTAAAAATCAACTGGGCTGGTGATCCTAATTTACGGCAAAATTTCAACTTCAGTTTCCTACCACCGATTGAAAATCTAGGGCCTAGTACATTTTGGACAAAAAAAAAATTTCGAGTTTTATTCCGTAATGGGTGTCAAAAAAATTCATATTTTTGTGCTCGTCATGAAAAAAAAATACATCAAAAGAATTTGTTTTCAAAAATTTCGGCCCAAAGTGGTCAATTAGTAGATCATGGGAAAAAAATTAAAAATATAATTTTTGTTTTGCAAAATATATGAAAATTTCACACATTTGATCCTTTTATGAATAAAATATTTAATATTTATTTTGTAGTAATTATAGTCCATCTTAAAGTTTTAAAAAATTTGTTCACAAAAATGCACTAATTTCGAGAAAAAACTCTAAACTTTGTGAGTAAATGTATGAGTCACATGATTTTTCAATCGGCAGAGAACTGAATACCAATTTCAAATTCTTTCAGTATTTTCCTCTATATCTCCCTAACGTTTGAGTGGTCTTCCTTCTTCTTCCTTCAAAATCTCGAAAAAGCAGTTTCTTAGTATTCTCTAATAAACACTTTTTCATGTTTAGATCAACTGAAATGATACGCAAATAGTATATATTTTGTAATTAATTGTATGAATGTTATTTAAAATCTTCTAACAAATTATTGGGAGCCTTTAAAAAACTTTACTTATGTGATTAAAATAAGAACCATATTTTGTGGGAAAAAATCATCAAAAATATGATAAAATCATCATTCTGGCAACACTGCCTCCACTAGTGGCTAAGTTTTTCTACAATCTTCTAATAACATTAAGATCCACATAACAGCTTACAATCCCGTTCAGTTATATAATAGGAGTTTCTCACTAATACATAAGCAAGTTAACAAAAGCTTTCATATAAAGACCAGAACTCTCTTAGATAATTAATATAAATCCGAATTAAGAGATTTCAATTAAATTTAAATAAGCAGACGGTTCAAACTGAAAAATTCTAAAAATTTGTTACTTTAAACATATAAAATTAATTTTCGTAACAATACTATATCTGTGTTCCACAGTAAAATTAATCAGTCCCGTGTCTACGATGTGGTATATACACGTATATTAAAGAGCCTCACGAAAAAAAATTGCAAATGTACGTAGCCCTCTAGAAATGAATATTGTTCTGTTCTTATATGATTCCCAAAATATTACATCTGAATGTTTAAATTTTCAAAACACTTCCAAAAATACATATTTTTTTCAATGTCATTATCAAAAATTTCGTTAAAAGAAAATTAACTTCAAATTGTAATAGAGGTATACTAGGTTAGGTTAGGTTCAGTGGGAAGCTATCTAATCAATAGGAGACAGCTCACTTGGGTCCAATTTGATCCAATTGATCCATCTGATGTCAATATCAGAGAGGTCTGATAATACATGCACAACCGAACTGCCAAAGTTAGCAGTCCTAATCTCAGTGAGAGTGGGCCAGTAGCATAAATGATGCTCCACCGTTTCTTCCTTTTCCTTATCATGACAACTTCTACAAAAATCTCCTAGCATGCTCACTAGCAATCCAGTGCCCGTGACGACGGCTACCAAAATTCGTAACCGATGCCTCGGTATTGTATTCCAGTGTGGGAATACAATAATCAATATTGCAAGGAAAGCTATTAAGGAATTCTAGAACGGCCGCATTTCCGAATCCACGATCATTCCATGCAGCTATAGTCCTAAGCCTTGTCGCCGACATAATGGCGATCTGTTTGCCATAGAGGTATACTAAGGCCTTGAATATTCATTTAAATAATTTTTATGTCTATTTTCTTTTATATATTTCGAACATTTTTCAACATATATTGGATTTTATTTATCCTGATACTATTGAAGATTACAAGTAATTAACCCTTTAACACCAAGAGGGTCAATTAATTCTATGCATTTTGTTCCCAAAAGGTTAAATTAGCAATTTTTGCAAATAAATCATCTGGAAGTATTTATTATTCTTAAATATAAATGAATTTATGAAAAATTAAAGAGATTTTCGAAATTTAGCCATGTATGCTTTTTGTGACATTTATTTTCTTAATTAACCATTTATTTATGGACCGAAAATCCCAAAATATTACTTGCGCAACTAAGGGCTTAAATGAATACATATATCCATAGTATTGAATGAGACCTTTAGAATGATGTCCTAAAATAAAATTGCGATAGAAAATGTCCAAAATATTCAAGCTTTAATAATTTAATGAATTTAGTGCAACTTTTAACATTTTTGGATGTGTATTTTTGTTATTGAAAAATTTATTTTATAGTTATATAATTAATATATGCAACTTTTAATATATTTACATCATTTAAAGATAAGAAAAATACACCAGTGAATTAATTGCAATTAAAAAAATATTCAACATCTATGTACACTTTGTTTAAAATGGACTTTTTATAATTTTTTTTTTCTAAATTTTTGATTTTTAACTACCATAACATAAACGGTATTTTTTTGTCCATTAATATCATTTAAAAAATTCTTTTGGTTGTTAAATATTAAAAATGGATCAGCGAATTTTATAAAATTAAAAACTGAATTGATTAAAATTTGTTTAATGAAATGTTCAAAAATCATTATGGTCGCGATTATCTTCGTTGTCATATTGTTGTTTAAAATAGAATTTTGGCAATTTTTTGTAACTTTTTATCTTAAAACTTCATAACACTAACGACGTTCACTAAAAGTCATTTACGCGAACAGGTTTGTGTTTTATTAAATTTTTTTGAAACCCAAAAGTAAACGGGTTTGAAGAAATGCCCATATAAAGTAGTCAGGGATTTGAATGCGTTCTAACTATTAGTAAATGTCTCAATGTCTCTGCCGTATATCCCATAAAGGAATATAAAAAACATTCGCATCTCAGATTGTGCAAAGTAAAAACCAACGCCAACTCTATTCCTTAATTTGGAGCCGTTGCACTGGAAGATCGTGGAGCATTCATTGCCAGCGTCAACATACGCTCTATTTTGCTTTGTTCTATGTGGCGTATTTAATAGTAGTGCCAAGTGAATTCTACCATACCGATGCTTTATAAAATTGTTCTGGTGATTGCATCATACATATATCCAATGAAAATTTTTCGGATTCAAGCCCCGATTACCAGCAATTGCTTTCTTCCAAACTGTATTGCCATCATATCTTTCGATGTTATTGCAAGCAAAGTGAATTTCCAGTACTGTTTTCTGTCTAGGATTATACCTAAATATTTGGCAACAGTTCGTTTTCGTTTACTTTGGGTAACCTGAAATATGGAACTTTGTACTTTCTCAAGTTCAGCTCAAAGATGAACTGCGGTGTCGGCTCTGGTGTCTTCTCTAATGATCTTGAAACTCCCTGACGAGGCAAGCGTATTCCAAGCGGAAATACTAGCGGTCAGGGAAGCGTGTAAACTAATTCGCGATAGAAATATTCAAGGGAATATTGGTTTATTTGTCGACAGTAAAGCGGCAATACTATCGCTCAAATCACCGAAAACTACCTCTATTCTAGTCAGACAGTGTAAAGAGGAACTGCTTGGACTAAGTCGACTGTATGACATTACTATAATCTGGGTTCTTGCGCATAGGGACTACTATGGTAATGAGCAGGCAGACGAATTAGCCCGGGTAGGCTCTGCTATGAATGCCTCCTTATCGGTTTCTGTCGCAATCCCGTTAGGAACAGTCAAAAGCAGAATCCAAAAACACTTTCTAGAAAAGGCGGAAAATAGATGGCGAAATCTGGAAAAAATGTAGAGTCGCGAAAGAAATGTGGCCTACCTACAACGAAAAACGCTCAATGCAACTCATTGGCTACAAACGCAAAGACATCTCGAGACTAATAGCATTGTTTACAGGTCACTGGACGATCGGAAAACATGCAAGCAGACTTGGTCTCCCTGACAATGAATATTGTCGTAGTTGTGGCAATCGCGGGAAGGAGGAGACAGTTTTTCATCTTCTATGCGAATGCCCAGCCTTGAACGCAAGCAGACATAAATTTTTGGGAGGGCACCAATTAGACAACCTCTGTGAGATATCTGACACTAGACTCAGTGACATCATTAAATATCTCAATGCTACAGGCTGGATCTAATTAATTTATGTTCTCATTGTTCTTCCCTACATTTCTATCTCATTACAGACTCAATACAACTCATTCACCTGGCGAGTAGTGTGGTTCCACCAAAACGGATTCTAACGAGTCTAATTGATTGCCCGTAGGGTTACGGGCTACTACGTAAACCAACCAACTAACCTTCTCAAGTTCAGTTTTGTTAGAATTAACGAGTAAGGTTTATTATTCCGACGTTCCTTGTCTTTGCTTTCAATGTTAGATCTGTCTATTTCTTTTGCATAATATATTCCGAATATTTAACCTTGTATCTAGTATTTTTACTGTTGACATATTTAATCTCAGAATTTCCTTTCTTCTCCCAAGATTTGTGTGGATGTCACATCCATACATTAGAGTTTTAACAGCTTCTGTCATGTTCTTCTGTTCTTCTGTTTTGAGGATTGACATTCAGAAGTGCCTTTTTTTTTTTTTTTTTTTTTTTTTTGAGTGACGGCGTTCAAACATGATACCATTCTGTATAGCTTGTCCACATTTTCGTTGGCGATAAATCCATGATTTTTACAATTGAAGTACAAGTTTATTTCATTCTTACATTTTAAAACTTTTCAAGATTTAACACTGTGGTTCCTTAACCATTTAGTGTTCGTAAATAACGAGTTGGAGCTCTTTCATTATTATTTTTAGATGCAGAATTTATATACCAAATATTAAATGAGTGCATGTGATAGTGAAGCGTTTTCTAAGAGAAGTTCAAAGTTCGATAAAAAAAAATATGTGATATACTAGCTGAACGTCCATGTGCTGCATGGAATTTAGAAGGTTTCGCGTAATTGTATTAAAATTTCCAGTTTTATCGAAAAAATGAGTAAAAATTTTAAGTGCGAAAAACGCCAATATTTTCGCCATTTTCATGAACATGAAATTAGTTTATATCCTATAGTTCCTTCCACCTTAAAATTAATCTATGTTTAAAATTTCTTTAAAAACGGTTCAACGATTTAGTCGTAATTGTGTCACAAATAAACAAACACTTGGTTTTATAAAATTAATGATTTAGTAGAATTTTTTTAGAAGTAGGACAAACATTTTTAAAGATGAATTTAAAGTGTTTATTTTTAAAATAAGTTTAAGAAACTATTCCATATAACATTGGAAAAATTGTGATTTAATTAAAGCATGTTCAAATTGCAATTAAAAAAAGATTATTTCTTTTTTAATTTAATTTAATAAAACTTTTCAGATTTCCCTCGTTTTCTATATCTAATGACGTTCGTTTACCATTACTTTTTTTATATTTATTTTGCTTTAAACGTAGTATTTTGCGAATGAAATACCAAAAAAAGTTATAATCATTAATAGTTATCATTTCACAAAATTCTTATCGAAAGCTTTAGTCGATGAGTGTTGGTTTGTTCTTTCATGTGTGACGCATTAATTTATTTACAAATAACGACAACAATTATTTTTAACCATCATCAAATAGTATTTTTTTGGAGTTTAATCCAACAGAGGCGTTGTCTACACTTATTCAAATAATGAATCAACTATTGTTCAATATAAAGTGGTGACCAAGAAGTTATACATAATTTTTATTCCATACTTGAGATGTGCATAGCTGAAGCAGTTTCTCTGATGAAAGAAATTAAAATAAATACACCTCCTTGGAATATTAGGATGCTGGCATGGTTAAAAAATCGAATCGAACCGTTAAAAAAAATAGTAAAAGTTATAATTTGGAGAATAAGAGATGTTATAATAATTATCTCTATAAAATGAAATTAAACAGTAAACGGAATACAAAAATGCTTTATAATTTTATTAATTTCGAGCGCAAAATGTCCTCATATCCAACTACAATGAAAATGATTAGTACAAAGTTTTTCAATAATGATGACACATTTTCCTCGAGGAGACATAATAATACACAATATCCATTTGCTATCCTACATTCACCATCGATTAATATATTGTCCCTAGATGTTGAAACAGTTTCAAAATATTTAAAAGGTGTAAAAAGTTCATTCAGTCCTGACCCTAATGGTATTCCCACTTGTATCCTGAAAAACTATGCAAAAGTAATGCCTCTTACTCACATAAATAATAACTCTCTTAAGTTCGGTATTTTTCCAGAAAAATGAAAGAACTCCTACATAATTTCCTTTTATAAATCGGGTAGTAGAAGGGCAGCGACAAATTATAGAGCAGTTTCTTAAACATAATTTAAATTGCAAAAGTTAGTGCCATTCCTAAAATATTTGAAAAAATTATAACATCGATATCATCGCCACAAATTTCATTAATAATATCAAAAACACAGCATGGATTTTACCATGGACGATCAACATCTACCAACTTGATGGAATTAACATTACTTATTAATTCCGGTTTCCTTAGAAGATTACAAATTGATGTAGATTTTAGCAAAGACTTTGACAAAGTTAACCACGATCTATTAATTACTAAACTAGATGAAATTGGATTTTTTAGTAACTTCCTTAAATGAATTTGCTCTTATCTTAAGAATCGTAAACAATATGTAATGTTAAATAACACAATGTCTAAGTATGTGAAAATGTTACTTTTGAAGTTCCACAAGGCAGTCATCTTGGTCTACTATTATTGCTACTCTTTATAAATGATCTTCCTAATTCCATTCAACATTGCAAAGATCCAAATTGTATGCAGGTGATGTAAAGCTATTTCTAACTTGATCAAATAAAGAAAATGTTTTAAATCTACAAACCGATATATCCAGCTTTAATAAAACATCAACCTTATGGAATTAAATTTTGCAAAAAATGTCCCTCCTGTGCATGTCTTTCTATAGATATTCCCCAAATTGCAATGATTACTATATTGGTGATAAAAACTTGACCTCGGTTGATTCCTTAATTGATAGGAAACTCAACTTCAATAATCATATAATAATGACTGTGAACAAGGCATATGGTGTTTTAAGTTCTATAAAACGGTGGACAAAAGAATTCATTGATCTTTATGTGACGAAGAGGTTATTTGCTACATTAGGTAGGCCTATTCTGAAATACGATTCAGTAATCTGGGACCCACAATATAATGTTTACATTCGTAAACTTCAAAACAATATCTCCTTTTTTGCCTCCGGTTCAAACCTTCCTCCATATCCTAGCCGTTTGGGCCTTATAATGCTTCAAACTTTAAAAAGTAGAAGGATCGTTGCACACATTTATTAATATTTTTATATTCCACAAAATGTCCCATTTTTAAAGGTTTTTCTCAAAATATTGTTTATTATTTTTAATGAAATTTCAAATTTTAAAATTTCATCTTGATTTAATACATAAGTTTTTGGTGTCTGATTAATTTTTATCTTAATATTTTTGTGTACGTCAATTTTATACAAAATTTTACATAAACATAGTTAATATGGGTATCAAAATTCTTTTGATAAGAACTAACCGTTTGAATTAAAATATTTAAGAAAATTTCAAAAATATTAATATAAAACTAAAATACTAACAGGAATTATAAACAAAGTTAATATCCCGGCAAAAACTTTGCTTTCCTGGTAAACTAGCAGGTATAATTGGAAACATAAATAAACTACTTTTTTTTTTGCCTGAATAACTAGTTATTTTTGTTCGACTTATCCACAAATTCATGTAGTTATATTTGGTTCTAGGGGAACTAAAAAATATGTACCCAAACGAAAACAAAAATAAAAAAAAACAGAAAAATTTTGCCGTCAGTGAGACTCGAACTTGGTCACACACTAAACATTAGTTTTTACTAACTAACGTCTTACTCAGTACACCATCTCGCACATAGCATCCTAAGCGTCAAAAACTCTATTTAGTTTAAAATATCTTTTTCAACATTTTGCGCCGGATTTTTTCAGAATGGGGCCAACTCATCCACGTGATTGCAGTATTACTGTGCTATTATACTACTGAGTACTTATTAATGTAATACAGAGTAGGCAAATAATAATGACGCCTCATTACCAAGAAACTACTTTAATAAGTAGTTGTTATTACCGAACACCAAGAAGTTTTTGTTGGGATTTTACTTGTGCTTGTGCTATTTAACGTTATTTGATATTTATGTAGGCTAAATAATCTAAATTGAGTCTTTTACCTGGTATTTTACTAATTTCATTAGAATCAAGCGCTGGCGGGAATAGCACTGCAATTTATCAAATTATTTTAACGTTTTATAGTCAATGAACATTTTGAGTACATAAATTTGTCACATTTTTCAATCCTGTTTGTATTTCTTTTTACATTCATTGTTAATGTTATTTTTTAAAATTATTTTTGCAATTTTCGTAAATATTTTCATTCAAACGGGTAGATCTTATCAAAAGAAGAATTTTGATACCCATATTGATTATGGTTAGAAAAATTTTATATCATATCGACTGTCTTATAAACCGCAAAATTGCTAGAAAATTTAAAAAAATAATAATAATCGGACAACAACAGCTTATATTTATAAGCAAGTAGAAATTTTAAAAATTGAATTTTCATTAAAAATAACAAACAATATTTTGAAAAATCTTCAATAATAGGATATTTTGTTGAATATAAAAATATTTCGATCACTCTTAGATATGTTTTATATACTAATAGACGCGGATTCCAAATACGTTTCAAATTAGAGCACATTTTCTTTGCGTTGCTGTGGAAGAAAATACAAAATTTTGCAAAAAATTAAAAAAGACCTTTTTTTTAGAAACGGTCGAGCTCACGAACGCTTATCAGTAGAATCGTAATATTTTGGGGAACATTATAAAAATACCAATATTTAAATATATATATATATATATATATATATATATATATATATATATTTGCAATTTGTTCTCAACTTATAGCTGCATTAAATAAATAAAGATAAGATCCAAAATGTAAATCAGTTTTGTATTGCTTTTCCACAATATGAGCAAAACTATACCAATTGGAAAAATCTCTTTAATTACAGTCTTATAAAAATCTGATTGATTTTCTTTTTTTTACGAATTTTCATTTTTTTTTTTTTTTTTTTTTTTTTTTTTTTTTTTGAATACCTGCTACAAATTTATCTAAATATTTTCATCTTCGCCAATTTTACTTTTCTATTACGCTCCTGTTTTTGTTATATTGTGCGTGTCTTTTAAATCTTCTCTAACTTAGTAAATACTATTTTTGTGGCATTAATTTATTTAAGAAATTTACAATTCTCTACAATTTGTTTTAAGTATGTGTAAATTATTGTTTTTAAAGGAAATAGTACGCAAAAGTAATTTAATGATAACATCAGCTACAGTACGTAATATAAAAATAAATTTATGGGAATTTATGTTTAGTATACGAACGTCATGTGCTTCATCATTAATTTGTTTTATCTAAATTAATTTTTTAGCACAACTAGATTTTTTTTTTTATATTTGAATAGTTTTGTGTACATTTCAATTTTAAGACAACAGAAATTTATAGTCAAATATTTTCAATAGATATTGCTTTTGTTAATTTTCATATTTATTTAATTCTTAATAACTTTCATTCTCTTACAGGCATCGAATATTTAGTCGAAAATCGTTTATTACGACACGATCCACAAGATGTTGCACATTTCCTGTACAAAGGTGAAGGTCTTAACAAGACAGCAATTGGTAAGTGTTTTTTTCTTTTTTAATTTATCATAAATACCATATTTCATTTGCCTAAATATGTTTTTTAAAAATCAACAAAAATACACATTGAATAGCAAAATCTATAAAATAAATTATAAATGGAAAAGTATAAATAAAATCTTGTGAATTATTAAGAAAAAAAAAAAAACACAATAAGTAATTAAACCCCTTTCACACACGTTGAATATCTATTATAGCATATTATTCAATGTAAAGCTAAAATACATCCCAGCAAAAACTTTGATTTCCTGTTAAGCTAGCAGGTATAATTGGAAACTAAAATAAACTACTTATTCTTTGCCTGAATAACTAGTTATTTTTGTTCGACTTGTCCACAAATTCTTGTAGTTATTTTTTGACTCTAGGGGTACTCAAAAATATGTACCTAAACGAAAACAAAAATAAAAAAAAAACAAAAAAATTTTGCCTCAGTGAGACTCGAACTTGGACACACACTAACCTTTCGTTTTTACTGACTAACATCTTACTCAGTACACCATCTCGCACATGATTTTCTAAGTGACAAAAAATCTATTTAGTTTAAAATATCTTTTTAGACATTTTGTTATAAAAAACTAACAGCTTCAGAATGGGGTTGAACCAACAACCTTCTGGTTGTTAATCCGGCGCTCTAGCCAACTCATCCACGTGATTGCAGTATTACTGTGCTATTATACAGAATAGGCAAATAATAATGACGCCTCATTACCAAGAAACTACTTTAATAAGTAGTTGCCATTACCGATAACCAAAAAGTTTTTGCTGGGATATAATAGAATTTTTAAAAAACAATTCTTAATTCTTTTTGCTGGGATATAATAGAATTTTTAAAAAACAATTCTTAATGAAGAGAAAAAATGTATTCTTGGCAAATCAAACTAAACAAATGAAACGACAAGGCCAAATAAACAAAATAAAAATAAAAATGTATAATATTGAAATAATAAGAGAAATAATTTACACTAAATAAATAAACAATGAGCAAAGCAAAAAAAAATATATATATATATACTTAAATGTTTTTTGTACTTTTGAATGAACATGTTTTAGCATTTTCAAAAACTATAGAAAGTCAAACGAAACACTTCTTTAGTAAAATGTATGAATATGTCCTAGGTGGGGAAACTCAAGACAACAATTATTGAATTGTTAACGCCTGTCAATTTTATTGGTGATAATTATAGGTGCCAATAGGTAATTGGAATCTATATATTTTGAATCAGATTGTAGGAAACAGCATAAGATAATTTTTATGAAAAGTGTCTCTTACCTCTATAGAATTACATTATCACTCATCAAAACTGCATCATAAGATCTATTCTGGTTACCTGAATTTACCAAGCAACAAACAAACAAACTGCTTTTTACAAACAGTCGGTCTTATGAACTTATTAACTTCTCTAATATGTTCGAAACTAACAATCGTTTATTAAATGTTCAAGCCTATTCCAAAATCATCGAATCTCATCAGGTTGATACCAGCTATCAACTTTCGTTCAACTAAATCCACGATATTCTAGTCTAAAAGCAGGATAGAAGCTAGGCCAGAAACTATGATCGCCCGATATTTAGAAATAGACATTTATTATAGAAAATAATCTTTCTGTATAACCCAAACATGAAGGATGATTGCTTACTACCCTTATCAGAATTTAATCGTGAAAATCAAATAAAAATGTTATAAATTTCTCAAAATCTAAGGTACTTAGGCAGAACAGATCAACCCAGAAGAAGCATATAGAATTTAAAAGTTTCAAGGGCTCTTTGGCTGGCCTAAACTTGATATAGTAAATATCAAATGGCTACGAAAAGATTTAATTTAGCTGAAAATCTCTGGCTCTTATTGATCTCACCATTTGGTAATTTTAAGAATCAGTAGTTGAGAAATTCTGAAATCTGAAGAATATAAATCACTTCCTTCAAGTATTGTATAAATTTTATTATATTGGATGTATGAATTTATTGCCATCGAATCAAGTCAATTTTTGATACCTTGCACTGAAGTGAAGCGTATTCCAGCTATGTTATTCCGAATCGAACGAAACAAAGTGGTAGAAGGGACAATGTCTGGGCTATATAACGGGTGTTGTTAACATTTTAACAGAATGACAAATGTCAGTAATTTCACGTAGTATAGTTGTAAAAATAAACCGCTTGAAAAGAAGAACTATTACTGAAATCTAATGTAAAAAGATGTGAATTAATACATATACCCAAAAAGAAGAAAATATCTGTGACTAAAAATCATCACTGCTCCCGTCAAATACCATCTATAAAAAGACATCTGCCAAGTTTTGAGCAAGATCCTGTATTCACTTTGAGTTTTGCAGTTATTTGAATCTTACTACCTCGTTCATTTTTTAAATAGAAGAATTGAAAAAAACGCATGAATGGAGCTACGAACTTCTATCCAAACTAATTTACATTTTCAAATCTAAAGAATGTTTGACAAAGTGTATGGACTTAAAATTTAACAAGTTTGCAATCTTTAATTGCCTTGTTGTCTCTGTTTGGCAGCACCAAAGCAGAGTTTGTGGACTATAATTAGACACCAGTAGAATGGAATACGTATTTTCTGTGCCGCTACACACTTTAACAGCTTTTGTGGTGTCTTATCCATTTTGGTTTCGTTGAAACCTAAAAACGTCGCCCGCCTTGCACTGGATGCAATTTTGAGCGACTCAGTTAACAGCACCAGGCGTTTGGGGCAAGTAAAAGAGAGATTGAACCTAGTGTCGTAAACGCTGTGGTTACAGTGTTGCCGGCATCCGATTGGAAGGACCATAAACAAGTTTGCAATCGTAAATTGCCTTGTTGTCTCTGTTTGGCAGTATCAAAGCAGAGTTTGTGGACTATAATTAGACACCAACAGAATGCAATACGTATTTTCTGTGCCGTTATACACTTCATCAGCATTCGTGATGTCTTATGCGTTTTGGTTTCGTTGAAACCTAAACATGTCGCCCGCATTGCACTGGATGCTATTTTGAGGGACTCAGTTAGCAGCACCAGGCGTTTGGGGCAAGTAAAAGAGAGATTGAACCTAGCGTCGTATAGATGTGGGTACAGTGTTGTCGTAAGCCGGCATCCGATTGGAAGGATCATAAACAAGTTTGCAATCGTAAATTGACTTGTTGTCTCTATTTGGCAGTACCAAAGCAGAGTTTGTGGACTATAATTAGACACTAGCATAATGAAATACGCATTTTCTGTGCCGCTATACACTTCATCAGCATTCGTGGTGTCTTGTGCATTTTGGTTTCGTTGAAACCTAAACAAAAAGGTTATTGTGCTTTTAAAGAAGTAGATATGATTTGCAAGGTGACTCACAGCGAACCGTTCAGAGTAAAAAAATAAAAAAGTTACCTAAGATATTTATGTCAAATATATATCAATTGAAAGCCAAGAGTTTATCTATTTTGAATATATATTTATGTTTTCAACATTTTTACCATTGCAATAGTTATAACTTTGCAAACTAGAAATTTGGTAAACAAAATTTTTATTGTTTTACATCGTGTGCAATTAGGTCTCAAGAAAAAAATTTCCCAAAATTCCGCATAGGTTCAGTTTATTGATGAAATATTATGTAGCATAGTATGGTGCATGTCCTAATTTAAAATATTAAAAAAAAAAATATGTATTAAGAAAAACGGATCAGGAATAACAACTAAAAATTTGGGAATAAAAAAAGATTTTTCTTAAACAATTTTGTAGTTTTGCAGTCTTGCAAAAAATTGTATTATTGGATTTTAATTCTTTTTGAATATGTTATTCTTGAATGTCATCACTATGGTATTCATATCAACTTGCTTTGAAAGACTTAATATTTTATGACAAATTTTACATTTTTAAAAGTATCCATTTTAGTATTTTTTGAAATTGTATGAAAAAATTCAAAATTTCTTTTATTTATTTTTTTTTTTTTTAATTTTACTGAAATTTAGGAGATGTTAGAAAAAAAATTGGCAAAACGATTTTCGTAATTTTTTTATCCCCATAAAAAATAATCGTGAACCGTAACTTTTTCTATGCAAAAATTCATACGAAGCTGATATTTATGATTTTTGTATAAAAAAAACAATGCAATTTTGTATAAAAAGATCGGAAAGCGATGAAAATTGGTTTGATTTTCATTGCAATATAAATTTGTATATATATATATATATATATATATATATATATTTTCACACATTTTTGGTTAAAAAATACCAAAATCTCCTCAAAATTTTTTTCTTCGTTTAATGCTATTTTTTACAAATTTTCCCTTATTTATAATCTTTATGTAATCTTCTGTGGTCAATATCTAGAAATCCTTTATTCTGAATTTATAAAAAAAAATAAGTATAAAAATACAGATTTGAAGATTCCGGCGTAACTAAAGATATCGTTATTTCGAAAATTCTGTGACGTCAAAAAGAAGAATTTTTAATATGTTATGCCTTAAGCTGAAATAATAAATACTGAACAAAATTTAAAAATTATTTTCAATAAAATAGTAAAATAGTAATAATAAAATTTTAATTTATTTCACTTATATGGCAACACTGATATATGTGATTGCTGTTAGATATTTTAAAAGCCTTTAGTAATTATTAAGTACACAAAAATTTTAGAAAATATTTACTTCACTTACGTAGACATTTTGGAAATTTATTTTCCCCATATCGGAATAAATTTTAATAATTTTGAAAATCTGATTTTAGATTTTTAATTAGCGGACAAATTTAGATAGAATTTAGATTTTCAGAAGGAGATGTCCTACATCCTTCCATTTTTTTCTATTTTTCTATGAGTTCGATTCACTGTGTGACGGTTTAAATTCCTCCTTTAGATAATTATGTCCTAAAATCGTGTTGAGGGAAGGATAATACCATAAAATTTTAAAGGGGAAATATTTCACAGACCAGTTTAATGAATGGGGAGAACATTTCACAAAACGCTATCAAGCAGCATCAGAAATATGGAATAAACCTTGTTGAACTATAAAACAAAAAGTTATACTACCTACTTACACTGCAATCACATGAATGCAGCAATCTGCCTCGGAAATTAATTAAGGTTGGGCTTCTTATATTCTAGACCAGCAATAAACTATGCCATTTCAAAGTTATGTTCGCTATGAGTTCAGAGACTCAGCAAAATATACTTCAATGCGTCCAGTAAATATATGAACTTATCCTGTGGAAAAAGCATAGTTTCTTGAGCTTGGCCATATATAGAACTAGAAGTTCTTATTTTTACAACAATAATTTCTAAGCAGAAAGCAACTATTTTTCAGTAACTATCTTTTTTTCTTAATGCAAAAAATAACAGTTCTTGTAAATTTTAACTTAAATTTTGTTCTATTCCTTCTTTTAAAGTTTCTTATAATTTATTCTCACATTCCCATCTTTATTCTCCCATTTTTTCAATTTAATAACAAAAGTTTTTCTTATTTTGTTTTCTTCCAGGTGATTATTTAGGTGAAAATAATGATTTCAATAAAGATGTCTTAAAAGCCTTTGTGGCTTTACATGATTTTACTAATTTAATACTGGTACAAGCTTTAAGGTATGTTTATTTTTTACTAATGAATTTTACATATATCTTAATTTGCTTTCAAAACTAATCAATATTTATTTTCGCTTATTTAGACAATTTTTATGGTCATTTCGTTTGCCCGGTGAAGCTCAAAAGATTGATCGGATGATGGAGTGTTTTGCTCAACGTTATTGTCAATTAAATCCCGATATATTTACCAACACTGATACCTGTTATGTTTTAAGTTTTGCCATTATTATGTTGAATACATCATTGCATAATCCATCGGTAAGTTCTTATAGAATAAAGTATACATGTTTTAAATATTACACTCTAACATGGATGCTATAACAATTCATAGTTAAATTATATTTCCCTTATGAATTAAAAAATACAAACAAAAGTATAAAATACAATTGAGCGGAATTTTAAAGGAATTGAATTATGAGAGAAATTTTCTGTAATTTGAATCCTTCAAAAAAAAAAAAAAATATGTGTAAACAAGAGGATTAAAAAGAACTAATTTATTGACTGAATCTCCTATATGAAAACTCAGAGTAGTAAAGAGTATTAAATGGGTAGAGTTGGTCATACTCGCCTTAAACATCAACCTTAAATAGTGTAAATTTATTTCGAAAATTATCTTTGTTTAGTAATTTTGTATAAGTGATTTTTCAAAATTTTATTTGCCAAAACCTTTAAGATTTAATTACTTTTCCCCTCTGATCTCTATGCTTTTTCATACTTACACTTTTAGTTTATATGTTCAATATATATTTTGTCATTACTTGTTTTTGTTTTTTGTTATATTTTTTGTAAGAAAAAACAGAAAATAAAAAAGCAAATCTGCGTGTGCCAATATTGTTTATTTTTGTCTCTATTTAGCTTTGCCAAAAAAAAGTAGACATAAAGTGTGCTCTTGTTATATTTATCGCATCACCTAATAGATCTTCCTATAGCTTCCCCACAGTTTCTTTCATTATACATTTCTTTACATAAAATATTTTTACACTGGCAAAATCATTAAGTACTCACACTTTTTTCTGCTTCTCTGCTGTCTGCCACTCATTGCACAAATATTGTGTAAAAATGCGTCATGCCGTGCTCTTTTGGTATTTCTGGCATCCCATCTATTATTTATTTTTAACGTATCGTACAAATAAAATAAGAAAATGATATTTCTTCTATTCCATTTCTAGTTTTAGTTTGAGCGATTTTTTTTTTCTTAATTAATGATCTGCCTTAAAGTGTATTTTAAATTTAAAAATCTGGGACCTAAAGAATTGAAATTCCTTAGAAGGTATTTCTTAAAAAAAGGAAAAGATACATATAAAGGAATTTATTTTAAAAATAACTTATTGGTCAAGTAGGTGGTACATTTTTCTATGCTCTTTTTAAAGAGCAAAAAACTTGTTGAAAAAAACCAATGTAATATTCAAATAGTTCGTTCAATAAAGAATTTCAGGATATCAAACATTTAAATAACATTCTAAATTTGTTTAAAATTTAATAATGATATTGAGTCTATCAATAAATACTTGTACATAAAATTTGTTTTCGAGACAAATAAATTATTCTTATTTATTTGTTGAAACTGTTTTTTTTTTTTGCCCCTTTTCAAACTTCCATTATTCATTTTCTTTTTGTCTCCTGAAAAATATTTTTATTTTGGCGATACTTTTTGCATATTTTTCAATATTTTCATTTTTAAGTAATTGTCTCGTCTGTTACCATAATTAATTTTTGTGGTATATTTTTTTGCAAATAGACACAAAAACACAAAATGTCTGTTGTGCATCTAGGAATTTCTTAATTTTTCTTGGCATATGATTGAAATTTTCATTTACAGTTTTATTTTATTATTTTTTTTTTTTTTTTTTTTTGTTATTTTAGTCTGGCTATATGTTAAAAAAAAAATGTTCAAGTTATTGGTAAAACGCAAATAGATAAATTAATAAATCATAAAGTGTTCTGTTTATTTTGAAAGTATAAAGCGCCAGAAATATTCACATGATTTATTTATGAAGTATTACCCAAATTATAGCAAACAATTGAAGGAAAAATATTTTAAGAGATCTAGCAAATTGTTAATTAAAAAATTTTAAATTGCAAAGGCAGCTATTTAGGTTTATTACTTAATATTAAAAATGAATTGAATGAGATTTTAATTTCTATCCTTTATTTTCCAGGTCAAAGACAAACCCACTGTTGAACAATTCATTTCTATGAATCGTGGCATTAACAACGGCGGTGATTTGCCCCGCACATTACTCGAATCTCTATACGAATCGATACGAACCGAACCATTTAAAATACCCCAAGATGATGGCAACGATTTAATGCATACCTTCTTTAATCCCGATAAAGAAGGTTGGCTATGGAAACAGGGTGGCAGGTATGTTTTTTCATAAATATACTTAAGTATTATTAATTTTGTTTTTCTTTTGTTACAGATATAAATCCTGGAAACGAAGATGGTTTATATTAAACGACAATTGTTTATATTATTTCGAATATACAACAGATAAAGAACCTAGAGGGATAATACCATTAGAAAATATATCGGTATGTTCAATAGAAATTTTAATTTATTAAATCATAGCCAAAAGACATAAGAACATAAACTAATTTATTGAATATACTATAATTTTGTTCATGGAATATATTGTAAATAGGCTATTGAGGACTAGATTGTAGTATAAAGACTAAACTAAAGAGCCTATATTATGGAGACTATTCCAAATACTAGTTTACAAGTCCAAAAATAAGATTATATTAGATTGTAGCCTAAACTGTATACTAATCCATTACTTGAATATAAACTAATCAGTCCATAGCCAAAACTATAGATTAATTTGTAGACTGAACTATAGATTAGTTCATTGGAAAGGCTTAAGACTACACCATAGACTAGTCAACTTATTAAACCGTAGACCACAGGCTAGTCAATAGAATACATCGTAGATTAGTCCATAGAATAATCAATAGTTTAGACAATACACAAGTCGATAGACTACACCATTGACTAGTCAATAATAGTCAATAAACTAGTCTATATTCTGAACTATATATAGGCTAGAAAAGTTAATTGACTAGTACATAGTTTGACCATAGATTAATCCATAATTTAGACTATAAGGTGGTACTGTTTGTAGTGTAGACAAACTAGTCCATTGTTTACACTATAAATAATAAATAATAAATAATATAATATAATATGATATAATATAATATAATATAATATAATATAATATAATATAATATAATAAATATTAAACTATAAACTAATCTAAAATGTATACTATAAATTCATAAATTAATCTAATTCATTGTTTTCACTAAAAAGAAAAGAATGAATTAGATTATTGACTAGCCCATAGCTTGCACTTAGACTATGGGCTAGTCAATAATCTTGGACTTGACATGTCCATTGGCTTTAATTTAATAATATTTGCAAACTCAGTTTTAAATATCTTAATTAAAATTTTCTTACATCTTTCTAATTTACAGGTTCGTGAAATTCATGATCGTAGTAAACCCAATTGTTTTGAATTATTTGCTACTGGTGGAGCAGATATAATTAAAGCATGTAAGACTGATTCTGAAGGCAAGGTGAGTAATTTCTTTTTTACTACTAAAACTTCTTTTTTACTACTAATAACTCTTCTAATCCTTTCTTTACTTACAGGTAGTTGAGGGCAAACACACTGTTTATCGTATGTCCGCCGCTACCGAAGAGGAACAACAAGAATGGATAAAACGTTTAACACAATCCATTAGCCATAATCCTTTCTATGATATTTTAGTACAAAGAAAGAAAAAAGCTTTAAGCAAAAGTTAGTATTAGCTTTAGAGAACATGATGCAACAACACATTATTAAACATTTCTTTATAAGCGTTTAAAAAAATCAAACTCCTCATCCAAAAAATTAAATGATCTAAACTAAAAAAAAACAAGTGCAAATTAAGAAAATAAATAACTAACATACATATTTTTTGAGGATCTCATAAATTTGTATACATATTTATGCTAACAGAAAAGGATTTAAAATAATTAACACTCACCATCCCTCTTAGAAGATTTATTAAAGTGAACAGAGTTTGAACTCATGTTGTTAATAAGTTTTAGTTAAAATATTCAGAAAAATCTTTATAATTTTGTGGTATAATTTATAATTTTTCTTTAATTATGTTTTTGTATTATTTTTTTTTTTCTTTTATTGATAGCGTGTTTCTTTTATATTTTTTATTTGTCCTCTATTTTTTTCTCTGTATTTATTGTTCTTCTTGATTATATTAAAAAAACAAATAATTGTGTCTTTGTAACATGTTTTGTTTTCAAGTGTAATTAGTTTAAATTAAATTAATTACTCGGTTTTTTATATTGTTATTATTTCTTGTACTATTTATTACTTTTTCCTTTTTTCTCTTTGCTCTAAATTGCTATAGAAATTTCTTTAAGATTTATAAGTAATAAAAATCATTTATTTATTTAAAAACATTTGATAAGAAAAATTTTCATAAAAAAAAAAACTTAATTGTTGCAAAATTTTAGAAAGCACAATATGTTGTTATTTCTGTACATTGTTACATGTAGAACATTTGCTAATGATCATTTCGTGTTTTCTTTTTATTTTTCTGGAAATATGTTTATTATTATTTAATTTTGTTTCTTTTTTTAAATTTATTATATTTCTTTCCAGCGCAGAATTACGATGCTGCTGTTTTTGTTGTTTTAAATGATCTAAGCAAATATCTGCAAATACTGTATTGTGTTTTCTTTAATTTAAATCCCTAATGCGTACTAAGAGGCTAATTAAAAGTTCATTAAAAGCAAGTTGTAAAAGTGTTCTGGTGATCTCTATGTTGATCTGTAATTTACTAATTTTATTGCATATTTGATTCTAATTTCAATGATGTTTGTTGAATTCAATTTTCAAAACAATAGACTTAAAAATATTCTAAAGTTTTTAATTAATATTTGTTAAATCTTGATCAATCAGTTTTTGTATTTTATCATTTATTTGGTTACCACATCGTTTTGCCATTTAGTACGCATTATAGGATTTTTTTTATAGGATTGTTTTATATCCCTCTTAAGTTGTCTATTTTATTGTGATATAATTTTTTTTATATATAAACAAACTAAAACTTAAAAAACGAACATAAATTCGACAAAAAATATAAAGAAAACTTATTAAAAAGAAACTAAAAAATGTTAAAAGAAAACGTTAGTAACATATCCCAGCTGAAAACCAATTATACTCTTATATTATAAATTTAAAAATACTTATAGATATATATAAAAAAGAAAACCCTAAAAATTATTTCAAAACAAAAGGAACTTCAGAATGTTTGTTAAATTAATTAAAAAATAATAATAAAGGCATTATTTCCCCCTTTCCTTAAGCTTTTGTTTTGTGCTCTAAATTGCCATAAAACAATATTTGTTGAATTTGATTTTGTTATTAAAACATTCATTTGAAGAGGCTTTTTATTTAAAATATATTGTATGTTTTTATAAAAAGACCCAAATGAAATAAAAACCTCATTTGGCCTTGCTTAATAAAAATTAAAAAAATGTTTTTTTGTTAAATTAAAATCTTAAATTTCGAATTTTGTTAAGTTAAAAATTAGTGACCTTTTCTTTCAGCTTAGCTTAATATTTTCGAAAAGAAAAATTCACAAATGAAAACTATATTAAAGACAACTCAAATAATTGGGTAGAATTTTGGATTAATAAAATTTAAAAACTTAATTAAATTAAAAAAAATGTTTTAAACAAAATTAGTGTTTCAATTTGTTATTAAAATAGGTAGATTTTAATTTATTTAAATCGCCTGCTAAACCGAATTTTTTTATTGAAACCTGTTGTTTGAGATTGACTCTAAGGAAAACAAATTTATTTGTAAAATTGAAATTAAAATGTAAACTTTTTATGTTTTGAGAAGAATATTT
Source organism: Protocalliphora azurea (assembly GCA_932274085.1). Classification (NCBI taxonomy): domain Eukaryota; kingdom Metazoa; phylum Arthropoda; class Insecta; order Diptera; family Calliphoridae; genus Protocalliphora; species Protocalliphora azurea. Next base: position 39,872,215 of record OW026520.1, read on the forward strand.
TATGATATGTTAGAAGGGACTTTACTTAAGAATAGTCTATAAATTAGTTTAATGACTATTCCATAAAATAGACTAACGGCCGATCTATAGAATAGTCCAAAGACTGGTGTATAGAATAGTCCACAGAATAGTATATAAAATAGTCCACAGACTAGTCTATACAACAGACTAAAGACTTTTTATAGAATAGTTCAAAGACTAGTCTGCACAATAGTTTTAAAATTAGTTGATAAAATTGACTAAAGACTAACATACTGGATAGTCCAAAGACTAAACTATATAGCCCCGTCTATAGGCTACTCCAGCTATAGCGAAAGTTCTTCCCTGGGAAAAAACATCAATTTACAATATTTGATTGGGTTAAACTTCCGGTATATCGAAATAATACTGCCTTTCAAAACATACAAAAGTTTTTTTCAATTTCAAAACTTTAGCAATCTTAATTTCTTAAAAATGTTCTATATATTTAAAAAAAGCAGAATGTCCTTAAATATTAAAATTTATATTAAGTTTTTATATATAAATTAAAAATTTATTAAAAAAAAAACGAAACAACCAAGTGCTTGTAGTATTTGTTTATAGCCACCTATAATTTTTGTTTTTCCAAACACAAAAACAAAAACTTTTTTTATTTGCAATATTATTTTATAAATCTTATAATTTAAGAAAAAAACAACAAATTAATTGTAGAAAACTAAAAAAAATGCTTTATATTTTCCTTAAAAATTATATATATACATATTTTTTTTCTTTTATGTGTAAAATTATAAACGAGATAAAAATACGTGCGCATATTGTACACAAACAGAAATTAATAAATTTATAAACAAATTACAAAAAATAAATTAGAATTATATGATGTAAGCTTAAAGAAATTCTTAAAAAACAATTAAAATATTTATTAAAAAATAAATATACAAAATATTGATATTGTGTAATAATTTACTCTTTTTATTTTAAATACTATGAAAATAATTATAAAAATGTTTAAATAAATAATATGTGATTTTAACACATATTTATAGTAGTAGCTTAAAATACATTTTGTAATTTGTATTTAAATAGTTTTTTTTATTATAATTTTTTTATTGAAAAATTTATTATTATTATTTTTGTAGCGCTTTAGTTGTATTATATATATAAAAATATTATTAGATATTAGATATTTTAGTCCTTAATATATTAAAAGAAAGAAAAAGAGAAATTTAAAATAGAAATTATTATGAAAAATGTAAAATACATACACGTACATACATATTTAATAAAATATTATTATGAAAACAAAAAATAAAAATAAACAAAATTAAATGTTTTACATAAAAATTGTGTTGTTTTTTTATTTATTGATAGTATTGAGGTTTGAAATCATCTCATAATAAATCATTTTGAAAGACCTGACTTCATTAGCTTTAATAAGATAATTATAATACGAACATGATATCTAGAATTTTTATATTGTAATTCCAATCTACTTTAGATCTATTTATGACTTGCTTATGTATTAGCTTTCCATTTATTGCCTCATTTAAAGTTATATTCAATACATCATATTTTTGCTTTAAGAAGGAATTAAGTATAATATCTACCAAATGGAGAAAATAAGCATTTTTTCATAAATATTAACCTTAAATAAAATACAAATATGTTCTACCCTACATTTTTACACTTATCAAAGTTTTACAGAAACAGTTTGCATACAAATAAAAATTTGTTAAATTTAAAATTTCTCTATGAATGAGGTTTTTTAATTTTAGGATTTAAATATTAGATAATTTAAATTTTTTACACTAACTTTATTTTCAAACAGAAAACGACCGAATATGGTTTATAGAGCTTTTTGAGAAAAATTTATAATTTAAAATCTGTATTTTGTAGTCCCAATCTACTTTAGATATATGACTTGTTTATTCATTAGCTTTTAATTTATTGTCTCATTTTAAAGTTATATTCAGTACATCATATTTTTGTTTCGAGGAGTGAATGAATAATGCTTGTCAAATGGAGAAAATAAGTATAGCATTTTTTATAAATATCAACCTTAAGTAAAATACAAATATTTTTTACCTTATTCATAACATTCTTACATTTATCAAAGCTTTACAGAAAAAGTTTGCATACAAATTTCTTTATTAAATAAAACTTTTATAAATTTAAAATTTCTCTTATGCATAAATGTATAAACACAACAAGTCCGGATTCAATTAAATTAAAGAAAAACTTAGACGGCAACAGAAAATAAACAAAAAAAATTTTATTTATTATCTTTTCATTTCCCTTATTACTTTAAACGTTTTTCAATTTTATTCACGAAATTCATATAAATATTTAAAAATATGGTAATATAATTTTTGAGAAAATGAAAGCAACAAAAAATCCGGAGAAAATTTAAAATAAAATTTTTTATACAAATTTATTTTTTAATTTTATATACACTGGTGCATATTCCCATAAACGCACATCAATTTTTTTAATCAACCTACCAAAAATAGGACTAAAAAATATTTAAGGTGCTGCAAATTAATTTTTTGTATTATTTATTGACCACTTAAAAAATTAATAACAAAAAACTTGAAATGTACATTAAATTTTTTTCATTGTGATTTTTGTAGTTTAATGCCGTTTTTTTATGGAATTTTCCTATATAAATTAGTAAACCAATTCAGCATTATTAATAATGTGCTGGTGAACCTTTGTTTTGAATAACTTCAAAAATTCGGTTTGCATTGATTCGACTAATTTTTGAAGAAAATCACTATCAATTTCTTCCCAGGCTTGCTAAGTTTTTAGTTTTAACTCCGTTATTGTCATTATGGTTCCATTATGTGCATTTCTTGCGTAAACTTTACGGGCTATGTACCCCCACAGATTCTCCATTGGATTTAAATCAGGACTGTAAGCCAGCCAGTCCAATAGTGGAATATGTTCATTAAGCCACGATTTAGATTAGTTCGAGACATGGATTGTAGCGTTATCCTGTTGGAATATGCAATCTTCATCCATTTTTTCACACATAAATAAGAGAAGAGCATCTTCCAACAGTTCAATATAAATTGCACTGTTCATTTTAGTTGGAGCAAAACATATTTTTGATTTTCCTGCAGCAGAAAAGGCTACCCAAATCATAACACTGCCTTTACCGAAATTGCGTTTCGACATACAAAATTTCGTTCGACCTCAAATCATGCCAATAGAGAGAATTGAATTTCTTTTCATCAGAAAAGATTACTTTATTACACTCACCTCTCCATTTCATTTATTTGTACGCAAATTTTAAACGATTTTCCTTTTGATGCAGTTTTAATAATGGCTTATATTTTGGTTTCTTCCATTTTATGTTACCATCTGTTCGAAAAATGTGTGCAACATGTTTGGAAGTGACAGGAAGGTTAAGTTTATTTTTTATTTGTGTAGCATTTAATTTACTGCGGATGGCTTCTTCTTTTATTTATTAATTTGCCTTTTTGTTCATTTTTGATTACCTTTTGTTGGTTTCCACACTCCGTATTTCAGCCCTTTCTTAAGAAAGTCTCGAATAACTCCTTCCGAACGATAAATTTTTATCCAATTTCTATGTTTAGAACAGCCTTTATCACGAAAATATTTAATTTGAATTTTTTTCCTGGTCTGTAAGAAAAGTTTCTTTAGGCATCCTTTAATCTGATGAAATTTCCCAATTAAAAGAAAAATATTTCCAGTAAACAAAGATGTCGTCATCAGAAGCCTACTTTAAGTGAAACAAACAAATAAACCTTTTAAAATTTTTTAATATTTTCTTGCAATAATTTTTAAAAAATTTTTTCTCGACTGCGCTTATGGGAATATTTCGCTGAAATGATCACCAATATGTTCTGATTGCTACATTAAAGATAACAACAAAAGCAAGAAACAAATATTTCTTACATAAAAAAGTAACATTATCGCGAGTTATTGTAGCAACACAACATTGTTTTTGGTTAAAAGAAACGAGTATATCTCAAAGAAAAAAAATTTAAATGCGTTTATAGGAATACGCATCAGTGTATATAATATGAAATTTTCAACAACAACATATTACTCCATATATAGAAATTTTCCTTGGATGTTCTTTCCGTAATTATGTAGCTTTCAGAATTTTATTATTTTTCTACAAAGTTTCCCTCTTTATTTAGTTGATAGTTTTCACCTAAATAAATTCTTGTCAAGAATGTAGAATGCACTCCCGAGATATTTAAAGATGTTTTTCATTCTCACCACATGTCTTTCGAATAAAACTAATGCTTTACGCTACTTGTCATGACTTATTTAGAGTATTTAGTTCAATTATTAAATAAACATATTTATCTTTTTTTGAGTTTTTTATATGTTCATTTAAAACGGATTTGATAGGTTTTATTATACTTTTAAATTTAATTTATTTATTTACTTATTTATTTATTTTTTTTCTTTCAAATTTAATTTATCTATTAATCAGCTCAATTACTTATGATTACTAAATATGTTGTTTATTTTGTTATGTTGACTGATAAATCTCGTGTGCCAAATAAATGTTAACCTGTATAATCGAATTATTTTATATTGTTGATTAACAAAAGTATATGCGTTATAATAATGAAATAACGATGTTCTTATGTCCGCCCATCTGACTTTTGAAATCCATTTTCCAAAGTCTCTCAACAACAGAGCGACAAGTATTATATCATCAATTTTTCGGACAGAGTTCATAATGTTTGCATAAGAGCTACTAAATTCTTTTTTCAAATGTATTAGAAATAGTATCTTAATTTTCTTGAAATCAACCAAATCAGTTCATAAAGAGACGAGATATGAGCGAAAATCCCATAATTATAACTTACACCATATATATATATATATATATATATATATATATATATATATATATACTATTGTATATATACTAGCTAACCCGATAAACGTTGTTTTGCCATATAACTTATTTCTAGTAAATATTTTGGTTTTGTAAGTGTTTGGGGATGGGTGGGCGTGCTTTTACTCCTTTTGCTTTATTTTACGCCCTAAACATTAAAATTAATAACCTTTAGTTCCCTCAAAACTTGAAACTATCATGAGATAATTTATTAAGAAGACATGAGTAGGGGGAGATTTTACCCGTTTTGCTATATTTTACACCCTAAATGTTAGAATTTTCAAAAAATATATATCTTTAAGTTCCTTTCACATGTTACAGTGTCTACATGCCAAATTTTAAGAAAACTGGTTGATTAGTTAAGAAGATATAGGGAGAGGGAGCTTTTACCCCTCTTGCAATATTTCCCGTCCTAAATAATAAAAATTATAAGCTATAATTCCTTCCATATGTTACACTATTTGCCTCCCTAATTTCAAGAAAATCGGTTAGTTAAGAAGATATAGATAGGGGAGCTTTTCTAAATAATAAAAAATATAGGCTGTAGTTCCTTCCAGATGTTACACTATTTTCCTGCAACAAAATTATATATCAGTTTTTCACAACAAGCTTCAAATTACTAAAACTTGATATGCATTAAAAAAAACGTATTAGTTTCGTGATTTTCAACACTACATACATATACATAAATACTTCGCAAAATATTTTTTCAAAATTGTGAAATTCCGGTACAAAAATCGATCATTCTTTTTAAAATATTACTTTGATCCAAAAAAGCTAAGAATTGGCCAATTTTATAGGGAATATTTTTAAATCATGTAACCAGAATTTATTAGATAATTTTGCACAGATAACATTTTTGTTAAAACTATTTAGTTTTAAATATGTAATTTATTTAGAAAACCAATGGTTACTAGAGAACTACAATTAGCTTAGTATTTAGCTTACTTTATAAATAATAAAATAGAAAAATATGATTTATGTAAAACTCCTACAATTACTCCCTAAAACTATAATATTTAGAAAATAAAATGCAATTCGAAAAAATACAAACAAATTTAAACACATATGTTTTTCAACAACTCAAATTTAAAAACGTTGTTGAAAATTTTGTTGCTGCTGATTAAACATCATTTGTTGGGCAGCAGCGGCCTGTTGTTGTTGCTGTTGTTGAGCAGCTGCTGCGGCAGCTGCTGCAGCCGCTTGTTGCTGCTGTTGATGATGAAAATCTTGTTGTTGCTGATGGACCTGCTGAGTTTGTTGCGGACCACCGGGTCCAGAGAGACGTACACGTTTTGAATTGGGTTCGTGCTGATGTTGTTGCTGCTGTTGCTGTTGTTGTTGTTGCTGCTGTTGTTGCTGTTGCTGCTGCTGTTGTTGTTGCTGGCGTTTATTGTCCGACTTATCTTCTTGATCATCATCAGTTAGAAACTCTCGCTTGGGATACGGTATAGCACAGCCGGCAAAAACATCTTGTGTGGGTAGAGGATCTTCTTGGAAGTAAGGATCCTGCATGGCTTGTTCGGAAGTTATACGTTTATTGGGATCCATGAGCAGTAATCTTTGAAGCAAATGGAATGCTTTACTATCAGGTTTAATTTTGTGGCGATCCATATATTTAGCTAATGAGCAAGTAGTATACGACGAACGTTTAAAGTCTTTTGTAAGCGTGTGATGTTCTGGCATTTTCTTAATATCCTCCCAATCTTTTTCTTGAGGGAAACCCATTACATTGAATATACGATCGAGCTGGTCATGATGATAGGGATTACTAGTCTTAATATCTTCTTGACGGCAGTGGAAAATGGGCTCTGATGTTAGTAACTCGGCAAAAATGCAACCAATAGCCCATATATCTATAGCTTTAGTGTAGTGTCGGGCACCCAATAACAATTCCGGGGCACGATACCAAAATGTTACTACTACAGGATCTAAATCAGCCAAGGGTTTAAGTGGAGCATTAAAGAGACGAGCAAAGCCCATATCAGCAATTTTAACTCTTCCTCTTTCTGGACCATCACCCATTACTAAAATATTGGCAGGTTTTAAATCACGATGCAGCACCCAATTGCTGTGCAAATAGTGTATGCCATCTAAGATTTGATACAATAAACTCTTAACCATTCCTTTGGGTACAACCACTGGCTTCTTGGCTGCCTTAGCGGCACGATGAAATTTAATAATATGCCACAAATCATGTTCGGCGTAATCGATTAACAGAAACACTTTGCGGTCAGTGTGTGATAAAAACACTCGTATCAAAGTGATAACATTTTGGTGCTTCAGTTCTCTTAATAAGGCAATTTCACGGCAAGCAGACATTGACAATCCTGTACCATCTATCTGTTTTAAGGCGTACTCCTTGCCATCTGAAGTCTCTTTCCATTTCGCCTTGTAAACGTGGCCATAGGTACCGCGACCCACTTTACAACCTTCATAGTTGAAAAGATCTTCCACTTTAGTGCGCTCTTTTTGCGTTTTCATTTTAAAATCGTAATCCATTTTGTAAACAAATTAATTAAGACTTTTTTAATTAAAATAAATTAAAAATTTCGCACAGAAATTACTCTCCTTTTGTTTGTTTACTTTTCGGCAAGTGGTAAAAAAAACGCCAAATCTCAAACAGCTGTTAGCAGAGTTGTAGTGAGGAGTAGTAGTTTGGTGCAACAATTGTGGTGAATTTGGTAGATAACAGGGTTTGGCTATAAAATCTTAAAATTAAACAGAAATCGTTATAATTTGAATTTATTAGAACCAAAATACGAATTTATGAACCATTATATTAAATTCAAATTTTTAGTATGAAAATTATACTTGTTATATATATTTTTTTATAATAACAAGCGCGAGTGCAAAATGGTAGAAAAGTTTTAAGAAAAATTTTGATTTTTCTATGGTGAACAAATTTTACAATTTTTTTCTTAGGTAGACGCGTATAAGGGGTACCATGATATATATAAGGAGGTAGTTCCACATCAGTTTCACAAAAATGTATTTTACTTTTAATCCAATTATTTGATATTTGTTTTTTTTTTTTTTTTTTTTTTGTAATTAAACAAAAAAGTGTTGCAACAAAAAAAAAAGGAAAAACTATTTCAGGAATATTTTTATTATGTATAATTTATTTAATGCAAATAACCACTTTTGTCTCATACATGGTATTGTTTGGACTTTGAAAAAAACGCACATCTGAGTTTTTGCTTAAATACCTAGTGTTATAGCAATTATTGAATATTTAAAAATACCCATTTAATAAATAATTTTAATATTTTTTGTCTTTTTTATTTAATTGTTAAAAATATTCTATTTGCATTAAATTAATGCATTCTCTATAAAATATGATAACTTGAAGATTACCGTTATATCGATATATTTCCGGGACAACAATATTTTTATGAACAAACTCAGAAAAAAGTAGATATTGCCATTTAACGGATTCATAAATTTCTTTGTTCCATAATATAATGTAATAGATATTTATAAGCATTCTCAAGCTAATAGAAAAAAAACTCAGATTTTTTTTAGTGTTGGCTTGCACGTGAGATGGTTATCATGGCGACAAAATGAGAGAGCGGCGCCACCTTATTATTTTTATATCATGGGGCCTACAAACCACATACAAGAGACGATGAAAACTTCATAAAATCATATATATATATATATATATATATATATATATATATATATATATATATATTTATATATAGAACAATAGTGGTAATTGTTTATAAATGCTTTTACACGACTTCATTGAAATTCTGAGCAAGTCAGATGTATATGTGCAAATTTCAAGATGATCAGTAGATCAGTTCATAATTGACCATAGCCCCCATAATAAGTGCAGGCACAAAATAAATGCAATATAATATAAATGATAATGTTAAGATAATATTACATATACATATGTTTTACAGAAATATAAATTACACCATCACCATTTTATAATAGCATACAATTGACCATAGGTCCCATGAAAGACGCCCTTCAAAGTCATTAAAAATGCAAGGTGTAGGATATCAAATTATTGGACTTGACAAGTACATGTTGTTTACTTGTTTTCCTAATAAATTTGCTGAAATTATAAACAAATTCACATCAAAAGATCATCTTATTATATTATTAAAATCATGGATACATGCCATTATACTTATACTTTTTTAGATATATTGAAACTCACAAGATAATACACGTTTTTGCAATATGAGTAAATATTATATTATTCCAATATTGGCTTATTTTCCTTTAATGTTATAAAAAAATAACGCATTTTGAAAAATCGGGTTTATATGCCCTTATACGCATCCTTGCTTCAATTTTGTGAAAATATTTTGACAAACGATAAACAGGCCAAAAGGAAGAAATAATAAAATGATATGTTAACAGTGATGTTTAAACTCATTGTGTTTTTCAAAAAAACAAGTTAAAAACTAACGTGTGTGAATATAATATAAAAAATAGAAATTTAATAAAAAGAAATACACAAACAATTTAAAGTATTTTATTATTATACATACTTTTGTAGTGAATGTACTGGACTAAAAAAAAAAACAAAAACAGCTGGTTGTTTATACACAACCACTGATGGTGTGGCCAGCCATTTGGCGGCGCTGATATGTTGGCGTATGCCGGACTGAAGCTCGCCGGATGGGGGTAGTTCTTGCCAAAAAGGCCTGGGAAACTCGTCTACCTACAAAAAAAATCATATTAGCTTACGAAAAAACAAAAAAAGAAAATGCTGAGGCCCGAAGCAGTTTAGTGGAAAACTCCCTGTTACACACAAAGGAAATATTATTTTGGCATATGTTGAGCCAAATGTTTCTCTCCCAATAGAGAATCATCGATCACCCCTTACCAATTCACTTCTTCCTGATTATTCACCGCATTATTTAAATTTAGTCTTTCATATTAAATAAGAAATCGTTTTAAAAATTCATTTTAACATTATAATACAAACGTTTTATTATAACTAGTGAATTCAAAAATTAAATTTACTTTAACATTCAAATTTCACTAATTTTTACAAAAAAAAAAAAAAAAAACAAAAATTATTACAAATAATTTCAAGGCGAAATATTTAAAATGGGAATGTCATGATGACGGAACACTAGGCCTGAGCTCAACCCTGGGAGTTTTTTTTTATTATTTAATTATACCTTTTTCTTTTAAAGTTCTTTTATTTTTAAGAGTTTTTAAATTATAGTTTTTAATGTGTTTTTTTTTTATTTTTAAGAAATTTTCATCGTACAGCAGTATAGTGAACTATGCATAGAAAGCTTAAAAGATAATACACTCACACAATAATATTTACGTCAAGTTTCCAATGATACAGCACTATGTAAGTCTATTGATATAATTACCAGAATTTTAAAATTGTTTCTAGTTGTCTATTTTTAAAATTTGATGTTAAAATTTTTAAGTGCAATTTAAATGAGTACAACTGGAAGCTTTATGTTTTCCAAACTTTCAGCCCATCTAGACGTAACATTATATGTAAGATTTTTCTGTCAGAGAATTATTTCAAGTGTACATTCAAATATTAGTATTATAAACAGTGTTGCCGCGGCAAAATTTTTTTCTAACCAAAATTTTGGAAAAAAATAACCAAATATAAAAAATTCAAAGTTATTATATAAAAATTAATATAATATTAATATATATATTCAGGTTTTAAATACTTTGCATACTAATCATAAACTTTAGTTAGTCTCTAGGAGAAAGAAGTATTTAAAATTTTACTGTTTAGAACAATTTTGTAGGGGATCGTGAAATAAAGTTTAATAATGAGAATTTAATTATTCTCACGTCCTTATAATATGATGTCGAAAACAAACCAGATTGTAATGTAGAATTGCAAAACAGCTGGGTCGAGCAGTAATAGAAAATAAGGTTGGCTTTTATAATTATGTATTCACAGAAAAATAATGTAAGAGTTATTTTTTATAGGGACTTAACCAATCTCAATTAGTAATAGGAATTCCAAAATCTAAAGGTTTAAAGCAAAAGATATTTAATTGGAAGGTTTAGCAAAAATATTCAATATCAATGATTCGTGTACCATAGGGATTGATAAAACACTTTTATTGCAGTTAAAATGTGGTACGCTTTTTAAATTTTTATTATTTATTATTATGTTGTCTTGCACAGTTTTAATAATTAAAGGTATATTTTTTATTCGCTACAGCAAGATATTGGGGAGCCCCCTAAGATTTACCAATCGACTCAGAATCTCATTAGCTGGTCGAAATTGGTTCAATATTTTTAATCTCAAATATCTCAAGTACATATAAACGTATTTCTACGGAATTCTGTACATATAAAATATTTTTAAATTCTAAAATATTCTATAAACAGTTTGTATGTACCCACATAAAATATGGCATCCAGTTTCAAAAGGATCGCTTTAAAATTAATCGTAGCTTCTATATAGGGCCCTCTCCTGAAAATCAGTTAAAAATACTTAGATCACACATAAATGTTCGTATGTTAAAAAAATTTGGCTCAAATAAGATTAAACATAGCACCCATATAATGCTCTCCCTCTCAAGTATGTATTACTTTAAGTAACATACACAATAGTCTAGGATATTATATAGTCGGTCTTCGCCTAATATACATTTTCTTTTTTATTTTTTAATTATAAGTATTTAAGTTGTTTGTTACATCGTTAGAAATTTCTCACAAAAATCTCCCAATCCATTTCACTTTTTGGTTAAATATTAGAAAATCTTTCTATTGATTTGAATTGTTTTCTTCATTTGTCAGTTAAAATTAGAATGAGAAGTTATGGGAACCTTTAGTTTTTAAATGTGTGATGAATTTTTAGCACCCTCTCTTTTTATTGTTTTTTTATTGGTAAGTTTAACAGAGTAAATAGCATTTTTGACACTAATAAAAATAAAATTTTGATTTAACAAAAAAAAAAAAAAAAATACCCAAAAATGGAAAAAAAATAAAATAACCAATGTTGGTTAAAAATAAACAAAACGGCAACACTGATTGTAAAATGTATTACGGGACTGTTGTGATGAGATTTCTCTCACGACTATATTATAAATTAACTGTCAAAAAGTGCACATATACGAAAGTTTGTTTGTGTGTGAGCATGTATATTTTGGAAATTACTAATAAAACCATGGTCTTTGAAAAATTGTTTCCTTTTAATGATTGTTCTACATTTTAAATAACATTTTATACAAATTGTGCTAAACAGGTGCGAATTTCTTAAATAAAAAGGACATGGTTACTCTGTGACTATTTGAAAATAATGATATCTTATAGAATTTATTAGAATATGAGTACCTCTTATTTAAGATTTAACATAAAATACAAACAAAATGGTTACTCTCTTTTCTCCTCTCTTAGTGTATTTCTGATCACTTTGGCAAACAGCCCGTCTAGACGTAACATAATATGTAAGATTTTTCTATCAGAGAGTGTCAAATTCGCTCTCTGAGAGAATTATTTCACGTGTAGATTCAAAAATTAGTATTATAAGATGTATTATGAGACTGTTGTGATGAGATTTCTCTACACAACCATCTTATAAGATGAACTGTCAAAACACACGGAAGTTTGTATGTGTGTGTGCTTATATATTTTGGAAATTACTAAAAAAACAATTTTTTTTGCAAAATTATTTTCTTTTAATGATTGTTTTACATTTAAAAATTTTTTTTTATAGAAATTGTGTTAAAAACGTGCGATTTTTGTAAATAAAAAGTACATGTTTGTTCTGCGACTGATTGAAAATAATGATATCTTATAGGATTTATTAGAGTACGTGTACCCCTTATTTAAGATAAAACATAATATAAACAAAATGGTTACTCTCTTCTGCTTGCGTTATCTCACATATTATATCAGCGTTAATCTCAGTTGTAGACCTGAGGAAAGCTAGAGGTAATACATTATAAAAGTCTTTCATAGCGTCATGATGATTACGTGGTGTCTATATTAGACAAATTTTTATCAAGACAAACGTGAAAATCTGTGCCTATGTATTAAAGGTAAAAGTTAAACAACTGATTATTATTATTGGTTATTACAGCTGTCAAATTGTTGTTTTTGTGCAGCTGTTGTTACCTTCCAGAAATTCGCGTCAATTTTGACGTTTGTGTTGATAAAAAATTTTCTGTATATTAGAAAATTTACGTTATCTCGAATGACATTCTATGTTTTTGAATTTAATGAGAGAAAATCTGTAACGTTATCTTAAAGGAAAGTGAAACGATTTGAGAAAATGTTGGCAAAATGATTTCTGGCCGTTTTCAATAATAAATTACCTATCATTATTTTCTTTACAGTAAATGTCATAAATTAACATATATATGAAATCCGTTGTCAAAAACTTAAGTCTAACATAGTGTCTACACTAGAGATTTTTTTATCAAGACAAAACGTGAATTTGTGGAAGGTGGCACCACTTGCACAAAAACAACAATATGGCGTGTTCATTATTGTTTTTCATATATGCAGTTTGACAACTGTTACAACCAAAATAATAATTAGCTGTTTAACTAAGGTTACATATTCGCACTGATTTTGACGTTTGTTTTGATAAAAATTTGCCTAATGTAGATACTAGGTAAGAATCTGTTAGCAAAAAATTTTATTGAAAACAAAAAGCAATTTTAGAACGTGTGATTTTTTGAGTAATTTTTTATGTTAATTTATGTTAAATGCTTTAACCATTGCTGGGAATTTTTTTAAGGATTGGTGGGTGATCGCCTTTACAATTAATACATATATTTTCACTGTATCCAGATGATTCAACTTCATATGGTTTCGATTCCGAGTTGTCCAAGCTCCTAATCTTCCTTATAATCCTAATATATTTCTTTATTTCTATAAATGTTATCTCCGTTAGAAAAATAACAAAAACTTTTCCCACGTTCAAAATTAATCTTAAAAATTTCGACTACAACCTCAAACCGAAATTTATTAATAATCTGCTGACTGTGATTCTATTTAAATATTTTCTCTTTCCGGAACCATAGAAAATCTCTCTCGAAACCAAAAAGGTTCCCTTATGCAACCTGTCGCAAACGTACATCGAAATGTCCTTGCGTAAGATGTTCGGGTAATTTTTTCCAGTATTATCAGTATTTGTCTTGTTCTGGTCCATCTGATTCATTGTTTTTATATTTTTTCTCACCAGTGAATGCTCATTAAATAAAATAATCATTTGAGAAACTTTATTTTCATTAGGGTTTGTGAGCTCATTTGTAAGCAAATTATATTCTGTTATTAAAACGCCTGACAATGTGGAAAATGCTAGGATACGAGGTGTTCATAATTATTTTTTAAAATTTTATAAATTTTTGAATTTACTTTTTTTTAGAATTTTTGTATTTCGGCTTAAGTTTATTGAATAATTGTAGAAGAATACATTGTAAAAGTTTTATTGGCAGAATGGAATGCATTTTCTAGTCCGCAACGATCTTCATCAGCACTCTTCAGCGTCCCACCGTGGTGTTCTCTGTAAACATCATCTATTTAACTTACAACTTTTCGAGAAATGTAATCCATAACTTATTTCCCTATTTTAATTTAATTTACCATAAAGCCAATATATCATGAACTATTTTGAAAAAATATTGTAAAATTCTAACCTAAATCAAAAAATTATAAAAGAAAAAGCTAGCACATTTTAAAAACTATTATTTTCGCATGCTAAACTTCTTGGAATATAATTTATACCATTTTAGATGGAGATCTTTGTGTAGATCTTATTTTTAGTCATAAATTTCAAAAACAATAGAACCATCTAGCATCTCTGCCTCAAGATAAAAATATCGTGTTAATCTTTGCTGCTTATTTAAATTTTTGTTTAATAAAAACTATAAACAATTAATTAATTTTCTTTTGTTTGCCAATATTTGCTCAAATTCAAGGTCCCAATAACTTTAGACGGATCCAGCATAAGTGCCAACAGATTTCAATTACTATCTGAAGACTATCAAGAAGAAGGAATTTTTTTCTTTAAAAAAAATTCCTCCTATAATTGTGGATTCTACCCACAGTTTTCCGAGTATTGGAACGAAAATTTTATTCTTACAGACAAAAATTTCCAGTTTTATATTTAAGAGTTGAAGGATGCTAAAAACTTTAAATTGGTTTTATTTGGCCTACCAAAACTGGATATTAAGGCAAACAATTTCTCAAATCTCATATTATGAAACCTGTAAGCGTATAAAGCAAATAGAAACAGAAAGATCTAGTTTAGATGACGTGCTATATCTGATCGAGTTCGAAAGTCAAGATGTTTCAAAAAGAAAGGTTATGAAAATTAGATATTTTTGTAATATGTCTGTGTATTGGAGAAAATGTCTAAAGGGAAACAAAGGTCCCACAAAATGCACCAAGGGTGTTATAAATAGTGATTCAAGTAGAGATACTTTTTTCTATAGCCTATTTTTGACAGATCACGTGTGAGTCGTGTCATGCTGTCATATTATTTTTGTTTAGTATTGTTTGGCATTTCATAATGGAAAGACTTACGCCTGAATAACGTTTATAAATCGTTCAACTTTATTACGAAAATTCACGTTCTGTGAGGAATGTGTTTCGTGCACTTCGCTCAAATTATGGTCAACATAATCGGCCTACTGAGCGTACTATTCGCAACACCATCACCCATTCTGAGACCCAGCATTCATTATTGGATAATATTCGACCGAATAGACCGCGTCCAGCACGCTGTGAAGAATATATAGCGGCCGTAGCTGAGAGTGTGCACGAAGACCGTGGAGAGTCGATTCGGCGCCGTTCGCAGCTGTACAAAATACTCGACCTTCGCTTCGCTCTATGGGCTCTTGAAGAGTTCCAAGAAGATCCGACGTTTTCGAGACAAATTTTGTTCAGCGATGAGGCCCATTTCTGGCTCAATGGGTATGTAAACAAACAAAATTGCCGCATTTGGGACGAAGAGCAACCTGAAGAGATTCAAGAACTGCCACTTCATACAGATAAAACAACGGTTTGGTGTGGTTTGTGGGCCGGTGGAATCATCGGTCCATATTTCTTTAAAAATGATGCCGTTGCGAACGTAACCGTCAATGGCAACCGTTATCGTGTCGTGATAACCGACTATTTGATGCCTGAAATTGAAGCTCGTGATCTCGGCGACATTTGGTTTCAGCAAGACGGTGGTACTTCCCACACATCACTCATCAGTCAATGGATTTATTCAGAGAACACTTCGGTGAGCACATAATTTCACGTTTTGGGCCGGTCGATTGGCCACCAAGATCGTGTGATATCACACCGTTAGACTTTTTCCTGTGGGGATATGTAAAGTCTAAAGTTTATGCAGACAAACCCGCTTCGATTCAGGCCTTGGAGGAAAACATCACGCGTGTCATTCGCCAGTTACTAGTCAAAATGCTCGAACGAGTCATCGAAAATTGGACCATCTGCGACGTAGCAACGGCCAACATTTGATAAACATAATCTTCAAAAAATAAATGCCAAAGAATGTTCTTTCAAATGATAATAAACATTCCCCATTAATTTTGAATTTTCTGTGTTTTTTTCTTTAAAAAAGTAGGGAACCTCGCAATGGATCACCCTATGTATGGACATGGTATTAGAAAATGTAATCGTATCGTAGTGTGTTCAGCCTGCACTGGAAATCATGATTATGGAGTTTGTTCTCCTAACAAATGTAATAGTGGTGATAGTATAATTTACAAATGTTATAACTACGTAAAAAAAACTTCAGAACGTTAATCATAGAGCTGATGATCCAAAGTGCCCAATATATATATATATATATATAGAAATACGACATCGAGTAACATTTATATCTAGGGCGACCAGTAGAAGAGCTTTGCAAAGATGTCAGAATAAGTACGACAAGCTACGATTTTTGGATATGATGCTTCAATATAACATATAATTCAAATTGTATTCAAAATGTTCATGTTATGCACGGGAATGCTTAAGGCATAACAACTAAGTCAGCAGCAGCTTCAACTTGGTGGCTATAAAATTTATAGAGAGGATCGATCTACGCATGGCTGAAGAGTTCTAATTGCAATAAAAGGTAACATTAAGCATATGCTGTTACCGAAGATAAAAACGAGTTTTGCAGAGAGCATTTCAATGCAAGTTAAGTAAGATTAATAGAAGACCAGTTATATTTACTTCAGCTTATAATCCAGTTCACACTCCCAATTTCAAGGCTGATTTGGATAAACTAACTTTATTTTCCAACGATTTTTTTATCTTCGGTGATTTGAATGCCCAACACATTGGAATTGTATGTCTGCCTTTAATCCAGATACTATATATATTACCCAAATGTTTATACTCGCTTTGGACAAAATATTAACGCTGTGCATCCGTCTATAGTAGACATTCTTTTAACAAACTCATGTCTCCCTTTTTCAAACCTTTGAATGAGACTGGTCTGCAATCAGAAACTGGATGGAAAATGAAATTAGGAGTCAGAACATTAATGAACCTGTTTCTAATTCAGGTAATATAAACTTTTATTTTAATATTTTTTTTTTTTTATTTTAATAAATAATATCCACAGCTAAAGAAGCTTTTAAAAAAAATAACTGTCGATCATAAAAATTCTTGGCATCGAGAAATCTCTAATGTTAGTAATATATTAATTAGGCAGAGAAATAAATACAAACATAAATTTCAGAAATGTAGGGATTTAAATTATAAAATCAATTACAATGGGTTTTGATGCTATTAAATAAGTTTATTGATTTCCAAAATGAATCCCAGTCAAAAAATTTATTTCAAATTTGCCTCCGGGCTCTAAAAAATTTTGGAAAGTAACAAAAGTCCTTAAAAGCAGCAATAAATTATTCACTGATCTTTATGTGAAGGGTGAAGTATTAAAGGCTGGCTTTAAAAAGGCAAATTTAATAGCAAACGTATTTGGTAACTCACACACCATTACTTTAAGTAATTATTCACCTGTGAACACAGCAGTCTCAAGATTCATTTATAATTTTAACCATACAATTCTTGATAGATCTAACGTGGAGCTTACCAATTTAGCTGCAGTTAAATCGTTTGTACTTCTACTAAAAAATAATAATGCCATTGGTTTGGATGGCATTAATAGCATTATCCTTAAAAATATGCCCTATTTTTCTTTAAAACTTTAAGTAAACTTTCAACTCTTTAATAGAAGGACATTTTCCAACAATTTTTAAGAAGGTAAAAGTTATCCCAATTCCTAAGCCAGGAAAGGATCAAAAATTACCGTCTAGAAATAATAAATAAGAGAATTTTAGACTTTTCTAATCAAAATAATATTAATAACTTTCAACAGTAAATCATCTAAAAAGAGTCGCTAATTTCATTAAAAAAAAAAACAAAATAAATCGTAAGAGAACTGAGGTTATCTTTCTTGACATCGAAAAAGCATTCGATTCAATATGGCATGATGGCCTAGTTTTTAAACTGAACACCTTCAATTGTAGAAGGTATCTCCAAAAGATAATAAAGAGTTTTTGAGATCAACGAACATTTGTTGTATCTCTCGATGCTAATATGCTATCTAGTGATAGACAAATACCTGCGGGTCTGTGGCAAGAGTCGGTATTCTTACTTACTTACTCTTTAGTCAATATATATTTCTGTTTCTATTACTGTTCGCAGGAATCAAGAAATAGCTTTTTACGTAGACAACAGTGCTTTCATTTGCTGCGGTGTCTAATGCATTAATCAAAAATTGGAAGACAGTTTAAAATTTACCCACAAATACTTTGATAAATGGAAGATTAATGTTAATGTTAGCAAAACGCAAACTTTTATATTTTTTTTTATATTTATATTATAAGGATGTTTTTATCCCACTGTAGGATAGTATCAAATCAAATATCTAGGTATTATCTCAGATAAAAACTATCAACACCTACTACATATTTGTGATAAGGTAATTAAATGCGGTCGTGCACTTCACCCCTTACTCAATAGAAGATTTAAACTTAATTTAAAAAACAAGATCCTTATTTACAAAATGTGTATTCGGCCATTTTTGACCTATGGATGCCAAGTCTGATTTAACTGATTTAACAGCTTTATAAAAATAAAGCTGTTAAATCTTATAAAATAAAATTGCAGATAATACAAAATAAAAATCTGAAAATAATTTATAACCTACACCCCAGATATTCAACTGATCTACTGTATAGAAACCTTAACCATATAATGATTTTTAATATTCTGTCATTTAATGAAAAATGCAAAACGTCTACACATGAAATAATAAGAAATTTGCTAAATAATCAGTGCGAATATATACAAGGTAACCTTAGTTAAAGAGCTGATTATTATATTGGTTGTTACAGTTGTCAAACTGCATATATAAAAAACAATAATGAATACGCCATGTTGTTGTTTTTGTGCAACTGTTGCCACCTTCCACAAGTTCGCGTTAAGTTTGACGTTTTTCTTGATAAAAAAAACGAATGTAGATACTATGTTAATTATTTAGATCAGGGATTCTGACAAGACCTTGATTCGCGGTCCAATTTTGACATTGCAATGGAAGCGCGACGCATTACAACTTTGACTATTTTAAAAACCAGATAAATGTTATGAATATCTCTGCGTCAAAAAAAGATCGATGAGCGAAAAAGGTAGTTTCACATAAAACAATTATGTCCGTCCGGCTGTCTTTCCAGAAAATTAACCTTTAACCACAAATAGTGTTCTATTACCATGGTTTAAATAAATTAATATATTTACACTAATTCTTTAAAAAAAGGGCCATAGAATATAACTAAAAGTTTATGTGAGAGGTACCTCAAGCTAAATTTTCAAAAAATTAATAATTTGTTTCAAAACAAAAGAAAACAAAGAAAAACAAAATATATGTGACTACATGTATTTTGTTGTTGAATGAATTAGGTTTTTGACAATTGAATCAGGTTTTTTTCTCTCACATAAATATTTCAAGATTATTGGTGCAAACTTTTGTTCATTTACTATTAAAGATTAAAAAGTTACAGATTTATGAATGGAAAATCAGAAAATTTTCCCATTGTGATATGGCCTTACAAATAAAGAAATGCAAATAAGTGCTGAAATACAAATTAGCGGATCATTTTTTTATATGAAGATTTGACAACTAAACCAGAACAACAAATCTGCTCTAAATTAAAATTTATTTTATATTCGCAACGGTTTCTCAAAAGCTCTCATTTTTTTACTCTACCTTTCTGTCGGTGTTGCCGTTGTTGCAAAATAAATCATATATATTTACATTAAATTTATATAAGATAGAAAGAGAAAGAAAGCTTTGCTTTATATTTTTTATGTATGGAGTTTAAGAGAGGGAGAGAATAGTTTTTCATATATGTAGTTTTATTGTTGAATTAACAAAAGAAAAATTTATGTAAAAAGCCGTTTTCGTCTCCGCCAGGGTTTTCAGATTTTTTTGAGCCTCCGTTGCCAAATTGCTAATCAAAAATCGCCAAATTTAAATTTTATTTGGTTTTTTAAAGAAAAAATAAAAAGTTAACAAAAAAGTTTTAGTGTCGTATAATTTTTAATGATTCAAATTTCGTATAATTTATATATGTAAATTCAGCTTCAACAAAGGCAATTATAATTGCAGTAGCTAATAGTAATTAAATACATAGATACACTCATACATACATACATACATACATACATACATGCATACATACATACATACATCTCCATTTTAGGGTAACAACTTTAAAAATTTATTAACATTTATTTAAAGAAATAATTATAACATTGTATAACATTTGTTCTCTTATAGTATATTTCTACTGAGTTGAACGCAATCAGTTTTGATCAGAACACCTAAAAACGTTTTCACTGTTTTGAATTCTTTTTGCATTGTAGAATTTTCGAGTGAAATCCTGACATTTCTCAATCTAAGTTGAAGTTGAATTTATAAATTAAGGTCCTTCGTTTTGTTATATAGGCAAATGCTGAAAATAGTCGATTGCTGATAAGAATACCTATTTGTAAAATTTTTAAAATTAGCCAAACAAATCGCCACGACTTTATAAATCGCCAACAAATTCGCAATGTTGCAAAACGGAAAATGTTGTCGCCAAAAGTAATTAAAAAGCGCTATGTTTGACGAAAAATCGCCATATCTGACAACCCTGATCTCCGCCATCATTTAATTTGAACTTCTCTCTGAGAACTGGAAACAACGATCGACGCCGCTTGCTAATGTTTGGTTTCTAAATCGGAACTTTGTTAGAAAATGTTGCCAGATAAGCTTACATCATGTTTTCATTAAGTTTTATGGTAAAAAGAACGGTCACGAAACGTATCCCTTGATAATTTAGGAAATAAAACAACTTGTTTATTTTTTTTAAATATAATATTCTCTATATTTTTTAATTCTTTTTATTCAATTTTTTGTTATTATTTGTTATTTTTTTAAATTACTTTTGACTTGTAAGTTTCATGTTTCATTTTTATTTTTTTTTTCTTGTTTTTACTATATATTTTATAATAATTTAAGAATTTCATCATTTCATCTAAATATTTCAGTTAATAATACAATATAATAATAATCGTTCATTAATAATAATTTATAATAATAATTTATTAACCATGTTTTTTTAGTTTTTCATTAATGATTTTATTTTTATTATAAAGTTTTTTTGCTTTTATTTTACTTAATCATTTTGTTGATTTTTTCTTTTCTTTTTTTAATAATTATAATAAATGGTAGTAATAATGGATGATACTGTTCTCTTCATAATTTAAAAATTGTATGAATAAAAATGTTTTCTTTTCATAGTAAATTATTGAAATTTTTAAATAAAATATAAGTTTGGTTGTTTTAAAGATATAAATTATTTTGTTTTAATATATATATATTAAAGATTAATTGAAGAATATAAACAATAAATAATAACAAGCTTAAGTTTTGTTACAACTTTGGAAATAATATAATTAAGATGAAAGTTGTTTATGTTGTTTTCTTTTTTCGGTGTAGGAATATTTTTGAGAAAATTTGTAGATTTTTGCCATTCTTCAGCTTTTAACATTTTAAAACCATAGCTGAACCCTGTCTTTAATGTTTATAATCGGACAGGGTTGTGTTTTGTTTATAAGGGTTCGGAAACAAATAAAAAATATTGTGTTATTTACGTATTTAATGGCTTTTTAGTAATTATTATAATTATATATTTTGTAATTTACTTAATTATGTTTCTAATGCATATAATTGTGCGTAATTTATTATAATTATTATTTCTTTTTATAAATTTCATTTAATACTTTATGCATTTAGTAGAAATAAAAAATTTAATGATTTTAAAATAAAATGCCTGAAGTTCCTTAAAGATTTTGCTTTTAGTTTTCATATTAATTCAATTTAATTTTTATTGTTCTCAATAAATTAACAAACAAAAATTATATTCTCCTTAAATGCATTTTATATGTATTTTAGGAACTTCTTTAAAATAAAATTGATTATTTTTTTCTATATCGTTTTTAACTATTTACTCGTATGTTGTTTTATATCATAAAATTATTATTTAGTTTAAAAAATAAATTAAATATTTATAATAATATAAAAAAAGGTGAAGAGAAGGCAGTTATTAGTTGAAGTATTAATAGTTTTGTCAAATTAGTTATAACAAAAGAAATGTTTATTTTTAAAACTTATTTGGTTTTTTGGGAAATTTGAAAATCTATAACAACAGAGTGGTCATATTTTTTAGGATTGTATATACAAACAGTGTTGTACTAAAAGTATAAGTACAAAGGCATAAAATAGTATTTAAAACATTTCCTCTTTTTTTTTAATTTATTATTAGACAAATTTGACAAAACTATATTGTATATATTATTTTTCAATTTCATTTCATTTTTTATATGCATTTAAGTTTGTTCTCTTAATTCTTTGCAGAAGCATAAGTATTTAAAATATTCCTTTATTTTTTGGTAATATGAAAAAGTTGAAAGAAAACTTTTTGTATGTAATATCTGTTAAAAATATTTTAATATATATTGTTTGCTTTTTTTTTATTTATTAATTCATATATATATTTTAACTAAAATATGACTGCTGGTAGTTTTAAATTAATAATTTATTTTGTTTATTTTTTCGCTGATATTTTTTTTTGCATGACCTTTTGTTTGAGTTGTGTATTTTGTCTGTTGTGTAGAAGTATTTTAATATTTTACATTATTTCCTTGTTTTTGTTTTTTGTGTAATTTGTAAAAATGTTTAAATTTTAATCTTTTACATTTTTCCTTCTTCTTTTTCTTTAGTTTTTTTTTAAAATTCTTTAACATATTTTTTATATTATTATGTTTTTATAGCTCAGTCTTTTTACTAATGTGTTTTTTTTTGCATTTTTTCTTTCTTACTTACTTACTCTTTAGTCAATATATATTTCTGTTTCTATTACTGTTCGCAGGAATCAAGAAATAGCTTTTTACGTAGACAACAGTGCTTTCATTTGCTGCGGTGTCTAATGCATTAATCAAAAATTGGAAGACAGTTTAAAATTTACCCACAAATACTTTGATAAATGGAAGATTAATGTTAATGTTAGCAAAACGCAAACTTTTATATTTTTTTTTATATTTATATTATAAGGATGTTTTTATCCCACTGTAGGATAGTATCAAATCAAATATCTAGGTATTATCTCAGATAAAAACTATCAACACCTACTACATATTTGTGATAAGGTAATTAAATGCGGTCGTGCACTTCACCCCTTACTCAATAGAAGATTTAAACTTAATTTAAAAAACAAGATCCTTATTTACAAAATGTGTATTCGGCCATTTTTGACCTATGGATGCCAAGTCTGATTTAACTGATTTAACAGCTTTATAAAAATAAAGCTGTTAAATCTTATAAAATAAAATTGCAGATAATACAAAATAAAAATCTGAAAATAATTTATAACCTACACCCCAGATATTCAACTGATCTACTGTATAGAAACCTTAACCATATAATGATTTTTAATATTCTGTCATTTAATGAAAAATGCAAAACGTCTACACATGAAATAATAAGAAATTTGCTAAATAATCAGTGCGAATATATACAAGGTAACCTTAGTTAAAGAGCTGATTATTATATTGGTTGTTACAGTTGTCAAACTGCATATATAAAAAACAATAATGAATACGCCATGTTGTTGTTTTTGTGCAACTGTTGCCACCTTCCACAAGTTCGCGTTAAGTTTGACGTTTTTCTTGATAAAAAAAACGAATGTAGATACTATGTTAATTATTTAGATCAGGGATTCTGACAAGACCTTGATTCGCGGTCCAATTTTGACATTGCAATGGAAGCGCGACGCATTACAACTTTGACTATTTTAAAAACCAGATAAATGTTATGAATATCTCTGCGTCAAAAAAAGATCGATGAGCGAAAAAGGTAGTTTCACATAAAACAATTATGTCCGTCCGGCTGTCTTTCCAGAAAATTAACCTTTAACCACAAATAGTGTTCTATTACCATGGTTTAAATAAATTAATATATTTACACTAATTCTTTAAAAAAAGGGCCATAGAATATAACTAAAAGTTTATGTGAGAGGTACCTCAAGCTAAATTTTCAAAAAATTAATAATTTGTTTCAAAACAAAAGAAAACAAAGAAAAACAAAATATATGTGACTACATGTATTTTGTTGTTGAATGAATTAGGTTTTTGACAATTGAATCAGGTTTTTTTCTCTCACATAAATATTTCAAGATTATTGGTGCAAACTTTTGTTCATTTACTATTAAAGATTAAAAAGTTACAGATTTATGAATGGAAAATCAGAAAATTTTCCCATTGTGATATGGCCTTACAAATAAAGAAATGCAAATAAGTGCTGAAATACAAATTAGCGGATCATTTTTTTATATGAAGATTTGACAACTAAACCAGAACAACAAATCTGCTCTAAATTAAAATTTATTTTATATTCGCAACGGTTTCTCAAAAGCTCTCATTTTTTTACTCTACCTTTCTGTCGGTGTTGCCGTTGTTGCAAAATAAATCATATATATTTACATTAAATTTATATAAGATAGAAAGAGAAAGAAAGCTTTGCTTTATATTTTTTATGTATGGAGTTTAAGAGAGGGAGAGAATAGTTTTTCATATATGTAGTTTTATTGTTGAATTAACAAAAGAAAAATTTATGTAAAAAGCCGTTTTCGTCTCCGCCAGGGTTTTCAGATTTTTTTGAGCCTCCGTTGCCAAATTGCTAATCAAAAATCGCCAAATTTAAATTTTATTTGGTTTTTTAAAGAAAAAATAAAAAGTTAACAAAAAAGTTTTAGTGTCGTATAATTTTTAATGATTCAAATTTCGTATAATTTATATATGTAAATTCAGCTTCAACAAAGGCAATTATAATTGCAGTAGCTAATAGTAATTAAATACATAGATACACTCATACATACATACATACATACATACATACATGCATACATACATACATACATCTCCATTTTAGGGTAACAACTTTAAAAATTTATTAACATTTATTTAAAGAAATAATTATAACATTGTATAACATTTGTTCTCTTATAGTATATTTCTACTGAGTTGAACGCAATCAGTTTTGATCAGAACACCTAAAAACGTTTTCACTGTTTTGAATTCTTTTTGCATTGTAGAATTTTCGAGTGAAATCCTGACATTTCTCAATCTAAGTTGAAGTTGAATTTATAAATTAAGGTCCTTCGTTTTGTTATATAGGCAAATGCTGAAAATAGTCGATTGCTGATAAGAATACCTATTTGTAAAATTTTTAAAATTAGCCAAACAAATCGCCACGACTTTATAAATCGCCAACAAATTCGCAATGTTGCAAAACGGAAAATGTTGTCGCCAAAAGTAATTAAAAAGCGCTATGTTTGACGAAAAATCGCCATATCTGACAACCCTGATCTCCGCCATCATTTAATTTGAACTTCTCTCTGAGAACTGGAAACAACGATCGACGCCGCTTGCTAATGTTTGGTTTCTAAATCGGAACTTTGTTAGAAAATGTTGCCAGATAAGCTTACATCATGTTTTCATTAAGTTTTATGGTAAAAAGAACGGTCACGAAACGTATCCCTTGATAATTTAGGAAATAAAACAACTTGTTTATTTTTTTTAAATATAATATTCTCTATATTTTTTAATTCTTTTTATTCAATTTTTTGTTATTATTTGTTATTTTTTTAAATTACTTTTGACTTGTAAGTTTCATGTTTCATTTTTATTTTTTTTTTCTTGTTTTTACTATATATTTTATAATAATTTAAGAATTTCATCATTTCATCTAAATATTTCAGTTAATAATACAATATAATAATAATCGTTCATTAATAATAATTTATAATAATAATTTATTAACCATGTTTTTTTAGTTTTTCATTAATGATTTTATTTTTATTATAAAGTTTTTTTGCTTTTATTTTACTTAATCATTTTGTTGATTTTTTCTTTTCTTTTTTTAATAATTATAATAAATGGTAGTAATAATGGATGATACTGTTCTCTTCATAATTTAAAAATTGTATGAATAAAAATGTTTTCTTTTCATAGTAAATTATTGAAATTTTTAAATAAAATATAAGTTTGGTTGTTTTAAAGATATAAATTATTTTGTTTTAATATATATATATTAAAGATTAATTGAAGAATATAAACAATAAATAATAACAAGCTTAAGTTTTGTTACAACTTTGGAAATAATATAATTAAGATGAAAGTTGTTTATTTTGTTTTCTTTTTTCGGTGTAGGAATATTTTTGAGAAAATTTGTAGATTTTTGCCATTCTTCAGCTTTTAACATTTTAAAACCATAGCTGAACCCTGTCTTTAATGTTTATAATCGGACAGGGTTGTGTTTTGTTTATAAGGGTTCGGAAACAAATAAAAAATATTGTGTTATTTACGTATTTAATGGCTTTTTAGTAATTATTATAATTATATATTTTGTAATTTACTTAATTATGTTTCTAATGCATATAATTGTGCGTAATTTATTATAATTATTATTTCTTTTTATAAATTTCATTTAATACTTTATGCATTTAGTAGAAATAAAAAATTTAATGATTTTAAAATAAAATGCCTGAAGTTCCTTAAAGATTTTGCTTTTAGTTTTCATATTAATTCAATTTAATTTTTATTGTTCTCAATAAATTAACAAACAAAAATTATATTCTCCTTAAATGCATTTTATATGTATTTTAGGAACTTCTTTAAAATAAAATTGATTATTTTTTTCTATATCGTTTTTAACTATTTACTCGTATGTTGTTTTATATCATAAAATTATTATTTAGTTTAAAAAATAAATTAAATATTTATAATAATATAAAAAAAGGTGAAGAGAAGGCAGTTATTAGTTGAAGTATTAATAGTTTTGTCAAATTAGTTATAACAAAAGAAATGTTTATTTTTAAAACTTATTTGGTTTTTTGGGAAATTTGAAAATCTATAACAACAGAGTGGTCATATTTTTTAGGATTGTATATACAAACAGTGTTGTACTAAAAGTATAAGTACAAAGGCATAAAATAGTATTTAAAACATTTCCTCTTTTTTTTTAATTTATTATTAGACAAATTTGACAAAACTATATTGTATATATTATTTTTCAATTTCATTTCATTTTTTATATGCATTTAAGTTTGTTCTCTTAATTCTTTGCAGAAGCATAAGTATTTAAAATATTCCTTTATTTTTTGGTAATATGAAAAAGTTGAAAGAAAACTTTTTGTATGTAATATCTGTTAAAAATATTTTAATATATATTGTTTGCTTTTTTTTTATTTATTAATTCATATATATATTTTAACTAAAATATGACTGCTGGTAGTTTTAAATTAATAATTTATTTTGTTTATTTTTTCGCTGATATTTTTTTTTGCATGACCTTTTGTTTGAGTTGTGTATTTTGTCTGTTGTGTAGAAGTATTTTAATATTTTACATTATTTCCTTGTTTTTGTTTTTTGTGTAATTTGTAAAAATGTTTAAATTTTAATCTTTTACATTTTTCCTTCTTCTTTTTCTTTAGTTTTTTTTTAAAATTCTTTAACATATTTTTTATATTATTATGTTTTTATAGCTCAGTCTTTTTACTAATGTGTTTTTTTTTGCATTTTTTCTTTTAAATCTACCTTTTAATTAAGTTTTGTATATTTTTTCTTTTACCGATTTACAAAATTAAAATATTGTTAGCATTTTCAATTGCTTTTCTACTAAAAAACACAAACATTTTTAAGTTGCTTTTCGTATTTCGTATAGTTTTTGTTACAGTGTAAATTGAGTATGTTTAAATCGCCATAAATATAAAAGCAAAGGTAGGTAGAGAAGTGAAAAATCAGGTGTCGGAAAACTTAATAATATTCAAAGGCTGCAGTAATATAGTAAGGAATATTTTAATCGTTTTACTTAAATCAGGAAAATACTTTCAAATCTCTACTAGATGAAATTAAGTAATAAAATATTCCCAAACAACGGTAAGATTGATGAGTGTTATTATATTAAATAATTTGGGGCTATAAATCTCTTTTGAACTATTTGAACTATTTGTTTTTTAATCTCAATGGATCATTTTTGTTTTTTTTAAAAAGCCCAATTAAAAATAGATAATAAGCTATCTTAAGATAAGCCAAGTTCTGTCATAATGATAATGTAGCTCCTTCCCATCGGTCCAAAATCATCAAGAATAGAGTAAAAGCAAAGTTTGTAAAAGCTTTGACAGTCAGTGTTGCCTGAAAAGTTTTGAAGTCTTATGCTAAATTTTCAAAAATAATATGCAAATATCAAAATAAAAAATTAAATTAAAAATATTTGTAGCACTGGCAGAAAACGTTATAGAATCAAATGATTTTTGCAAAAGATGCGACCAATAATACTATTTTTACAAATAGATACACCGAATAACTGAAATCCCAAAAATATCTATTAAAATCAACAGGTGCAATGCTAGTTTTCTGCAGAACTTTTACAACAACATTAACACAATATATTCATATTATATATCACTTGAAAGGAAATGGAAATCAAGTATTCAGGAAAATATTTTGTAAATTTGAGTTCGAATATTTTCGAAACGTTTATAAGTATAAAAATAATTTTAGGACACGTCATAAAGTAATTAAAGAAAAATTCAGAAATGCAAACTTCACTGTATATTTTTAAAGATAACATTTTTTATTATTGAAAATGTGGGTTTTTTTCCAGATAATTGTCTCGTCACTAAATTTACAATTTTTTTGCAATAACTTCGAAAACATACTGTTCTATCTAATTTAATTCGAAAAAGTGCCAAAACCACTAATAAATTTTATTTCACTTTTGATTTTTTTACTAATTATTATTTTCGACTAATGCTAAATGTACTGTGCTCGTTCAAAATTATACTTTATTTAAAAAAACTAATGAACATTTCAGTTTATTTTTTAATTTTAGAAGTTTTATTTTAAAAGTTAAATGGCCAAAGCGCAAAAATGTCAAGATCAAAAATGTCAAGAAGAAGGCATCTGTTCTTCAGTTACACACTTCAGCTAATAATAAGCATAACTCCTCATTTATCGATGTTTCAAATTTCAATAAAATCGGTATAGCAGTTTAAAATTTTCCCGGTCTGGTAGTTCAATTTTGCCATTAGATTGAAACTTCTTTCTCTGCTTTTAGAAGTCGATTATTATAATAATAAATATTTTCTATACTACTTATTCGATTACAAAGATTTAAATATTAATTGAAAACTTGTAACTGGGCATTTACAAAAAAACAAATAATTTTCTATAAAAGTTAAAATATTTTGTAATTTTTTCTGTATGTGTAATACAATTTTTTTTGGCGAAAAATTTGCCGATCTACGCGGGATTTTAATTCTGTATTATGTCCAAAGTGGCTTCGCGAACATAATATTTCCTTTTTAACCAATTTTTTTATAACAAAAAAATTTTCATACAAATTTCTTGATGAAATACGTTTTTCAAAAGCCTATGACTTACAAAACAATTCAATTACACTCAAATATGTTTATATGTTGTTTGAGCTAAGTTCCCCTAAAGAATTTAAGGCGAGAATTAGTTGGTTGCCCAAAATAACCCAAAGCAAAATCGCCTAAATCAAATATAGAAAAAAATCACCAAAATGAAAAATTGCCCAAAAGAAATGAAAAATTGCAAAAAAAAAAAAATTAAAAATGCCCAAATATTTACGAAAAATCACTCTCATCCAATGTCCATTATGACACTTTCTGGTATGAAAAATAATCCATTATATGATAAAATTTCTGGACAAAATCAGAAATATTCAGAATAAAACGGTTACCTAGACAGGCGGCTTTCGGCTTGACGCAGGTGTTTTCAGCTCTGGTGTATTTCAAAATCTGGCTTAACTAAATTTTACTTTACTTTCTCATGCATGTTGTAACAATTACAAATAATAATAATAATAATAATAATAATAATAATAATAATAATAAATAAAAATATAATAAATAAATAATAAAAACAAAAAATCCCCAAAATATCAGAAATGAATTACCAAAAACGAATTATAGCCCAAAAATGATGAAAAATCACCTCAAAATTTTGGGTTATGTTCCACATTTGTATGGGGATTTTTTGGGCGATTTTTCTACATTTGCTTTGGGTAATTTTGTTAGCAGCCGAATTAGTTCACATACTTAGCCAATGAATTTTGTTATACTCTATTTACAGCCAAGTTATATTTCACCTCTTAAGAGTTGCCAGATACAAAAAATTTTAATTAAGCGTTTTTTATATTTTTGTAAATTTCAAACAAATCTGCAGCCCTTGCTAGAAGCGTTAATATATGTATAAAAAAAAGAAAACTATTTAAGAAATAAAATTCATATTCAGTCCCTAAATGAAAACCTTCTTTTTTTGTTGTTTGTAATGCCGAAAAATTGACTTTGCTTTTTTTATTACTATGAAAATTTGTCTTTGATTTTATGATGCTTTTTGTTTCAATGTTTGATGATTGATTGATCTTTTCTTTTTTTAAGGTATATAATAAAGTATGGAGCTTATCTTTCTTTGGTTGTTTTATATTTTCTAATATTATTTTATGTAAAAGAATTAAAGTTTTATTTGTTAAGTGATAATGTTTGTAGTTTTTTTCCCTTTTTGTGTTTTTTATGTATAAGACTTTTGGTTTGTGGTTTTTTATTATTTATTAGTTTATTATAATTAAAAGTTAGGTTTTTATTTTATATTCTTTTTGTTAATAATAAATTTATTATTAATTAAATAACTGCTAAATTATCACTACAATTTGCAAAAGAAGAAATGTCTTATTTTTTGTTAATTTTTTCTTAATGTTTTGATGGTTTTTTCTTGAAATATCGTTACTACAATTTTTTATTTTAAAGGTTTCAATGTGAAATATGATTTTTTGTAGGATTTTTATACAAGTGTTTTTTTTTTTGGTTTTTTATTTATAAACTATTTTTTATTAAATTATTTTTATATTTATGTTTGGAAGTATGTTGGATGTTATAAACAACAATTTCTGTTATTTTTTATTTTTATGTTTTCTTTTCATTCTTTTGATGATTTACGTATAGTATAGAAAATGATTTTTTTAGGAAACTAAAAAATTTTGGAGTATTAAATTGTTTTTAAAATAAATAACCCAGTGTTTTTTGTTGTTGAAAAAAAATTTAATTAATGTTTATTTACACATTTCTTTCTTTTTTATAGTAATTGTTTTTTTTTATTATTGTTTTACATATGATTTGGTTGTAATAAATTGTAAAATCTTAACATAACTACATAATTCAATTACTAATAGTTTATAATTAAGAAGTTATTTTATTTCACTTTTAATAATATGTTTTTGTTAATTTTTTATCAATCAGCTTCTTATTTTTGGTTGTTATATACTATTATTTAAATGCTCTACTAACAATTTTTTGTTGATTTTTGAAACTTTTTTTGTCTTGACTTATTTAACTTATTTTTAGATATTATATAATAATTTGTTAAAACTCTAAAGCGATTAATGATTTTATTTTTGTTGTGGTTTCTTTTATGCCTATAAATAATTTTCAGTATTTTTTTTATTAATTTTATAAGTTTTTTTATAAACTAATTTAATGCATAAAATCTACTTATTTAATAATAACTAATGTTAATTAATGTATTTTAAATGTATATGTAATTTTATGTTTGTATTTTTTTTTCTTTAATTTATTTGTTTAAGAAGCACTTGAATATATATCGTGTTTAATGAAAAAAGTTTTATATTATTATTTTTTGGTTTTAATTTATATATATTTTTTAATGAGTATAAATATCTAAATAATAAGTCATAAGTGTAAATAGGATTAGAAAACAAAGCAATTTATAAGAAATGAAAAAGTGAAAATCTAATAAAAATGTATTTATAGCTCAATCCTGGGGCATATTTTGTAACTTAATTCGAAAATAAACTTGTTCAGTGTTTTTCTTCTATATACAGAATAACCTATCTGGTGTTGCCATATTTCTCACAAACTTTTCTTTTTATTATAAAAAGCAATTTTTCTTTTTGGATTTCAAAAACGGTTTTTATATTGAATTTTTGGTATCAAAAATAAGGAAATATATTAGCTTAAAAGAAAAATCTCCAAGATTTAATGATTTGACTACTTGGAATATGATATTAAAAACATCATTCAATTTGTCAAATATAGAGTTTCATTAAATTATAGCTTTTTAATTAAAATATGTTTTCAGATTTATGTTTTTTAAGTGAAAAATATTGTATTTAATAATTTATTTTTAAATACTTAATTTTTGATATAAAAATATAAAAAGTATTGATTTAAACTTTTAGAAAATTAAAAGAGTATAAAAGTTAAAGTTTTAAAAAGTGGCAGTTAAAAATAATTGGCAGTAAAAGTGAAGCCAAATTAAGTACAGTATAAGTATAAGTACTTCTTATACTAAAAAGCGAAAACACTTAAAAAAAAGTCGTTAATACATCAGGATTTAAAATAATTAGGTGTCGATTTTTTTTTCCATTAAATTTTGAGTCGGAAAAATACCAACTAATGATTTACTTACTGGAGCTTTGTTTAAACTAGCTCTAAAATATGTTAGGGAATTGAGCATATAACTATTTATTGAGTATAAATCTCTGGGAATATTTGAACCTTGAAATAATGTCATTTAAACCTTGAGTCACCAATCGAGAGAAAAATCACAAAAATTCCATTAAAACCTTTTAGATTTTTTTTGGATATTTTTAATATATATATATATATATATATATATATATATATATATATTATATATATTGAAAATATATTTTAAACATAAATTCTTTTTAAATTTATAATATTATTTTTAACTTGTTTAACAAAAAATATTTTTAATGCCTCATTTTGTAAAACGAAACGTTTTCAAACGACGGAAATTTGTGTGGAAAAAAATAAAATTTAAAAAAATTTCAAAGTATTCTTCATACAAATTTCAAACGTTTGAAAACGTTTCGTTCTATAAAATGAGGCCTTAAATATAAAATAATGATTTTGTATTAAAACATTTAAAAATAATGAAAAGTTTATAAAAATACATTTCGAACTTTGTTCTGATATATTTATCTACACTTTTTTACAACTCTGTTATACACATTAAAAGATGCCAGATATTCTCGAAAGGGAAAATTCAACAAAACTGTGGAATTTAGCGTTTTTTCAAAATAAACATATAAGTTAACATAAAGGAAATTATTTTTACATTTGAAAAATTAATAAAATTAAAAAGCCAAATTAAGTTTTAATTCAAAATAAACAATTTTATTATCATAAATTATAAACAAAATTATGAAATATATTTATAAAATAAACTTTATACAAAACTAATTATAAAGCAAAAAAAAAAAAAAAAAAAAACAAATTATATTTTACATAACAATACAAAGAAAATTACATTTCTTAAGAACCTATTAACAAAATTAAAATCTTGCTTAGAAAAGCTTTTTGGAAATATTTAAAGAAATTTTTAATTAAAAAATTTCCTATTTAACACTTTTTTAATTTAATTTTTTTTTCTTGGCAATTTTAACATAAATAATCAAACTAATATAAAAAAAAGAAAACTTTAGTTTTATTGTAAAAAAATAATATTTTTTATATGACTTTAGATATTTCTACGCTTTAATTTGTTGTGTATTTTTTAAACTTTTTTTAGTTAGCAATTCTACAAGTCAATAATTATTTTAATTTTATTTATGTTTAAACTAAATTTTATACAAAAGTATGTTAATTTTCTTTTTACCTATTTAATCGTAATTATAGTTTTCGTTTTAATTTTATTTTAAATGTTTCTTTAAAAATAAAGTATATGTGCTTGTTCTATATATAATTTTTGTTCTGGTATTATATTATAAAGTGTTTAATTTTCATCACTTGCTTTTGCTTTAATTCTTTATTTATTAATAATATAAAGTAAACCGATTTTTTGTCGCTTAATTAATTTTTTATTTTTTACAATTTCAGCTTTTTTTATTTTTTATAAAAAAAAAAGAAATTTGATACTATCGGTTTTTTGAAAACAATTGTTTGTAATTTATATATATTACAGTGTTTTTTTTAATTCTTATGTACAATTTGTCAGTTTAACAAGAGTTTTTTTATGTAGTGTAAAAATAATTTATTTTTTTTTTAATATTTTATAGTATAAAAACAAAAACAAAGCTAATTTAGATGTAAAAGTGAGTGCATTAGAAAATTTATTTTTTATTTTTTTTTGGTTATATCTACTTGTTGTTAGCTTAATAATGTTTGTTTTTTTCATTAATATTTATAAAAATTTGTACCAAATCACATTTGATTTTTTGCAATAAAAAATCATGAAAATTTAAGTAATAAAATAACACATTAAAATTAAATTTGAATAATTTAAAAAAAAACGGGATTTTCTTTAGTTATATGAATGTTTGAATATCCCAAGAGATATTTATTAAGTATAGAAAATATTTAATTTAAAATATTTCTGGCTATAATTTTTTATAAAAGTTTTATTGCTTTTAAAGAATTGAGCTTTTTCTTATTTTTTTTATTAATATTTTTTGTATAAAGCACTTATGTCCAAGATGTACTATAAACTAAGGCTTTCTCTGGGCGAAGATTACTTGAAGTAGATTAACAGTAAATGGTGCCAACTTATTGAACAATAAAGTTCGGATGAGCTTCAGATTTAGCTAGCAGTGATTATTCTCCATTTCACTCTAAAAAGTAGCTCGATGGAAAGACTTCTAGCCCCAATTATAGAACTGTTGAACAAACAATTGCCTATTTTCAGGAATTTAAGAAATTCTATAATTTTAAAAGGTAATAACCTAAAAAATTTTGAGTTGAGAAATAAATTATTCCCTTGCTAACAAAACTGTCCTATAGTCTAAAACTCATAGCTCATCGTAATTTTGGCATAACAATTTTATATATTTCATTTTCTCAAATATATTTCACTATAAAATTTTCACTAGATCAAATTAGATCTTGGCGCTAAGGGATTGGAACTAATCCTATTTATTTTAAGTATAGAACTGGAAATACAATAAAATTTTAATGAGAAAATTGCCAAATTTGTTTCATTCAAATCGCTATAAAGACTTAATTAAAAAAATAATTGATTTATTGCCATTCTCTCAAATATCCTCAATAAAACGATAATGAAAAATTCTTAAATTTCTCAAAACTGTTTAAAAAAAATTAAAATTTCAGCTTACAAAAATATTCGAGAAATTCATATTGCAAGCTACACTTAATTATAAAAGAAGTAATACTTTAACATTATCTCGAAATATTCTAAATAAAGTTTTAATGTGGAATTTTTCAATTTTTAAAATTTATTGAAAAAAATTTCGGCATTAGCCACGATGTCGAACGAAAAATTCGTTTCGACAATTTATATGGAAAACAAAAAATTTCAAATTTTGTTTTTGTTTCTTATATAATTTATTGAACGCAATTCCCACGAGACAGGCCGTTATTTCACGAAATGTATCTGAATTCAAAGATTTATCAATTCTTATTTAGAAAAGGTAAATTTTTTCATAGCAATGTATCTTTATTGAGAAACTTTCTTTTGAAATTTAAATATAATTTCCTAGCCTCACACGATTTAGTTTAATAACTAAATCTGTTAAAAACATTCTCTAAAAAGATTTATCTATTATATATAAATATTATTATAAATATTAGTGTTTAATGAGAATAACTCCGAAGGGTACTAAATAATTTAAAAATTGGTTTAAATTTAGTTCAGATTATGGCTATAATAAAAATTGAAAAAAATCATAAATAGTTAAAATTTTAAGTAAAACTCAAGAAAAACATTTTTATCTAAACTTCTAAGGCGATAACTGTTTACAAAGTTTTTATAATGGATATAAATCTTTACATGATTATTTTGAATACGTATATTTGTTTTGTATTAAAAATGAGATCCAGAATATGTTTCTTCTAAACATAAACTTTTATTTATAACAACTAGTGTAATTCATTTTTAATACTGAAATATTCAATAAATAAAGCCCACTTTGAGGCTTCATATCCTATTTTTGTATGTCTTCTTAAATAAAAAAAAGTTTTAAAATTTAGTGTAATTTTTTCGAGTTTTTATTTATTAAAAATTTTTTCTTTCAATTAGCAAAAGAAATCCCGTTTTTTTATATAAAGCAAAAGGGGAAAATAACTATACAAAATAAGAATGTGTGTAATAGAAAAAATAGCAAAACAAATAAAGTGTAAAAAGCGTTTTTGTTTTTTAATATAATTATAATTTACTTTTTTTTGTTTTAAGTATGGCACATAATTTATTTATTATATAAAATAATTGCAATATCATCAATTCACTTTTAGTTAATAATTTTTTATTATTTGAATAAAAAATGAAAAAGTTTGTGGCAACAAGGAAAAATTACATAAGTAGTTTTTTAAAACCTACAGGAGAGAAATTATATTTTTACCATGCATATCTCCTAAAATACTTATCAGACTTTTACAAGAAATTTTCACAGCATAGAACTTGATATAAAGAATTCAAAAATGGAAAAAATTAAATTTTTGTATATCTTAAGTTATGTAGTTTTTCCCTGTTGCCACAGAAGTATACAGTTTATGTATGATTTTTTAAAAGATAAAACAAACATTTGTTTAATACTACTTAAATATTAAGCGTTTTAAAATTAGAAAGAGAATTTGAAATAATAAACTATAAAAACTATTTCAAGTATAAAAAATATAACTAAATTTTGGGTGTAAAATAATCAACAAACTTAAAATAGTAAATAAATTTATTTTTTTATAATTTTAAAAAATTTTTAGAGGCAATATGAATAGAGTGAAGAAAAGGGTTTATAAAATGTAGTGTTATTAAGGCAAAAGTTATATAAAAAAATAATAAAATAATATAATAAAATTAAAAAAAATCTATAATTTATAGTCGTTCAAAATTTGAATATTTTAGATTCATGTTCTCAGCAACACCGGATGTTAAAAGTTGATTTTATTAACTTTATTATTGACCTAATTTTAGACCCAATAATTTATTTTTAAATTAAATTTTAAATGAGCAATAAAAAGTTTTTAAACATGTTTAGAGCCTGTTGTCTAACTTAACTTTGAATTACGTTTTCCTCATTTGTTTAATGTCAAAAATAACTGCTGAGGATTTAGAGATTTATCTGGCAACCTTGATAAGAGGTTAATTTGAATAGTACTCTTTTGTACAACCTTGTTGCTACTAACACTACATTTTATTTATTAATTTATATATTATTTCCTTTTCCTTTATCATTTAAATTATAATTATTTAGTTTTTTATATTTTAGCATAAAAAAGTATATTTGGTTACAATAATGAAAAAAAATAATAATAATAATAATAAATGTGGTTGGATGTTAAAGTGTTGTTTAAGTTATGATGCAATTTTTTCCTCAATCCTTTTTTTTTTTTTAATTTTTATATATAAAAGTATGTATTTGTTTTTTAAAGGTTTGTAAAAAAAACGCGACTAAAACTACTGCTACTACTGTAAGATGACTTTGACTACTTTTTCTTATTAAATATGAGTTTTTATGGAAATTTGTTTAAATATAGTATATATGTGTATAAATAAATAGTATAAATGTATTTATATAGTAAAATTTACAAGTTTTAATTACAAATTTTCTTGTTGTTTTTCTTTATCATTTAACTTTAACAATTTGTTTTTTTTATTATCTTAGGTTTATATAATAATTATATTAATTATACTTTATACTTATATAATATTTTTATTTATATTATATTTAAATAACTTTTTTGTTTGTTTTAATTTGCTTAGCAATATATCATTTTTACAAAGTTTTTGTTTTTTTTTTTATTTATTTTTATTGTTTAAGCATTTAAGTTAAATTTCTTTTGTCTTGTCTTGGTATTGTTTTTGTTATTATGTTAAATACTTTTTTGTTTGTCTTTTTTTATAATAATAATATTCCTTAGAATATTATGTATTCATGTGTTTAAAAATTTCCTCTTTGTTTTTGTGTAAGTTTATCTAAATGTTTTTTTTTTAATATCTTCTAAACTGTATATAATAATTGCATAAAATAAATTATTACTAAAAATGCGTTATTTTATTTATATTTAAAAAAAATTATAGTTTTTCAAAGACATTTTTAGTAAAGTATTTCTATGTTTTTTTGTAAAATGCTATAGCATTTTAATGTCTTTTTTTGTTCTTTTTGGTTTAATATTATGTCTTGTTTTTCTTTCAGTGTATTGTATATATAAATTGTTAAATAACAAAGTTTTTTTTTTCATTTTGCTTTCATATTTTTTTTATCGCCATGTTATTTTTTATTTATTTTCGTTTTGGTTTTTATAAAATAAAAAAAATGTTTTACAAATTATTATTAAATGTAAGTAAATCTTTTTGTTGTATAATAATATTGTATGTATTTACAATTGTAAATCCCTAACGATTTTTATGATTAATTTTAAATATGATTTTCTATATAAATATTACATTTTTTTTTGTGTATTGGCTGTGAGAGCGAGTAAGAGTTTGTTTTACTATTTTTCTGATTTTTTTTCCACTATGATTGATTGATTTATATTTAAGCTGCTTAAAGGTAAATGTATAAATTTTAATTTAAAATGCTTTGAATTAAAGTTTAAAAGTGTGTGAAATATTGTAAATGAATTAATAATTAAGACTAAAATTAAATTTGAGAAAAGCTTTGGCAGAGGAAAGGTCATGAAAATATAAAATAGTGTTTAGAAGCTTTTAGAAAACTGCATTTCAAATTAATTTAAGTTTGACAAATTTCTTTAGAGGATCACATAAAATAAATGGCTTGTAATTTTAAAAATTAATAAAATAAATAAATAAAAATTAATAAAAATAATGTTTAAAAACAGTTTTTAATAATGTCTTAACAAATTTTCAACAATTTTTAAAATTAAAAATACATATTTATGTCCTGTGTAACTTTCTTCCTTTAATTAAAAAGCTTAGAGAAAATTTAAAAATTGACATTAAAAGTTACTTATATTTAAAGCCGCTTTATCGCATTTAGTAATCGCAATAAAATGCTGAATTTTATAAAAATTTAAATGGGAGATATTAAGACAATTAATAATTTAAAGGTATAGTAAAAACGGATAAAAAAAAAAATATAAAGTAAATGCAAAAATTAATCAAAATAATTGTCAAAGATTGAAAAAATACTTTAAATTTATTTATTAACAAAATGTTTAAAAATTGAGATTGAAAAAATACTTTAAATTTATTTATTAACAAAATGTTTAAACCTGTTAGTTTATACTTATACTTAAGGGAGTTTACATATATTTTATTATAAAAAACAACAACATTAAAAAATGCAACGTCGCTTCAACGAAGTTTAACGTTGCAGGATTAAAGGAAATTGTGTAAGAAATGTGTCAAAGAATTTAAGGCAAAAATAGAAGCACAATTTACTAACAATTTTTCAGTAGATTGATTGCAAATATTTCGTTCACGTTAAAAATCTCGAATATTATTGAATTCGATATTAACGATCAAAAAATTTGCTCTTACTGTTTTTCTTTCCAGTCTGAATCTGAAAAGAAAATGTCACAGAATATTGTGAAAACAATTTTGAATTCGTAATTACAAATTTTCACCAAAATTTATTGATTTTACTTCCATTTGTTTTTTTAATTTTTTTTTTTTTATTTCGATTTGAAGCATGTTGATCTCACTCAGTATTTTAGATGTATAGGCAAATTGATTCTTCATATTCATTAATTTTATAACAAAGATATGATGATGGTAAGTAAATAAAAAAGTCATTCAAACTTTCAAATAGGCAGACGTTTAAAAGTTCCTTAATATTGTTGAATTTGTTAATAAAGTTCAGTACCCCATTTGTTAATTAAAATTCAAAATGTGAATTTTCCCAAATTAATCGATTTTAGTGATCTTGGTTTTCAACAATTTAACAGAGTTTTGAATTAAAAATTTAAAATTGAACTTTCATCATATCATTTTGCTTTTTGGATATAGATAAGAGGATCCCACAATATTGCTGAATTTTTTAATAAAATTTAGTCGATTTGTGTGAATTTTTAATTAAGAATTTTAAATTCAAGTTTTGTTTCCAGAATTAATTTGCTTCAATTTTACTTCTCTTACTTTAAATAAATTATTAAAGACTTTTTTATTTAAATTTCGAATTATATTTGAAGCAACATTTGGAACATGATTTCTTAAATGAATTAAATGAATGTTTGTAAAACTTTCGAACATGTAGATCTTTCCAGATCTAGAGATTATTCATCGCGAGAAATTTAGGCTAAAAACCAGAAATTTTAAAAGATCAAAGTGAAAAAAGTAGATATGCAGAGAATTTAAAATTTACTTGACATAAGGTAGCTTTTATTTAATAGAGTATTCTATAGAGTAATGGTAAATAAATAAAAATGTAATGAATTTAATGCAGGATAAACTATTTTATAGATTTTAGAAATGTGTGATTTAATACTCGAAATTGTAGAAAACTAAAATTGATTTCTGACCTAATTATTTTAAATGTATTAATGAATATTTAAATCAGTATTGTGTTATTATCTTTTAAACTAAAGAAATTTCAATTTAAATTCAAATTTGTTTTGAATAGCAAGAAATTTCTTAAAGTTATAAGTTAAATTGTTTCTTCGTAATTTGATTAAAAAAAAAAAAAAAAATTAAAAGCAACATTAAAAAAACAATAATTCATTTTTTGTTATAAATATAAGAATATTTTAAAGAAACTATTGAAATAAAAATCTTTCCATCTCTGCCAATTGCTCTTCATTAACTTTAAAACGATTTTTTTTATTTTTGCTCATATTTCTAGAACATAAATCCTAAATTTAAATTTTCATTGATTTTCATTGATTTTACTAATTCCTTTTTTATTTTCCTCGCTATGGTAATATCTATATAAATTTTTGGTTTTAGTAAAAACTACTAAATTCTGTATGTATGTAATATGTATCTTAAAACTTAAATTTAGAACAACGATGTATAATATCTCATCACATTAATTCTAAGATGTTGTCAATAAATATCATTTTCATCCCAATCGACTGACTGCAAGACTAGTTTATCTAATTCCTTCGAATCACCGGAACTACTGTTACGTCGACGACGTTTACGATGCAAATTTGACCATTTACGATTTAATTGTACCATTTGCGGTGCCGCAAACATGGCAGCAGCAGCTGCACTTAATTTTGTGGGGGTGATGGCATTGGTAAGCGTACTGCCCAGTGATGAAGATTGAGGCTGCTGTTGTATAGAATTAGAACTAGAATTGCCATTGGAGGAGCTTATGTTGAATTGTTCGCGATTATTGTTGAAAATATATTTGCGGGTGTGAGCAGCATTGTGTGAACGTTGTGCTTTAGGCGCTGTATAGGCAGCTTGATGTTGTGTTGGATAGCGATGAGAGGAAGAGTAGGAATATTGTTGTTGTGGCATTTGATGTTGTTTACTGTAAGGTGTATCGTAAGGTGGTGGCGGTGTTATCATGGCCATTGTTGAGGAATCTTCGTCTATATCTCGTTGCAATTTCAAAGGATGATTATCGCCTAAAGCTTCACGAAAATGTTTCTCTTCTTCATCACAATCCTCCTGCTGTTGTTGCTGTTGGGCTACATTAAAATTGAATTCATTGTCGAAATGATAGTCTCCATTTAAAATGTCTAAAGAACAATTGGGATATGAATAGGGTGGCATGTAGAGACCATCATCATCATCGTCATCATCATCATAATTGTCATCGTAAAAGTCTGGTGAGGATGGCACAAAATGATTCGTTGTTAAGGGATTTACTTGTACGGGTGTGGCAGGAACGGATTTAGCCAACGAGGTTTTATGTTTTCTATGTTTGTTGTTGCTACTGCTGTTATTGTAATGTTTTCTTCTTTTAGTTGTTAGTGTGGTTGTTCTAATGTCATTAAACGGCTTCTGCTGTTTAGTTGTAGTTGTTGTTGCTGTAGTAGTAGAAATAGTAGTTTTAGCAGTTTCATTTGTAGCTGTTGTTGTTGCTATTTTATTATTGGCAGTGTTTACTTTCTGTTTCGGCTTATGCGTTGATTGTGTTGTTGCTGTTTTATCAATTTCATCTATTGTTGTTGCTGTTGCTGTTGTTTGATTTTTGATTAATGGCATCGATTTGGTATTTGTGATCAATCAATCACGATATATATAACTACAATTCTTAGGGCTTTCTTGCGGACTTGGACTGCTGGATGGTGGTGCTGGACTAGAACTACTATTTGACATAACTGGCGATGAGGCCGAACTGGAGTGTTGTGGACTATTGGAACGGTGTTGAGTTACTGTAAAATATTGTAAATGTTGAAAATTTTAAAATGAGTTTATGAAGTTTATTTTTACTAATTTTTTTTCACGTTAATAACATCAAGTTGCTAGTTTTAGTCAGTTTAGAGTTTAGTTATTAGTTTAATTAGAGAGTTTAATAGAAAACTAAGGGTTAGTATAAATAAAAAAAAATTGGAAAGCATTTTTTAATGAAGTTATTTTTAATTTAAATTTAATGAATTTTAATTCATAAGATATGATCACAATTATTAAAAAAAAAAAACTTTAAAAATTTAGTTTCTGCGGAATTTTCCCCAAATTTGTTAGGAATTTCAGCATTTTCCTTTATTTAAGAAATAAAAATTTTATTTCTAAGTAAAACCTAAACAGATAAATTCAAATATTGAAATCATTACCCTTTTTGAGGATTTACAACTATATCTTATTAAAAAAATTCGAATTGTGAAATTTTTGGCTTCTGATATTTATTAAAAAAAAATAATAATAATAATAAAAATGGTTTGAATTTCAATGAAAAACGATTTCTGGTTTCTTAAAACAATTTTTTTTAATTCCCAATTTTGTAACAAAAATTTCCATTTTGACAAATTTTTTAAATTGGTGTTGAAATTTCAAAATTTCGTTTTTATTTAAAAGAAAAACGATTTTCTAGTTTGTTAAAACATTAAACAGAGACGTAAAATTTTGTTTTCCCTTCAAAAAATTAATTCCTAATTCATAAATAAAAATATCCACTTTGTGGAATTTTGAAATTTGTTTAAGAATTTCCAATTTTTGATTTTACTCGTATTTAAAAGAAAGATACTTTTCTAGCTTGCTAAAACTTTAAATAGGAAAATTCTGGTAAAAAGGAACTCTGATGGCTTTTTAAAGAAATTATTTATATTTTTAATAGCTTAGTAGATTTTGCCTCTCCCAGCAAATATTTTTAATTCCCAATTCTTTAGGAATTTTTTTCAGATTTTGGAAAAA
Organism: Protocalliphora azurea; assembly: GCA_932274085.1. Lineage (NCBI taxonomy): Eukaryota > Metazoa > Arthropoda > Insecta > Diptera > Calliphoridae > Protocalliphora > Protocalliphora azurea. The sequence continues at coordinate 39,915,887 of OW026520.1, forward strand.
CATTTAGGAATTTAACTCTTTGTTTTAATATAAAAGTAAAACGTATTATTTGCTAATCAAAACTTTAAACAGAGACATTTCAATAAATTATTTCCTAACTTGAGGTTTTTAATTTTTTTTTTTATCGAATTATTATTATTTTTTAATTAGTTAGAATTTTCTTCTAATATAATATTAATTTGGAAAAAGTCAGTTTTCTAGCTAAAATTTTAAACTTCCAAAACTTTTAATAAAGTTTCCATTTTGGGGGATTTTTGAAATTTGTATAGGAATTTAAAAGTTGTTGTCTTTATTTAAAAGAAAAACTATTTTCTAACTTGTAAAAACTTTAAACAGTGAAGTTTTAGTAAAAAAATAATTTTCCCACTTTTTAATTTTGATGAATTTTTAACGGGATTTATTATCATATAATAAATAATAAAAATGGCAATTTTATTACGGAGGGTCATCAGATTTTGTTTATATCCTTTTCATTATTATTTTTTCCAATATTTAAAAAAATGCTAATTTATTCACGATTTAAATTTTAAATTTTTAAATTTTTATAAGCAAAAAAAAAAAAACAGAAAAAAAATCTGTAAAGATAGGTAAATTTACAATGTCAATATCTCTTTACGATATAGACTATTCAAGGCTCTAATGAAGGCTAACTGAGATTCCTTTACAGGCAATAATGCAAAAGTAAATTGTTTATTTAAAAATGCACTCGTAATGCAATTGCACTTTTACAATGAATGCATTTTGACAAATTTCTACCCCTTCGATTTTGATTTTTTTTAAACATGTTTAAAAGCAATATCTTACTAGAAAATGTAGCAGTAATTGTTCTTGGACAAGGTGATCTACTACCTTTTATATTTTTTAGAAAATAAAAAAACTTATTTCTTTTGATATTTTTATTTTTAATTTTTTTGTTTATTCTCATTCAGTAATATGTAAATTTAAATGTTCATAAGTCTCTAACTATACATCGGATTTTATTAATTTAAACACCAATAATAAAGTTTATTAAAATAAATATTGTATTTTATTTTTATATGAAAAAATTTTTAGGAATATTAGTGAACCATTTTGTCCCAGAACAATTTATAATACAATTTTTAGTAAACATTATAATTTTGCATTCTAAAATTGCATTTGCATTATGAATGCATTTTTAGGTGGTAATATTATTTTGAAATGAATATGTTTAAAAATAACATATTCATCTTCTATTTGTAATTTAAATCACTAAAATCCGTTTAGAATTTATAGAAATATTCGTGTTTAAAGTTACACACTTTTTCTATTTGTTTGACTTTTCAAAAAATTAAAATCGTGAATTAATTCAAAATAATTAAAAAAAAAAAAATAAATAGGATCTTCCATAGGCTGTGCGTATGCCGAATTTTAACAAAATCCAAAGAGCTAAGAAACATTTTTGGGCGTTCTTTCATGGAATGAACGATATGTATTCATTTTTTTACTTTGGAAAATTTTTCGTTTCCCGGCAGAAAATTTTAAATTCCTAATTCTTTTATGAAAATTTCCATTTTTGAAATTATTTATAAATTTACAATTTCTGCTTATACTAAGTTTATTAAAATGTTATACAGAGAAATTCTAGAAAAAAAATATTTCCCCTTTAGATAGTCTAATAACTGTCTAAGGGAATTATATATCTTTAAATAAAATAACTACATTTATTAACTCTTTCTTTCAATACAATTTCACTTTTGCAAAAATTTTCGTTTTCCAGCAAAAAAATTTTTTTAATTCCCATTTCGTTTATGAAAATTTCCACTTAAGGAATTTTTAAATTTTTTTTCTGAATTTCAAATTTTTCTTTTTAAAAAAAATCTAGTTTCTTAAATTTGAAACAGAGAAGTTTTAGCAAAAAAATAATATCCTCACTTGGGATTGTTATGACTATAACTGAATTTCATTTTTTTTCAATATAAATGTGTGTATTTGTTTATTTTCGAAAAAAATTCCTTTCCAAATAAACATTATTAAATTCCCAATACTTTAATCCAAATTTTCACTTGGTTTCCCTCTTGGGATTTTTCGTTTCCCAGCAAAAATTTTAAAACTCCCAATTCTTAAATAAAAATTTTAAATGATAGATATTTCTAGGAAAGAATTTTCTAGTTTATTAAAAATTAAAACAAAGAAATGTTTGAAAAAAAAATAATTTATTCAAATGGTATTTGTATGATTTTTTAACAAAAATTATATTTTTTCAATAAGAATGGCAAAATTTTACGTTTTTTTTTTAATATAATTTTTCTTTAGAGAGATTTGTATTGCCCATGAAAAAATGAATACATTTCCCAATTCATTAACAAAAATGTCCAAGTTTGAAATTTTGGAATTTACTGGGAATAAAAATTGCAGATTTAAAGAAAAAAAAACTTCTGCAGTGATATGTATATATAGTTATAATAGTTAACCTTTGTAATATTTTTAGGTTTAAAAGAAAATTTTATTATAAATTAAATTCCCAAAATTGCGAAGAAGTTTTTTTTCTCTTTTTTATATTTCACTTCACAGAGTTTTCCGTCTCCTAAAGATATATCCAATTTCTAACAAATAATTCCATATTTCTGAATTTTGTAAAACTTGTTGAGAATCAAATTTGAGTTCCGACTTAAAAGAGAAATAACTATAAACTTTAAAATTGGTATAAGGATTTTTTAAGGTTTTTAAAGGGAATTTTATTTTATTTCAAAATAATTCCTAATATTATGAAGAAAATCCGTTTTTGGAAATTAATAAATTTTTTTTGGGATTTTTTTTTTGTGCTTCATAAAATTGTTTTTTTGTATTATCAAAACGTCATAATTATTTTATTTCTTTTAGTTTCCGTAATTGTACAATTAAGATCTCTTCAGATCTTTTTATACCCACCATCAAAAAGATAGTTTGTCATTACGCGTGTTACATGTCGAAAAAATCATTTAAGACCCCATAAAGTATATATATGTATATTCTGGATCCAGATAAGATTCGGAGTAGATCTAGCTATGTTCGTCTGTCTGTTGAAAGTAAGATAGGGCACGAGGGGGAACTCCTAGGAGAACGAAGTTTGACTCTAATCTTTGTCTTATATAAGGTTTGTTTGGTATTGCAAATAGACAAAATCGGTTCATAAACAAAAAAGTTATGAGCCTAATACCAGAAACACAGGGTGTCCGCTGTAACTCTAGTTTATACCTTCCAAACTAAAAATGGGTGTGATCCGCTCATTTTAACGCTAACCTTCCATATATAAATTGCTGATGGTGGGTATAACAGATTCGGCTAAGCCGAATATAACATTCTCACTTATTAGGACTGATAAAAACCTCTTGTTTATAAAAATATTAGGTTCTCTATGCATGTTGCAACATATAATATCATTATTTAATTTAATATTAATTTTGAATATTCTTATCAAATTTTTTATTTCCATAATATGGCATTTAGACACACACATATAAAACATGCATGTTGCAACATGCTTCTTTAATATACCAACATTGATTAAAAAAATATAAATTATAAAAATAATTAAATATATAAAGATATAGTGCACACAGTGGTATAAAAAAATAAATTTAAAAATTTTTTAAATAGATCTTCCAAATCTACTAAAATTAAAAAAAAAAAAAAAACTTAAAAATAACAAAAAACACACTCATATTTAGAAAAGAAATTTTTGTTGGTGGAAAATATTAAAATTCGAAAAAAATAATATAAAGAGAAATTTTAGTAAAAGTTGTAAAATTTTAATTATAAATAACTCCCATTAAAGAATAGTTGGTGATAGACATGAAAAGTAAAGACAAATAATTTTCTTAAAACTCCACTTACCAATACCATGACGGGGCGGCTGCCTTCTTAAACGGCCAAGACTTCGATTACGTGTATTAGTGTTAACAGCCTGAATTGTGAATTTGATTTGATTTTTTTGTTTCGGGTGGTATTTTATTTTATTTATTTTTTGATTTTTGGTTGATAAAAAATAAAAATAAAATAATTTGTATTTGTAACATAATAATTTGTATTTGTGTTGTTGTAATTTGGAATATTTTTTTTTTAAATTTTCTATTTTTTTGTTAAATTGTTATAATGAAAATGCAAATGATTTGAAGAGTGAGTTGAAATTAAAAGGATTTTAAAACTTATAATTTATTTGTTGTGACTATATTTTTGCTAATATTTTGTCATGCTAAAGGGGGCAAATATGGAAATGAATTAATGTGTGACATTGCTGCAGCATTTTAAATGTGTAAATATTAAAATTGTTTTAGGCTGTAACTTTAAATAAAGCAGGTGGAAATATTTCGCTTTTTAGGCCATATGTTCTTTTTTTCTTTTTGTGTGGCTATATTTTCTTTATAGAATTTCTTTCGATTATTTTATAATATGGGTTTAACATAAGCTTTAGGAAATTTAAATTTGTATGAGTGAAGTAGGTCAGATTATAATTTTTTTTCATAATATTGATAAATCTATAAAAAGATACGATTATTATGCAACAGTTTCAAAATCAGAACTTTGTTCAGTTAAACAGAAAATTTTCCAAAAATATATAACCGGGGCAACAAAAAATATTATTTAAAAAAATGTTTTACATGCATAAAAAAATATGCTCTTTTAATATTAGTTAAAATGATGGGTGGTATATTGATTTTGTCATTCCGTGTGTAACATGAGGAAAAAATCATTTAAGACCCCATAAAGTATATATATTATGGGTTCTAGTAAGATTCTGAGCCGATCTATCTATGTCTATCTGTCTATCTGTGGAAAGTAGAATAGTGCTCGGGGCCATCCCCCTAGGGTTCACCTAGGGGAAAATATTTTTTATATTTATATAAACTTTGTTTTGTATTGTATATAAAATGGGCAAAATCGGTAAAGAAAACAAAAAAGTTAAGGGCCAAATACTAGAAACAAAGGGAGTCCATTCTTTCCCGTCCACCTCCCATATAAGGTGAAATTTTAATAAGTTGCAGATGGTGGGTATACAGATTCAGTCAAGCCGAATATAACATTCTCACTTGTTCTGGCAAAATTTTAAATTATCTGCTATTCATGGTAAAAATAACTTAATTTTTTGTAGAAATTTATAAGATGAAAATATATATATTTGGTTTATAGCCAGATAATTTTAAGAATTTTGGCATCTGGACCAGAAATCCTAAAATATTATTTGTGCAACTAAAGGGTTAAATAAATACATATATAAATAGTATTGAATGAGACCTTTCCAATGATTCCCTAAAATATATATTACGATAAAAAATGTCCAAAATACTCAACTATAATAAAATAGTACTTAAAAAAATTCATTGAAAATTTTACTAAAATCTTAATTTTACGTGAATGAAAACTAATTTATGTATTAAACGTCATTTGTCTATCATATGTTGTAATTTTTTTGACAAAAAGTTAAAAATTATGTACACTGTTGATCGAAAGCTGAATTTTCGGAGGTATTTTAAAAATGACCCAGTCACGAGAACGAAGTAATTAAACCGAAATATTTTGACGATTAGTTTAAAACATATAAATCTTTAATTTTAAGGGGGTATATTTGCAACATAGAAACCGATGCACTTTTATATTATAAATATATATATTTGCCTAAATGTTTTTACGAATACAAGATTTTTTTGATTTCATTCTATATTGTGACGACAATCTTAAATTAAAAAAAAATGTTAGTCCACATTTGCTGAAGTTTCTCTACTATTCAGCATCAACTTTGATCATTATGGGCCTCTGTGTATTGTTTTTAAAAACTTTCTTAGAATTTATTGATTCAATTTTAGTTTTAGCTATAACTTGGCTCATATTGGATTTTGAAAATAGTTACAACGAGGCGTCCGAGCATGTTTGGTATAGCTCTTAAAAGCTTTTTTTTTTCTTTTTTTGGGCTTGGAATTTATTCGTGGGGGCTATGTGAAATAATGAACCAATTTCAGTAGGGTTCGTCCTCGAACTAGTGGAAAACAATATACTAATTTTAAATAATTTGTCTTTAAAAATGCGATCTGTAGTTTAATTACAAGGTTTACATGGACGGAAGGACATCGATAAATCGATTCAGAAAGTGATTCTGAGTCGAAAGAAATACTTTAAAGTGGTGGCTCGATGATTTTTTCTATGTGTTACAAACATCAGCATAATAGCATAATATTCCAACCATCTGTGGTGGTCTAGGGCATAAAAATCGTCCTTTCTTGTTCGGATAGAGAATTATCCTTTTATACTAAATCTAGTTGTTCTGATTAATTTACTATTGAACGTTTAACTTAGACTAAGATGAATTTTATTCTGTGTCAAATGTAAAATTTAATTTGTTCATCTGTATGCCAATATGTATGTATTTAATGTGTAATCAAATTACACAGTGCAACAAGAGAAGATTTCCTGAATAAGTCCAACGTAAAATGAAAGCGTACCAGTAGTCTAGCAAAACCCCTAAAGGGTTTTTCAAAGTTAGGACGAATTTCGGTTTTATGGCCTCTTGCAGTTCGTATTTTTCGGAGCCCTTTTTTCAATATGATTTTAAATAAAAATCATTTCAATTATTTAATTTAAATGTTGTTGTTTTATAGACTACTAGCATTATTATACTAGATTTTTGCTGAATGACATACCCTTTATACGTATATTTTCTTTTATAATATTATTAATTTATTTGACTTGACCTTATATCTAAACTACTGAATCGATTAAAATGAAACATTTACTTCAAGAACGTCATAATTTAAAAAATGAGATTTTTGAATTAAAGATGTAGAATTATGCGTTATATCAAGCTTTATCTTATGTAAAAATATCGTGTTTGAGAAGAGAATTGTCGTTAATTTGAAAACTTTGAATGCAATTTCTGCAAAAATAGTTTTTCTTTTAAGTATGATATTCTTGAAGTGAATGAGCGATATTTATATTCTTGGAGGAAGCACTGACTGGATGTCACCCCCATTTTATTAAAGAAAAGGTTCTTTTGTTTCTTAGCAGTCAAATTTAAAATTTCATAAAAATTTTGATTAAAGTGTGAAAAAAGTATCACAATATAATAAAAAAAAAAAAAAATATCACAATATAATAAAAAATAACATTTTATCAGCATGGGAGCTAATATTTTCTATTCCTTGTGTATGTCAAATTTCATGTGAATTGTCTTAGTAGCATCAAGAAAGTAGCAAAATTTATTTTTACCGAAAATTGTGATTTTTATATTAGCCCATAGTTTTTTCAAAAAAAAAAAAAAAAAAAAAAAAAATACTTAATATATGTGCTAAATTTCATTTTCATTTTCAAAAAAAAATTTATTGTTTACAAAAAATGGGCTTGGAATCTTTATCAATTTTATATCCAATAAATACATTGAAATTTACTGATTTAACATGTTTATTCATAGAAAATATTGTGATTGAAAAATAGTCATGACACATAAATTGTGATTATAGTCTTAAAAATCCTATTCACATAACAAAAGTTAAAAAATTTTTAGTTTTCAAAATTAAGACCTTGTATGCAGACCAGTGTTACCATTTGGCGACTTTAGTCGCCGATTGCCCCTTTTTTAATCACCTGGCAACTTTTTTTGGTCCCTTTTTTAAAATGTAACTAAATGGCGACTTTTTAAGACTATGTGCTAAATGACGAGAAACAAAGTATTTGAAATATCTCGGCTCATTATATATTAATTCCTACAAAGAAATTAATTATTTTGAGATTGTTTCACATTATATTTATGTTAAAAAAAGACTCCGAAGAATATATAAATGAATTGAAATTGTTAAAAACTAAAAAGCTGATGATAAAATTTATGAACAACTATTTAAAATATAAAATGCCGCATATTTTTTGGCCGGATTGGGAAAATTGATAAGTAGAATTATAACCTCATTTATTTTGTAATTTGACTCATAGCAATGATTCGGCGGAACTTTATTTTTCTAAATTATCACCAATGAAAAATAAATTGTCCAACAGACATAAGGTCACTAGCCATTAGTGAATCCATGTTAGACGGAGATTTCTAAGACTGCAGTCCAAGTGAAAATCTCGTATAAAAGTATAAAAGTTCGATAGATAAATAAAAAGAAAATTTTATGTTAATAAAATTTATTATAAATAAATTGTTTTGTTGTTAATAAAATTGAATTTATTTTTTTTTTTTTAAATACAAAAATTTTTGTTTTTGTTTTTATCAATAAACCAATTTTGAGGAGTTTTTAGGTATTGAAGCAGTTTGCCCCTTATTTTTTCCAAAAAATGCACTTTTTTTGCGACTTTATTTTTAATGCTTTTTAAAAATTCTCAACGGTAATGCTGATGCAGACTGTCTTAAGAGTTGTGAATTTCATAAAAAGACATTTTAATTGAAAATAAAAAAATATGAAAATAAAAAAATTTAGCTGCAGAAAAAGCAAACAAATATGTTTGGATATATTTGAAATCTTTGAGGGCCAAGGGGCGAAAACCCAGTTTTAGGTAAAATTCCTGTTGATTTTCATCGCATTTTGCGAATTAGTCATTTTTCTATTAATATTTTAAATGTTTAAACAAAATGTTTTTATTTTTTCAATTTAATTGACATGAAAAGTCAGAATTTTTACTTTACATAACATGTTAGGCATGTTTTATGACTATTTTAACAGAATATGGTTATTATCGAGTTACAAGAATAATCATAACTTTAAGTCATAATAAAATTTTAACTTTTTTAAGACTTCCTATGAATAGGCATGTAAATATTTGTTATTTGCACGCAAAGTACTCCAAAATACTCGTATCCATAAAAGCGAAATTCGAACTAACTTTGAAAAAAACCTCTGAAGGTTAAATTCATCTGGTGGTATACTTTCATTTCACGTTGCAATCAGTGATGACCCAAATTTTGTCGCATAGTGTTATTTAAATATTTCTGTGAATAATAAATTTTCAAATACAATATAAAAAAAAACTTGTTTCTACAAATATTTATCATCATTTTGTAAAGTTAAATTTAATACATTTATTCTTAAAATGTGAAAAACCCTGATCAAAGCTAAAATTGAACAGTAGTGTTGCACTTTTATTATTAACGAGAGCAAAGCTTTAAAACTATTTTAAGTATGGTCAGACTAGGCAAATATTTCACGAAATAAACATAACCAATTTGCCAAGTGTAACTAACCATAGCTCTAGTCTGATTATTTTTGAAAAAGTTATTTACTTTTTTTTAAAAAAGGTAATTTCGGTGACTGAACACTAATTTTAATTCTTGTATGCTTATAATTTGAAAACCAAAAATAATGTAATACAATTAAATTTTTTTTAAGTTTTTTTTTTTTCATGTTAAGGAGTGCGAAAAAATACTCTACTTAGTATTTATATTATAAGGAAAAAGGGTTCTGAGTTTTACTTATTAACTATGTAATATTATTTATTAATAACTAACACATTAAAAAATCATAATTCAAATAATAATATTGCACTACTTTACATTCCATTAAAAAAAAACTAAAAAAAAAAAATAATTAACAAATTCCATAATTTACTAGCAAAGTCCAAAGTCCAACCACAATTTAAATTGATGAAAAATGCTGCCGTTTTTTGAGCTTTAAGGCTGAGTTTTAAAGAAATTTAAATTAAAACAAAACAAGGATGCGGGATGGCTGATGAAAGTAAAGTAAAACCTCTTAAATAAGTACACAAATTTTAGTAACTTAACCTCTTAACAATGCAGAACAAAAAAGCTTTTCTTAAAAAAAAAGCTTAGCAAAAATATTGTATATACAAAATTAACTTAAATTAATTTAATTACTTAACAAATTGCTATGAGTGTGTTAACAATTTTTTTTCTTAAAAAAAGCCAATTTACTTAATTTTTTTTTTATATACAAACATATTAAATTTTTGGAAAAAGTTTAATAAATAAATTAAAAAAAAGCTTTAATATAATCTATTAAAAGAAATTTCAAACTCTTTTGCATTTTCGTTTTGTTCAAAACAAATTTAATTCTCATTATTTTTTTGTAAAAAAAAAAAAATCAAAAGAACAAATTATTAATTGAAATAAACAATAAAATAAACTTAAAAAAATAATAAATTGCCATTATTTACCATATTTTGGGTAATTAATCCCTGACTGGTTTCAGCCGCCCCACTCCCGTCTCAAAGGTAAACCTAATGGGAAAGAAAAAGGAAAAACAGGTAAGAAAAAAGTAGAAAGATAGTATAGATTTGTTTTGTCTTGGATGTTTTTTTTTTGTTTGTTTTTCAAATGGATTTACAAAATGAATGAATGAAGTTGAATAGTTAAATAATAATAAAAAAAAAAAACAAATTGAACGAAATAAATCAAATGGTATGATAGAAAAGATTTTAATTTCTTAATGATTATCTGATCAAATCGATTGGTGTATTTTGTTTACATTTAGTTTAAAAATAAGAACAATTTAATGTACATTAGAAAAAAGTTAAGAGATGTTTAGATAGTAGTTAGATAGATTTTAAAACAACCCCCAAAAGCTTCATGGACAGCGTTTATATTAAAATAAAACAAAAATAAAATTTATTTAAAATTAATAAATTAAGAAATTAATATTTAAATAAATTCACATGCAATTTAATTTGAAAATAAAAAGTTATGTTTTTATTGTCTTTACAAGAAAATACAATTATATCAATTCCTAAATCATTTAAAGCAATAATTTCGTAGAAACTATTTTAATATTTATTTAATATACATATATTTAGGAAAAATGAGAAATCTGAGCATATATCTTTAATTTTTTATTTAATGTTGTAAATAACAATAAATAATAGTATTTTAAATTTGGTACCAAAAACAAAAAAAAAAAAAAAAAAAAAACTAATCAATTGATTAGAATCTTTTATATAATCATCTGATTACAGGTTAAGTTTAAATATTTAATCTTCCGATCAGCTTTTCTGCATACTCAAAAGTATAATAGAATGAAGTAGTAGTATATTTAGTGGCTCAAAGAGAATAGTACCTCAGAAATTTGGAAGAAATTCGGAATTTGAAGAATCGTTTTAATAATGTAAAAAGTCAGATTAAAAAAATCTAAAAAACATTCTATACATGCTTCCAATATAAAAGTAAAAATGTGAGAGTCAGACTTTGTTTTGGAGATCTTGGAGTTCATATATCCAGAGAAATGTCAACCACATACGTATATAAAACAATACCATTCAAAGTCAATAATGAATCAATCTCATTATCAAAATAATTAATGTTTAATGACACTAGTTCGTTATCATATTATTAAATTATATGTCGTATCGTTGTATCGATGTATATCTTTTCAAGCAAAATTTTTGATGCAAAAACAAATTAATTGAAAAATTTTCCCGATATACAACAGAGATTGTGAATTGGGTAATTATGTGTTTTTATTTTGTGTATTTGTAAACGAACGGTATAAAAAAGCCGGTGGATTTTGAATCGTATTTTATTTCCTTAGTGCAGACATTCGCTGAAAGATTTTTCCAATAAAAGCCAAATATTATTTTAATAGTTATGCAAAAATTCTTGTACCTATTTTCGTGTTCTTGCGGAAAATCTAGATTAAAACTTTGTGAAAATTATACCGGTTAACATTATTTTAGGTCTCGTCTTTAAAATATAAATTGTTAAGATTCTATTCTATCAGGAGATTAGATAGTTCGGATTGCATTTAATACAGATTTCGGTTAAAGTTTACACCTTCGTTGTTGCTCAAATAGTTTGCCTTCTAAATGCAATAAAGTAGAATGTATTTGTTTGAATGTTTACCGATTATAGAGCATATATGTGGTCAAATGTTCAACGATCATCAGATCACTCATATAGAAGAAGTAGTATGTAGAAAGAATGACTGAAGAATCGCCTAAAAAATACTTTAATCTAATGAAAAGTATCCCAGTATTGCTGTTATCTCAGCCTAAAATATTTTGCATTCGTGTGGAAAACAGCATGATATAATTATCTAAAGTTTTTGAAAAAGGAGAAGCGGACTACCTCTCAAATGAATAGAAATCCTGAACACAATTTTAAAATTAAATCCGTATAAGCAGTTATATATTCTTTAGAAGTATACTCACTTCTAAACTCATATACACTGACCAAATGTTCATAATATTCAACATCAAGACTCATATATATAGTATAAGAGAATATACCACGAATGATAATAAAGAATGAAACAATTACCGATTACAACTTTGTTATTATTATTTTTTCGAACACTTCCGTAACCTTAACGTTAATGACGTCAGGTTTTTTAAATCCGACCCCAGCTCTTCAAAATTGCACTAATGCAAGGAGAAACCATATTTAGGTTTCCATTCTGAATGCTAGATACGTTTTCCATTCTGCAGGTTTATATTTTTTAGGTAGGGATTAGGGTTTGGGGTTTGGGAATGCCGGGGTTTTCCTTCAAAATATCGTCGTAAATTTTTTAATTTTCCCGGGAAAACGGGAAATTCAATAATATATAAAAGTATTACAGTTTTTAACGCCCCAATGAAAAATTTACACTATTGTACACACACTATTTCTTAAAGGCATTTTAAGATGGTAATACTGAATATTAAGATTTGTCAAAAATTCGATACAAAAGCAATATTTTAAATTATTCAAAAAGATTTGATTTTCATATGTATCAATAAGGTACTTTTTCTACATAAGATAAATAAATTTTCTAAAAAAATTAAATATAAAAAATATTGAAAGAAAAATAAAAACTAAATTGAATATAAAATCATTGTATTACATTGTATTGACACACTGATAAAATACGAAATATTATATTTTTCAAAATTATTAATACGAGTACTTCACGTCATAGAATGTCTTAAGAATTTAATGAAATCTTAAAAGAATTTTACTTTTGACAAGTTAAATTTTTGATTTTTAATTGTATTACTGGTTTATGGAAATTAATATTAAATAAGTTGCGCCTCGAAAATATAAAGAAATTTCAATCATATTTCATCATATGGAAATTTTTTAATAATATTGACATGATGGAAGTTCATTTATGTTATGTGTTTGAAAACAAATGATCCCTTTTGAAACCCTTAAAAAATTATTGTTAAAAATGTAAAAAAATTAACGACATGAAAAAATAATTCATATATTTTTTGACACCATCCAGCCTTTAAGAAAAATATTTTATGATTTTTATATAACCAAATATTACTATATTATATTGGTATAAATTGATAAAATATATAAAAATATTTTTATCCTATTTTTTGCTAGTAAATTCCTTTGAAAATTTTATCAAGAAATGTAACTTTTTTAGTACAAACGTGTTTTCCGTCAATGGAGTTTTGAAAAACTTGAGAGTGACAATGATTTACATGCCTAAAGGATTTTCATTGCATGACTTAAAAGTTATAGTGATATTAGTTATGAAGGCGATGCTAGTAACCAGATTTGACAGTTTAGCCTTTTTAAGTCAAAATCTATACTTTTTCTTTTGCTTTTAGCTTCAAAATTTTGTTTTAGCGTCTAGACTTTTTTAATTCTTAAAATTGACTTAAAAAGACTAAAATGTTAGTATTTCAGCAATGAAGAAAATAATCTCTTATTTGTTAATAGTAATTTTATTTTTACAGAATCATCTATTTAAACATTTTTGTCCAGATTATTTATATTTGACAAAAAATTTTGCCTGCGGCGCTTCATTCTCCATAACACAAATAACTTAACTAATTTTGCGGGCTTAGTATATCGTTTATAATTTTCTAATATACTTCACTAATTATAGAAATTACTTACGAACATATTTTTACATAAATCACACACAAACTTAAAAATGCTTAATCAAAATGGAAATTTAGACCAAAAATGAGGAAAAACAGTTCAAAATATCGAATAATTTTTCATATGTATTGAAATTATTTGGGTGATTTTTTACTGGGTTATTATGATGGCAGCTATTTTATGGTTTAATATAAATTTATTACAATATTTTTAACAAAATATGAAAAATTAACGAGAACGAAAAAGTTATTTTTTTTTTAAATTTAAAAAAAATGTTAACTTTTTTCCGGCCTTATTTTTTGTAGCATTTAGCCTTTTCTGACCTTTTTATACAGTTTATTTTAGTTTCTTTTTTTCTTACCTCCTGGCAACACTGCTGGTAACACTTCTAATAGTAGTATTTCTCGTTTAGTCCTTGAAATATTCATTTAAATCAAAATGTTGAATATAGAAGATAAAAAATTGTGAAGCAGAATTTTTACATATCTACTTATATAGCATTTGTGTTGACATTTTTGGTCAGCTTCATTATAAACCCAGCAAAAACTTTTTGGTTTTCCGTAATAACAACTACTTATTAAAGTAGTTTCTTGGTAATGAGGCGTCATTATTATTTGCCTACTCTGTATTGTATTAATAAGTACTCAATAGTATAATAGCACAGTAATACTGCAATCACGTGGATGAGTTGGCTAGAGCGCCGGATTAGCAACCAGAAGGTTGTTGGTTCAATCCCATTCTAAAGCTGTTAGTTTTTTATAACAAAATGTCTAAAAAGATATTTTAAACTAAATAGAGTTTTTGTCGCTTAGGATGCTATGTCCGAGATGGTGTACTGAGTAAGACGTTAGTCAGTAAAAACTAATGTTTAGTGTGTGACCAAGTTCGAGTCTCACTGACGGCAAAATTTTTTTGTTTTTTTTTTTATTTTTGTTTTCGTTTAGGTACATATTTTTGAGTACCCCTAGAGTCAAAAAATAACCACATGAATTTGTGGACATATCGAACAAAAATAACTAGTTATTCAGGCAAAAAATAAGTAGTTTATTTTTGTTTCCAATTATACCAATTTATATATATAAAGGAAATCTTAGTTAATTAGAGTTTAGGAGTCCAATATCAATTTACTACACTGTAAGTGATAATAAGTGGTTGTCTTCCAAAAACCAAAAGCGGGTTCGTAACACAATTAGTTTTGATCACCATGATGAAGGTCATAGTTTAGTACTAACAGCTAAAATAAAACGTTATGTCTTTGATTTCTACAACTCAAGTGGGTATACTTAATGGTGGATGTTCGATATGTAGAATATGTTTTTTAATATCTCAATTAAATTTCATCTCCTGTAGAAAATTTGCCAATAAAACCATTTTTTTTTTGAAAAATTTACTCATTTTCTTCTTACAAAAAGAAAATAAATTTTTTGTATGTAGTGCCTGAGGTGTTCATATGGTAACGGCCCATTCTGCCCGATCTTGGACCCGTAACTAAATTTTATATATTTATATATAATAGGAAAATATAATATAATAGGTAAATTTTCTTATCTAAATTCGGAAATTTCATCAGTATCAGAAACTAAAAACATTAATATTCTTTATAAGATATCAGTACTTTTTTCTTATAATTTAAATTTTCAAATAAGAAAAATTCCGGGAATTCTAGAGAAATTGAAGTTTTCATTCCCATTTCCATGGAAAAAAATATCACGGGAAACACCAGTAGGGATCGTAACTTCCCGGACAATGGGAAGTAGTTGTCCAACTCTCACTAGTTGGACAACTAAGACTCAAATAGGATATGATTTATTGCATTAGCAGATTTAAAACAGGATTGTAATCTAAATTTGACCAATTGCTTAATCTACAGATTAATCAACTTGAATGAATACTGACATATTATATGTCTGGAAAGAGTTTTACGGATATCGACACAATATTAAGCAATATTGTTATTCTGATTTAAAAGATATGTAGCATAAAACAATTTCATATGTGCGATAGAAAAATAGAGATATCAGAAATTAAAAAAGTATTTCCTCAGATATTGATATTATTCAAAAAATTTTTTAAACAATTTTCGTAAATCTCTTTAAAAATTTAATTTTTTTAAAAATTCATTAAAAAAATGTAGAATTAAATATGGCTGATGATCGCCTTTACCGAAGTCTTTCAGGGTGATTCAAACGTGTATTCAAACGTTAATAAATTATTTATAGCTTCAATAGGGTTGTCCAACCATTTTTGTATTGTATTAAAATAATTAAAGGGTATTCGACATTTAAACGTGCCTGAAATTATGAATGAGGACATTGTATATAATATCTTTGTCAAATGTTATTTTCCTACAATGACTAGAACAGGATGTTTTCACGTTGTTGATATTTTTATGAAATTTTTTGCCTTAAATATTAACGATATACATATAGATAAAACGATAGTTTAATAAAAATAAATAAACCCGTATTTCGTAGATTTCCCAAAAAAGTTTGTGTGGACCAAAAATATTACTTCTTATACTTTTTTTATTTTAAACATAATTTCGTTTTCCTTAGTTATTTAAATTAAAATGACGTTTTTCCCCAATTAAAAAAAAAAAAAAAAAAAAAAATATATGTAATTAATTTTTCATTAGCTATCGTTTAATGTATGTATATCTCATTAACATTAGTGAAAACGATTAAGATTTGTTTTAGGAATATTAACATAAACATTCTGTTCCAATTGTAGTAGCAAGTTAAAACTTGACCAATATGTTATAAATGATGATCGCTTGCATAATTTTACCTACGTTTAAATGCAGCTTACGAAAAAGAATGTAGGACCAACCTAAGCTTCAGTCTGTTATCTATTAAATTTCCTTATAACACACTCGCTTACATATTATAGATCGGATCAAACATTCCCATACATAACATAGAGTATTTTTGATAGCATTCCAGCTAAACATTATATGAATAACGAATAATTTGACGGACTCACTATTTAATTTTTCTCTTAACTTTTTTAATATCTTGTCAAATTTCTACGAGACAAATTCCCCATGTTGTCTATACAACACAGTGGCAACTCTTGCAAAATAATAAATCTAGTACGATCTTAATGAAACTTGGAATATCGATAGAGAAGGAGTTAGGCTTTCAGAATATTGTTGTCTGCAGTGCGTAAGTGAATCACGGCCGTCGCTACAATGGGCCAAAGTTGACTACCTCGAGAATGAAAAAGATGTCGGAACTTGTAATTTTATCAAATATGAACCGATTTTAAATATTTTAACATTTCTGTATTCTACTAAGGAAGATAAAGAAAAAACATGCCAACAGTACATTATGGTTTAAAAGATATTTCACTTTTGCAATTTTTGCCCTATAACTATCAAAATTTTTTTATAAATATTGTAAACTCTCTATAATTTTCTGAATTACTGATAAATTTATAACTTATATTCAAAAAGTCTACAATATTCTTTCAATCAATAATACTTTTTTACATGCTAGTTTTTAGTCATTCCAATAGAGTCATATAATGAACAATAAGTGCATAAAAACTTACTAATAAAAGTGTCGTTAAAACATAGTTCCCAGCTGGATTTTTTTAGCTTAATTTTCTTTAAAAAAGACTAAAATATATAAGTTTTTGTTAAAACTCACGCAGTTTTGTTCCATTTAAATGCTTTTAAAATTCTCGGGAATTTCGTCGGCGATTGAAAAATTGTAAATTTTCTGGAAATCCCGAGACCGGAAATCCCGGGATGCATTTTATATTTATAGGGCATAAAATGTGCTTTTCATTCTCAAACTGAGGAATTAGTTAACAACCACGCCTATAATATAGCGTTAAAGACTTTAGGTACTCTAATCTACTCCAAACGGCTGCTGCAAATTAAGCATCCAAAAATTGCCTCAGTACAAACTTATTCAAGTAGTTGTTTTTTAAATTAAAAAATTATATTTTGGGTTTATATGGCAGCTAATTGCTACTTAAATATTAGTGATGCCAGATGAAAAAATATGCTTTATTTATATTGTTTATTTATAGTTTTGTGAGTAAATTATTTGCAAAAAATTTTTGATTTTGCAAACTTTTTATTTGCAAATAAGAATCACGTATGAACGTAGCAAAAACACGCTGTTACAAAATGGCACTTTTTACTTTCACTCGGAAAACGATCTAATGCGAGTTGTAGACCTTCTTGAGGATATCATAAAACAATTTTGAAAAATCAAGATATTGCGAAAAAATCGTTCTTAGGGTAGTTCCTGTACAATAGATCTCGTAGCTTCATAAATTTTAAGTCAATTTAAGATTTTTAAGTTGATTTTGAAAGCAGAAGGACGTAGCTTGTTAATCATATTACTTATAATCTTATATACACACTCAAATTAAATAAATGAATTATTCACCATTTTTAAATTTATTTCCCTTTTCAAAATTTTGACTTTAATGTAAATTTCTCTGATTTTTTTTCTAAAAGACTACGAAATATCGACTATATAAAATTATCCCTATATAAAATTGCTTAAAAACTCAAAAAGTTATAAAGCATTTTCTGAACTTTATTAAAAAATTCTTCATATTATATTTTAAGACAAAATATTTTTTTTTATATCTTATACCTGGTAAATTGTTATAGATAAAACCGAACAACATAGATTCATGACTAGATATTTATGTGAGAGAAAAAAACCTGATTCAATTTTCAAAAACCTAATTCATGCAACAACAAAATACTTGTAGTCACATATATTTTGTTTTTATGTTGAAAAAAATGAGTAATTTTTTTTTTTAAATTTAGTACGAAGTGCCTGTCACTTCTAGTTGTATTCTGTGCGGAATAAGTTCTACAGTTTTTATAAAAAAAAAAAATATTAAATTTGATTATGATCACAACAAAAATGCCCTTAAAAATTTTGGCATCGGCTTTTATAGAAAAAATTGTAAAAAATTGCAGTTAAACTCGAAAAATTGTGGGAAAAATTTATTTTTTCTAGAAGTTATTTGAAAATTTGCTTTTAATATTTGACCAAAACCAAATAAATATAAAAAGGAAAAATAAACAAGAAAATAATGAAATTAGAAATACATCTATACAAGAATCTACCAAAAATATTTTTTGCGAATAACTCGAAATTTTGATTCTGATTTATAATGTCCTCAAGAACGCCTATAACCTACACTATGCCATTTCTCGAGTCATTTTTCACTGTAACAGCGTGTAATTATGAATTTCACAAAGAAAAGAGTTTTTTTGGTCTTCCTTAAAATCCAAATTAAGAATTTTTTTTATTTCATTACCCCAACGAACTAAGAAACGATACCGTATCGTAAATATCATAATTTTAAAAATATATGGTAAAAAGAACTTCAAATATTTTCTTAAAAAATTATTTAAACATTTTGTTATGTAGCCGTAAAATTTATCTATAAATGTCGTATTTTCCAAAAAAAAAAAAAAAAAAATAATAATAATAATAAAATAGCGACATCAAATTACCATTTAAGAAAGAACGGAAGTGTAACCTCTCTTTATTTGGAACAGGAGAAAAATCAAAATATAAATTTCTTTATTATCAAATTACGCTAATGATGTAAAATTTTTATTTAGTATATCATTTAGAATAATAAAAATAAACGTACCTGAAAATATTGGAAAATTATCGCGATGCGTAAATTTATCGATATCGTATATAATAATATCGTTATTTTCAAAAATATCGTTATTTTCAAAAATTATAATATCATTTTCGAGTGTATCTTTTAGAAAGCTACCTATATTATTTTAAAATTATAAATGATATTATTTTTGGGCTTCTTTATCAGCCAAATGATATCGTTCTGATAGCACTACGATATCATTTGGTCTTTTGGGACATTAAACTAATCCAAAACCTTCTCGATTAAAAATATTTCATAATACAAAGATCATATTTCACATATATAACATGCCTGCAATGTGAAATTAAACACCTTTAACTACTGCATATTTAAACACTTATATTACCACATAAAATATTTACATTAAAAAAATAAATAAAATTGTGGAAAATAAAAAAAAACACATACAAAATGATACCAACAACTAACTACATACACATTTAGTTTACAAATAATAAATATTATATTAAATAAATTATACACCAATCGACGACTGTGATCAAGCTAAATACATTTAATATTATAAAATATTAAATATAAAATCATAAATTATATAATACACATTTTATAAACATCAAATAACATTTAATAGATTATAATATAACTAATTAAAAAAAGGACTCACCTTCTTGACACTGCGAGTGGTGGAAAAGCCATCACCACGACGATAATTATCACCCTAGAAAATATTTTTGGAAAATAAATTTAAATTCAATTCAATTTTATTTTATTTGCTTCAGTTAACTTACCATAACTTGATGAGATCTTAAAGTACCGAAATTATCGCGACAACGATATGTTTGTTGTGTATTATAGCCATCGGGCTGAAATTGGAAGAATGTTTCGGAATTGGGTGCACCATGATGTTGCATGGGTTTACGTAAAGTGCTTTTTGGTGAATGCATTTTATTTTGACTTGGTGGTTGAGGTAATAAAACCGGTTCAGCGTAGGTTACCTCTTCAACTTGAGGTAATAATTTGGGTTCAGCTTGAATTCTAGAAAAACAATTAAAAATAAAATCAAAATTATTTTTTTCAAATTTAAAATTTTAATTCATAATAAATTTAGTACCAAATAAATTCTTTTAACCTTAATTTCACTTACCTATTAACATTTTGCCTTTGTTCAAAATATTCATATTCCGTATCGGGATAGGGTAAATTATCATCCTCATCCTTATGACAACGACGACCACAAAAGTAGCCGGTAAAGAAGCCTACTAACAGCGAGAATATTGAACCCGCCAAAACAGCCATCACTAAGGTTTCAACTGTATATTGAGCATTGATAATATCTGGAGAAATTTGTGGACCTTTTTTGATTAGTTTTTCGGTTGTATACATTAAATCACAGGATTTTTTTTTTTTTTGTGTGTGTGTGTGTGTTTTTTTTTTTAAATTTTGTTTAACGTTGCATGTATTAAAATATTTGTGTAAGTGTATTGATTTATTTTGTATAGTTGTAGTTGTTCATATTCATTTATGTATATGTTGTGAGGTGAATGTAAAAGTGTGTAAAAGTGGTGAATATATATTATGTATAACCAATTATTTTAAAACATCATAACGGTTTGTTTCATTGCAATATATATTTTTATTTTGGGTTGATAACAGCCAAGAGAGTAAAGAGTAATGTAGACACCAACACCAACAACATTAATTAAACATCAAACATTGATAAAATCCAATAAAAGCAAATTTGCATGTGTGTAAATGGGGTTTTGTTTTTGTAACATTTATATATTTTAAGTTTTACAACAACATGTAAAAAAGATCCAAAAATGTTTAAAAAAAAGAACAAAGAGAATAAAATACAAAAAAAGAACTTGATTAAAATTTCAACCTATTTTTTGTCTTGCTTTTTTTTCAACAGTTTAAAAAAATATTTTCTTTCATGCAAATGAATTAGAAAATTGATACTAAAATAAATAAAAAAAATATTAGTAAAATAATAAATAAATGTTAAATGTTGGCAAAAAAATAAATAAATAAATAAACTAAAAAATGCAACTCTATGCCATAATTAAATTATAAAATTACTCTGTTATTAATTACAGAGTTGTTAGAAGCTGTTGATTAAAATAGAGTTGCCTCAAGCTACTTTTTTTTTAATGTTATAAAAGTAAAAAATAAAATTTTATGTTTGTTTTTATAAGAAAAAAAATCTTTTAAACAAAACAAAATTGCATATGAATTGCATGCATGATTGTAGTTTCATGTTATATGGATTAAAAAATGTTTGAGCTTTCACCCGATATTTGTTTGGTCAACAAAAATTGAATTATGTGTACTTTTTATTAGGAAATATAAATTTTCGGTCTTCATTCCACCACGTTTCGATGCTATCAGTCTGGAACTGGGTATAATTCTGCACTCTAGCTGCAGAAAAACTTTCGGTAGATTTGATTTAAAATACGGCGATCAATTATCACTAGAGCTATTCACGGGAAATGCGGGAATTCCTGGGATTTCTTGTGTATGCAAAATGTTTATGTTTTCTAACTCCTGTACAGCTGTTTAAATATATAATGTGTTCTTAAATTTGCTTTTATTTATTTTATTTTATTTTGTTACGAATTTAAGAAATATCTTTAAGGGAATATCTAAATGTATTTGATTGTTTCTGAGTCCTATAAGTTTTTTTTTGTATAATAGATGGAAAAAATAGTTATATTTATGGGAATATTGTGAAAAGAAAACAATTTATTCAGCATTGTGGTCAAATATAATATGTTTCAGATGGACTAGTAAGAAGTAAAATCCGACATTTGAAAATGATATTTAATTTCCACCATTTTCATTTATTAAACGATTTGTAGATGTAATTTGCACTCATGTGAAAATTCTAAGAAAAGTCTCAAACAATCCTTAAATAACATATATATTTAAAGTACCAGTGAAAACGTGGACCTAAAGGTATTCAAACTATTAACAGTATATAGATTTTTTATGAGATAAATTACAAAAAAAATTACAAATTGCAATTTTAAAGGACCCAAAAATAGAAGGAACTTAATTATATTTTTATATGAGAAAACCGTTGCTCATAGAAATGTGTTATAAACCTGAAAAGAATAGGGCTTCAGAAATCTGTAAAATTCTTTGGACTCTCTTAACAACAAATTATAGAGGAAAGTTTTACTCACAGGGCAATATGGAAACCAAAGTGATGATTCGACTTTCGGATGAGTTGTTATATAATAAAAAGTGTTCATTTAATTTTCATTATGTCAATATTACAAAAAGAACTAAAGTAGTTTATCGTTTTATGATTAATTAGTTTATTTTAACATTTTTTTCCTTCATTTAACCCAATTATCTTATAAATATTTTAAAAATTTTAATAATTTATTTTTGGGAGAATTTCCGGGATCCTGGGAAATTTAAAGATCAATCCCGATTTCCTGAGAGGGGAAAAAGACCGGAAAAAGAAAAGCTCTAATTCATCCTATCCTTAATCAAGCCTGAAGACCATGTTAAACAATCTACCTCTTGATATTTTTATTGAAAGTATCTTTGCTAATTCTGATTTAAGAGTCAAGGGAACCAAAGGATAATTGCGTTGGCCATGGAACTACATAATACAGGCAGGCCAATAAAATTGCAGGGACTAATTATTTTATAACGACATACAATTTTGGGATAATGCTAGGATTCTATCAAGAGAAGACTGGGTGACAAATCCCTTTTTTTAAGTTATGTGATCTCCTTTCGTTATCTCTCAAGTTACCAAATTGACAATGAAGAGAATTCAAGAATTATATTTCTGCACGTCACTATATATTGTAAATCGTCAGTCAATATTGCTGTAATCAAGGCTTTGAACTCCAACGTGATAAGGTCGAAATGTCTAAAGTATATTCCCTAGCCTAAATAAGACATTATCCAGGGACTTGAAGGAATGATGGGTAATGAAGTTACTGAAGAAGACGAAGTAAATGGTAAATATAAGTACATATTACTTATAACATCAGTTAGGAAACATTCTAGCTCCACTAAAGCGCAGATTAAGATTTATTGATTTGGGCTCAACTATTTAGAAGCTCACTAATGATGACACAAGGATAAGTGGGAAGGAAAACTTGGATAAGCTAATGAGGATAAGATCATCCTTGAAAACCATTACTCTGGACATGCTAAACCATCGTAAAAGCTTAAAAAGCAGCTTAAAGTATGAGTGATAGAAAAGCATATAGGGAGAACATACTATGACAAAACTCAAACCTTGGGTTTTGGGAGAGTATTTACTATTCGTACAGAGTTGAGAAATTATTTAGCTCGAATGGGACTATCCCTATACCAAATGAGGATATCCAAATATGTACTGATAGTCATTTGTGATATGGATGTCTAGTCGACATCCAAGCTAGTGCAGTCATCTCTTAATGAGATAGCGCGACGTTCCTACCGGGAGTTAATTTAATTGCTGGATCTCTCAAATATACCCGGCATTATTGTTGCTGATAAACTGCTTAGAAATAGTTCTCGCTTATGTTGTGAGTAGACTGATAAACTGGTTGGTATTCCCTTGATTTTATGCAGATCAATTATACTGCAGGGGGTTTTTTTTGAGGCTAGTACAACTCAAATAGACAATTGAAGTACTTGAATTACATCGAGGTGAATAGGGACACAACTTCATCGATAGGCACAAAGAGAGGACGTAAAAATTTGAATGTTGAAGTGTATTTGGTTTGTTTAAACTCTTTGTTATGAATGTGTTTGTTGCATCTAGCATACAAAAAAATAATAACTTTTTTATGCTCTTTCTTATGTGCTTTGTTTTTGTTTTTGCTTAACCATGCGACATGAAAATACGTTGTTGAAGGCTAGAACTAAACTAAAAGATTTTTTGTTTTTTATTCGCTCACAATTGTTTAGCCTCGTTAACCTTCGTGTTGTGTATGTGAAAATGCCGAAAGCACTTGGCTCTCGAGTGTTATGGGCGCCGGTATTTTCCCTACATTAACATAGATCTAGAATTATTATAGGCTAACATATGAATCAGCAACGAATTCTGGCGGCTGTGTTATCGGTTCATACACTAGAAGAATATGTCTTCCTTTTAATGACTACAGTAATAGTTGTCGAAATGAGAAAGAGGTGGAGTCGATGGAAAGTTTTCCCCTATCACTGTCCTGCTCGTACGAATATTAGGAGTACGATTTTTGGCAACCGTTTAATGCAAGCTTTGATGAACCTCTTGAATATAAATATCAAAAACATTACTTTCATTCTTACATGTATCTTGTTAGTTTGATTTAGATTTAAGTCAAAACGTATATAATATTTCTAGCTTGTATTCCGGAGCTAGAATTATTATATACGATAAACGGAATCAACTATGGACCCTAGTGAACGTCTAACCTAACATATAAAATTTTCAACACCCTAGAGATTTAAATTGTAAATTAGGTCTGGAATAAAAGATAATTACGTTATGACAATGTTAGCCATAATAATGAACATAATGAAGCTTTCAATTATTTAGAAAGCCAAGGGAATGTTGAATTTGTTGGGCAATATTTCTTTTTAGTTCTACGGTTGATTTACTCTGGATCAACAATTATAATACTTCTTCTTTAACTATGATCACCTAACCTGAACTTATTTGTGTAAAATTACCTTCCAAAAAATTATCATGTTCTTAAAGGAACTCATCTTAGAGAGAGCTCTGAATGATGTTAAAACTTGTTATATTTTTTGAATAGCGTTTTATCTGACAACCCACAGATCCTCTGAAAGCTTGATTTCTGATTTAGGAATTTTATTCTTTATTTAATTTCCACCATTTTCATTCAAATTTTATAAATTTATTGGCCACCTGCACCTAAATGCTCTTTTACATGAATTCATATTGGAAAACGTAGTTCGTATGTGTAAATGTAATTGTGTATTAGGGTGACAACTTTCTACAATTTTTGCAAATATTCAAAATACCATAGTAATTTCTTGTAGAGCATGGAAAGGTATAAAGGAATATGATATTAATTTTCCGAGATTGTTAAAATAGATCACCAATCGTATTGAAAATTTTTTTATAAGATAATATTGTTTCACTTTTTAGTGCCTTCTTTGATATAATTAAAAAAATTTATGAAATTTCTGTGAAATCGTGATGCTTATATAAATCTCATGAACAAAAGAAATTTTTTATTTTATGTATTTCTCTTGAATTGTTAAATTTCTCCACATTTTGTGATGTAAATTAAAATGAAAAATCATTTTATACCAATGTCCAAATCGAATCAAAATTCCGGTTTTTATTACAAGGACGATATTAGTTATAAGATGGTGTTATGGTGCTTTAAGCTCTAAAAAAAAAGTTATAACCCTATTGTGTATGTGTGTTTCAGTTCATGCAAAATTAAATATTTAAATTAAATTTCATTTATGTTAATAAAAAACAAAGTTATTTTAAAAACTTTTTTTAATTTTTTTGGTGTAAAAATATTAAAAAGCCATGCATAACGAAAACAACAACAATTAATTTTCGTAAAACACCAAAGCAAACAAACAAAATTTTAATTTAAGTGTTTACAAACCTTCAAAATTTTTATCTTGCATAATATTTATCATTTCCTGATCTTTACTTTGACGTCTTTGATCTAAAAGACCCATATCATCACGATAGCCTTTTTGTTCGCCAACATTGGCATCTTTGGAATTGATTTTACCTGAAAAGAAATGAAAAATTTAAATAAAATTTCAGTAAGTAAAATATGGATTTTACAGATTAAATAAGCATCGATTCGTTTCGTAACCTAGTGTCTACATTAGGCAAATTTTTATCAAAACAAACGTCAAATTCAGTGCGAATATACACAAGGTGACCTTAGTTAAACAGCTGGTTACTATTTTGGTTGTTAGAGTTGTCAAACTGCATATATAAAAAACAATAATGAATACGTCATATTGTTGTTTTTGTGCAACTGTTGCCACCTTCCACAAATTCGGGTTAAATTTAACGTTTGTCTTGATAAAAGATTCTCTAATGTAGACACTATGTAAAGAGCCATAGCAAGACATTAGATCAGTGTGAGACCATTTGAAATTTTCTATCTCGCTGGGTTAGACTACAACGTTGTGTCATACGAACACTATAAAATACTTCGTGCGACTTCGTACGACTGTTGCTCTCTCTCAATTTCATCAAAGCAAATCAAGTCAGTTGTAGTTTAGCACTTGTTGAAGCCAGATATCTTTTCGCAACTTAAAAAAATATGTTAACAAAATGAAAAATGGGAAACCTATTTCTTTTTTTTTAGAGAATATTGGTGGTTAAGCATAATGTCTCTTAATAAATGTTTGCCTATTATACAAAGCATTACCGCTTTTGCCTTCTGTTTCTTATTGCTTCCTTTTATTTTTTTTTGTTTAAATTTCCACTTATTATATAATTTATCTTTGTATTTTCAGTCATCTGAATAATTATTTGTTACAGATAGGAAAACAAATGATTTTTAGAATAAAATAATGTCGCCGTTAATTACAAAAATTAAAATTTGTAGTTTGGTCGTTTTACTTTTGATAATTGCAAATTTCTTTTTTCAGCATAAAACTGGGCAGCTTTCAATTCATTTCCCGCAAGCGCAAATGTAAAATAGTGTGTGTTGCCCCCTGTTTTTAAGTAAGTCGGGTTTACTTAAAAACAGGGGGCAACATTAATTTTTATAAAATCACTTAACATTTAACCAACTTATCCAAATCAATTTCTCCTTTGATGGGTAATAAATCTGCTATTTGTCGATCGCTTAAATTATTAGGTAGCTCACTGAAAAAATTTTAAGAATGGAAAATGTTACCTCGCAATTATATATAGTGCCAAACAATGAGTAAAGTTTGTATACTCCATTTTTTGGTTTTCCATGTTTATTATCATTGATGAGCTTCCAAAATTTTTCTCCAGTTTCCAAAGGAATTTCTAAATCGTTCTGTAAATATCTTAGCTCTTCTTGCAGTACAACGTCTTGCCCTTCTATGTCACAAGTAATTATATAATAATGTAATTCTATTAATTGTTCAATACAAATTAAATCTTGAAATCTTTCTGTATAATTAACCATTATATCTTCGACGATTTCGGCATATTTTTGTATTTTATCAAAACTATTGATATTAAATTTTGTAAAAATGATTGATATATTTTTTTAAGAACAACAATACTATTGTTTTTGAGTTGATTTGTTAATAAATTCAGTTTAGTGTTTTCACTAACTGAAAATTTTAATATATTTACTTTGAAGATTGAGGTTAAATTCATTTAATATTTCAGTGATGTCGGATAGAAACGTCAAGTCTAATTGAAAATCGTGGTCTTTAAGTGAAGAAACGTGTCATATCTAGGATTTAATTTTAAAAACGATAATTAAATAGACGTCCAAACTTTTCCCTCGATTAATTCAGTGAACTTCCGAGCATAATAAAAGATACTCATTAAAACTATCTAAAAAATCTTCAAATTTTCTGTGTGACTGTGCGTTGTGTCCACCTCTTAAATCGCTTATAATTTTTATAGTAATATTCATTGTATTTTTTAACTTTAATTCTTTTGCGAAAAGAGCAATAGAAAACTAAGTTACGAATTCCATTTTTTCCAAAATTCCTGAAATACTCTTATTTTTTCTTCTTTCCTCTTTACTTTCCGAGCATACAGAATTGAATTTATTTCTATCAACAATTAAAAAACTCGAGAGTTTATTGCATTATATAAAATTTGTCCCGTTACATGACCATAAATAGAAACTAGATCTAAAATCTCTTCAAAACCAGATAAAATTTCATCAACTGTTTTGATGAAAATTACTAGCGTTTTAAAGTTTCTTGACACTTTTGTCCAAAACAAATCAAAATATCTGATGCTAAATTAAAAAAAAAAAAAAAAAAAATGAAATTTTCGACATTGTTTTGCTAAAGCCAGAGAAACTATATACGAATGCCTTATTTAGAGACAATGAATCATTCGAATTTATACGAGTAGTTTGAAAAGAGTTATAATTTTCATGAACCATAAATTTAATTTCAAAACTTTAATTTTTCGTTCATCCTCCTTCAGTCTATCATAACCTATGTGGCAAGAGCGGTAACAGAGACCTGCGCCGAACGGCTGAAATTCGGCTAAGCCGAGCCGCCGAGAAAAATTTGGAAACCGCCGCCGCCGTAAAATTTTCGGCTTTACTCGGCTTGAAAGCAGCCGCCGTTTTTAAATTCTTTTTGAAAAAATATGTTAAAAACGAAACTTTTTTATTATTAAAATATGAAACAAAAATATTTGCATCATTTTGAACTTCAAATAATTATAAATCAATCAAGTATTTTTGGTGACTTATAATTGATTATTTTTTATGCTAATACTGTAAAAAAATAATATTAACAGTTGCTAATAAATTTTAATCAGCCTTAATCGACATTCTGCGAGATATCTAAGAAAACTCGTACACAAGATTTTGTCAACTAATAAATTACTTCTATTCACTAACGATATGTGGTTGGGAATTATCAAAATAATTGATATAAATTCCATTATTTATTGTACTTTTTTATTTCTTTAGCATATCTTAAGAATTGATATTTTTTCATATCGGAGGAGACTATTTCTTATTCTAATATGCTAGCAATTATTCTAATATTTTATCTAAAAATCCAAAACTATCCTTAGATCACTCGCATATTTTTTTTTTTTATATTTTTTCAATAAATTAATAATTCTGTTTATACTTTCGTAGGAAAAAACCTTGTCCTATTTTTATGAACAATGTTAATCAATGGGGCGTGAAAATATCAAATTTTTAATTAGAAAAATATGTGTGTAATATCAGCCGGCTGACAGCCGATTTTAAGCCGCCGCCGAAGCTCTTTAACACAAGCCGCCGCCGCCGATAAAATTCCTCGGCGCATTACCGCTGCGGTAATGCCTTTGTATATTATACACATTTATTATTTAAAATGCAATAACATATAAGGCATTGTGCTTCACCATACATATTCTCTAAAAAGAAAGAAATCAGCTTCCTATTTTTCATCAAACATTTTGCTTACATTATTTTTTTTACATTTGTATAGCAAGACCTCTCTTTAACAAGTGCTAAACTACAAATGACTTGATTTGCTTTGACGAAACTGAGATAAAGTAGCAGTTGTATGAAGTCACACGAAGTAGTTTACAATGTACGTGTGACACAACGTTGAGTAAGCAGTACTTTGTAGTCTAACCCAGCAAGATAGTACATTTGCAAATCGCTTCACACTATGTATCTACATTGTAGATCGTGTTGTCAGAAAAATTTTGCCTCATGTCTCCAAACCCGAAGCTAAAATCCCCATTTTAAAATGTAAATCCCCAATTTTGTCCAAAAAATGTTTTAATATATAATTAAGTTTTTTTTTTTTAATTGAAAATGTATTGAACATTTTCTATGAATAGCTAATAATCATTAAAAATGTTTTATAAAGAGAAATTTAACAAACATTATTTCTAAAATAAATTTCCTAAAAAGTATCTAATATTTCTTATAAAAAGAAAATTTATCACTGTTCCCAATAAAATAAAATTTATCAATAATTTCATATAAAAATAAAATTTTCAAAAATTCCTAAAAAAGGACATTAAATGAAAATTTTCTAGAATAAAAATATTTATCGAAATTTTCCTAAAAAAAAAAATAATTTTTCAAAAATTTCGTATAAAAATAAAATATATTGAGTTTTTCTATGAATTAAAAATTTTCATAAAGCCATGAGAGCTTAATGTTATGAAATGATTTTAAAGCCAAAAGCTACCTGTTTTCGTTTGGTGTAAACGGCACTTATTATTTTCCATATATAGAAATCAATCCAATATTTTCACTAAATAAAAAATAATTCGATATTATATATATGTAAATAGAAAATTCATTGAAAATTTCCTTTAAAAAAAAAAACTAGCAACAAATTTTTATAAATAGAATATTTAACGAAAAATGTTTACATGTTAAATTCATCGCAATTATCTACAAAATTTATAACTTATCGAAGTTTTTTTCTTAATAAAAATTATTGAAAATAGAATAAATGTGTTATTTAATATTTTACGAAAATCCTCAAATCCCTATTGGAAGACAAATCCCCTCATATAGCAACACTGATTGTAGACACATGCTTATATAAAATAACAACAATAACACTAAGTCATTGCAATGCGTCTATTTCCAACTAAAAAACTACCAAACATGTATAAAAACATAAAAAATGATTGTGTGTATGTATATACAATCAAGGACTACTGCTTGCTTATACAAAAAACCAGTGTTGTTGTTTGCTGTCATTGCAATGTATTTATATAAGTTTGTGTGTGTACATTTTTAATAATTTTTTTAGATTTTTGCATGTAACCCAATTGTTTATGAACTGATATAGTTAATTAAAAAAACCGAAATTTTAGAAAAATATTTAGGATCGATCTATATAAAAATGAAATCCGTAGCTTAAACAAGAGCTTCAAAAAGTCAAAAATGTATTTTGCCCGATATCTCGGTTATTATTGGACCAATTTAATTCATTTCTTCAGTATAAAAATTCAAAATTCTAATGATTAGATACAGTGTTGCCAGGGGTAGCTTTGAAAAATTTTCAGGATTTTCTCAAAAAAGTTAAAATTTTTTCTAAAAAGTTGCATTTTCGGAATTTGAAAAATAAATGAGCAATTCTTATTTATTTTCTATTCCAAATTTGGAAGAAAATAAAAAAAATGTTTGCTTTTAAAAGGCAAATTTTTTGGTATTCAGCCGGTTACGATAATCTGATGTTATGAGAGTTACTGACTAAATATTCCCTTAACAAATCCATTTGAAAATAAGTGCTTTTTTATTGATGAATAATGACGATAATCGTCGGCACTTAAATTAAAATATATTAGTAATGTCTTGTTATCAAGGAAGATATGCTTCCAAAATTTTCCCGTGAATAAAATTTTTTAAGTTAGGAAATTCAGTTAATAAATCACTTGTGTCCCTTCAGATCGAAATATTGGGCCTCGTATAGGTTAATTAGTTTTATGGTTTATGTCGAAAACTTCACGAAATTACTAATTTACACAAATTTACCAATTAAGAGCACTTTACTTACATATTTTTGTTTTTGTATATATATATATATATATATATATATAGTATTTTATATTTTGGATTGTAACACTGCTTTTTATTGAAAACATGTCTAAAGTTATTTTTTGTGTTGTTTTGTAGACCGAAAATATATTAAAAAAAGGCGAAATAATTTCATCTGCCACGAAAATTATTAAAATTTTTTTAAATTATTTAAAATCAAAAAAAAAAAAAAATTATTTAAAATTTTGTTGTCTTCAAGAGAAGTGATGTGCTGGCAGGTAAATTTTGAGAAAGATGCGAAAAACTTATTCTAAATGTTGGTAAATATTTGGATGAGCTATGTAGGTCAATGATATTATTTTTATACAGGGTGCTTAATTTTATAGAAGGGATCAAAAGTTACGAAAATGCGATTAAAAACAAGAAATTGTACATGTTACGTGGGGCGTTGAAAAGTTAACAAGTATAACAGAACGGCAACACTGATAAGATAATTTAAGTACATCTCAATTTGTTTAAAACATGATTATTCTGGGATTTTTAGTTCAGATTCTTATAAACTTAAATCTTAACTCTCTTTTCATACACACACTCTCACATTTATATGCGTAACTGGATATTTGTGTGCAAGTGATTATGTATGTGAAAGTATATGGACCATGAAAGCATCATATCGCATAAAAAAATTGAATTACATTAATATTATAAAATCTCGTTTAAAAATTATAAAACAAATAAAAATTTTGTTTATCTGTTTTTTTTTCTTGTTTGCTCCTCTTCAACAATAAAATAAATAAAAAAGTTGGTTAAAATAACGGTTGGTTGGTTGCTTATTTAATACGTACAAATATATAATGCTTTAGGACTAACAACAACATCAGCATCATGTTGGTGATGATGTTGCTGATGCTGTATATCACATACAGGCTGTTGTTACAGCTACAGCAAAATAAATTGCAATTTTCACTTTTGGCAATAATCCAAATCTCCAATTACACATGAAATTTTTATTACAATAGTGTTACAAAAATACGTAACTTAAAAAAGGGTCAGAAAAAAAAAAAAAATAAAATAAAATTAAAAAAAAATAATAGCAGGAGCAGCAATAACTACACAAACAATAACAGCAAAATAGCAGCAACAATAACATCAGCAATAAGACATGATAGCAATTTACTTTTTTGTTGGCTGCTGATGTTGCCGATGATGGTTGAGATGATATTTCGCTTTAACAGTGTTACCTCGAAATAACGAATAGGTATTTTATATATTGTTGTCTAGATTATGATAGAAATTGCTACTGTTTTGTTTTTTATTTTCTGGGAGACAAAGAGAGGGAACAAAGAAATTTTAACATTTATTTAATTTTGGGAATTGTCAGGTTACAGTGGTAACAGGGAAAGTTTAAATTGTAGTTTATTAAAATTATAAACTTTACCAAATTCAAAATAACTGCTAATATAAATGAAATTGTTGTTTAAAGAAATCACTACTTTAATTTATTGCAATATTTATTTACTAGAATAGTAGAAATTAAAGTGTTCAAAACATTTGCAACTATTTTTCTAATTGAAGCAATTTACACTAATAAATTATTAGAAAATCGTTATTAACATCCCTTTCTAATAATTTAAAATATTTCTAGGATTTTATAAAGCAATTCACATTAAATAGTTATTATATTTTAATTTTCTTAAATCAGTGTTTCAAAGCCCTTTTAGCTTTTGTAAAAAGAGTTTAAATCCAAAATATTAAATGATTATCATAAAGATATTTTTATCAAATATATTGTTCCCAAATCAACAATTTGTTGAATCAATAGTGGCAATATCCTGTTTATAAAAAGGAAAGACACTGCAAACCCAGAGAAATATCGAAAAAATCCGCACAAATCAATAACAAAGAATTGATACTGCATTGGTATCAACTTGACACCACATTGGTGTTTAACGGTGTCAAAAACGTGAAACAGCAAATTGTCAATGTATCGCCCTCAGAGCATAACAACTAAATGAAGAAATCGATATCAAAGACTTTTTTACTAAATATCTGAAAGCTCAGAGATGCTAAGACCAAAATAATATTTGATGTAATGAGAATGAGAACTCAAAAGATACAGATCCTTGTCGGAACCTTATCGGAAGATTTTGCTCGAGCGCACTTGAATTGGAATTCTCTACAATGTCAAAATTTGTTATGGTCTGATGAGTATAAATTCAGCCTCTAAGGATCAAATAAAAGAGCCAAGAGGCGACAAATTTAATCCTAAACTCAGAACTGTGAAACGCGGAGGTGGAAATATAATAGTATGGAGTACACACTGTGGAGGTGTTTTTAAGGACGTGGAACTGGTCCAATTTTCGATATTACTGGTAAAATTATGGCTTTAATTTATAGACACCTTCTTAGCTAGATAATGCTACGTTGAATGAGAAATGCCACTTTCATGGAAATATTGAATAGCACTTTCAAGAGATGATGATATAAACTATGGTTATGCAACCAAATATTGAATATATAATATATTTTTATATTTTCCCTTGAGGAAATTAAGAGTTGCAAATGATTTTAAAACTTGAATTTTTACTTCATTTATTAAAACGTCTTTTTCATTTTTAATTAAAATTATTTTTTAAAAATACTGATAAAATATACATTTTAAATTATAAAAAGAAAAATCATAAAATTAAATGTAATTAATATTTTAAAAAAGGTTTTTGTTTTAAAATTTTAAGTTTAGTAGCACTATAATGCTCTCGTTTGATGTCAGCCTTTCGCTTAGACTTTACATTTCTGCCTAAAAGCTTTAAAAAACTTAATTTGCTATCTAATGATATTTTAAACTTTTTTAAGATCGGTATACAATTTTTAAAGTTTTCTTATTCATAAGACTTGAAAATATTTATGGCTGATAACTGAGGTAACAAATTTTGATTCAATAAACTAATGCTTTAATTAAATTTTACAACGCTGCAGTGTTCTAAGACTCTGTTTTATCGGTATACTAAAATTGGTACAGATTAAGCTCTGATGTAAAAGTTTTCTTGGTACGAGTATTATATTAAAACTAAAGTTAAATATTTTTATCTCAATTTTGAGGACGAAAGTTTTAATGACTGTTTAAAAATTTGTTCAGATCGGGACAACTTTTTAGCCGCTTTCTGACATATAGAACTATTATTATTTCAGTGTAATTGATATTCAAAATGCTTAAATTTTGGTCAAGTTTAGACACACTGTAGATAGATAGATAGAGAAGGTTGACGTGATACCAAAGGTACCACATCTTCACCAAGAGACCGATCTCGGCCCATTGTGAGTCCCTTCATTGAAAAGCTATAGGATATAGAATACAAAATACAGAATACAGAAAATAGGAAAGTAGGAATAGAAGAGAAACAGGATAGGAATAAATAGAATCATATAAGAGGGGTGTACCCCTGACTCTCCCTTAGACAGTCGATTCCCATTACGAAGCCTATCACGTCTACAAGCTCCATGTACCGAACGTCAATTAGCCCGCCGTGGAATTGGCTGCCCAGCCATTTCATCCTACGATGCTGCAATCGTGGGCAATGACTCTGTCTCGCCGACGTCTCCACAATTTCTACAAAAATCGGAATAGCTAGCGTCCCATCTAGACCTCATGATTCTTAAGCTCCTCCTACTCAAGCCCAGAAAAGTGCCTGTGCCTGCTTTGTCGAGTGCCGGCCATTTTGCCCTCGACACCTTACAGTCCTCTCTACTCTCCCAAGCCGAATTGGTTCTGACCAAGATCCAATCAATGATCTTCCCAAAGAAGAAACTTAGTGGTGGTTTCACATAGGTTTCCCCCTCCGAGACATCCCTTGCTGCGCCTTGCCTTGCCAGTTCATCAGCCAGTTCATTGCCTGATATATTACAGTGGCCAGGCACCCAGCAGAGTCTCACCATATAGTTTTCCATCAGCCCTCTTAGTGACTTCTTACAGGCAGCAACTAGCCTGGATTTCACCAGATGGTTCCCCAATTCCTTCAGAGAGAATAACATCAGTACCCCTCACAACGTTCTGCCTGATTAATTTTGCGGCCTTCAAGATACCGAGAATCTCAGCCTGAAAAACGCTGCACTCATTAGGGAGTCTAAAAGAGCCTTTCAGATCCGTGCCCATAATATAAACCCCCGTACCAGTACCTATGTCCATCTTCGATCCGTCCATGAACACTGCACAACCTTCGTACAGTCTCTCAGTGACGGACTGTATTTAAGGCTAATTCAATTTTCAAATTTTTCAATGTTGTTCTAAAGTTTCCAATTAATCAAAACCCACTGTCTTCTTTTTTTTATTTAACATGGTTTATAATAAAACAGAAAAAATTGAAAAAAAAAACTCAATAGTTTTTCTTTATGCTGCTCCTGTTTTGCTCCTGCAGTTGCTACTGGTGGTGATGTCTATCGGGAACATATGTGCCAATGATGGTTACACATTCACACATCTACACAAATATTAATGTATAAGTTTAAATTGCCACAACAAAACAAAAGGTTTCTTCGCATAAAAAAAGAACATGAAAATCCACAGCGAGAGGAGCATATAGAAAACCTATACATTGATGTAAATATGGTTGATAGTGTCAGTTGTATACATAAACGGACAGCCAGCATCCAGCTACTACTAACTACTATCAACTTTATGCCTGCAGAAATGAAATGAGAGTAAGAGTTTATTTCAATACCAACCTGAGGGGCATGCAGCATGTTGGCCAGTTGTGACATTCTGATAATAATAGTTTTCTTCAAGCCAACGTGGCGCACCATGTGAACGACATTTGCCAGCAATTTTATCCCAAGCACAATATGGATCCTGCAGTGCAACACATTCGCTATAAAAAAAAAAAAAATCAAAAATAAGAAATAAGAAAATATATAAAATTAACAATAAAAATATTTTGTATTATTTTTTTATTCTCTAAAAAAATGTAGCAAAAGTCGTTGACTTTTAAGTTTTATTTCTCGAATAAAAAAAAAAAACTTGTAGATTGAAAAAATAAATTTAATGTTGCTGCATCATCATGATGCTCCTCATCACCAACTAGCAACAACACTTGTCTTTTAATGTAGGATTTTGTACTTTTTCAAACTAAAATCCAGAATAAGTGGATGATGATGCTGCTACCATTTATTTTATGCATTTTTTAAACAAATTTTATTTCTTTATTTTTTTTTTTTTTGTTCATCAGCATCATCAACATGTGTATTTAACAATGAAAATTTGTGTTTTATAAGCAGAATAAAGAATAAAAGAAAAATGTTAACAAAACGCACCTGCAACTGGTGATTTTATCATTGTGACAACGATGCAATTGTATGGCAATCACTTGACTATCAGTGACAATGATTAATTTACCATCATCGTAACTGCCATCTTTGGGTTGATCTATAAATAAATAAATAAATATTTAAAAATTAACAAAATAAATTCAGGAAAAAATTAAACTTATTTTAAGAATAAATAAATAAATAAATACATATGTGCTTGAATATAACTCGATGCGTGTCATTTGCCATAGATTAATATCTAGATATTTATGTGAGAGAAAAAAAAACCTGATTCAATTGTCAAAAACCTAAATCATGCAACAACAAAATACATGTAGTCACATATATTTTGTTTTAGTGTTTTGAAAAAAATGAGCAATTTATTTGAAAATTTAGTTCGAAACGCCTCTCACATAAACTTCTGGATATATTCTATGATACTTGCTTTATTGTTTTTGTTAAACTGTTATTTATACATATTCGTATTCTTTTCTAACTGGCATTGCCATACTTTTACAAAAATTTATTAATTTTGTAAAAAAAAAACAAATATAAATTCACACCAATAAACATTTTTACTTAAAATGAAATTTAAAAATAAAATTTCATTTCAAATTATTTGTTAAATTTTTTGTAAAAATATAAAATTGTGAAAACAAAAGAAACAATAACGCTACACAAACTTATTTCTTGCATCCATTAGTGGAAGAAAAATTTTCAATATTGCAACCGCAATTGTAATTGTTTGGTGGCCAATGAAAAAATTATAAAAAACGTCAATGTCCTTGTTAAATTTATTTTTCTTTTAACGAAGTTAAACGTCAACGTCACCTTCCTTGTTGTATTCAGTCACTATTATTAAGTTTATACGTAGTTCTTATTTGCAAATAAAAATGTAAAGCGTTGCCGTATAATTTTTTTTTATTGTAACTTACTAACTCATGAAAACAATTACTGATTAACGAGACTCTTTACAAATAAGGTCTAATTTTTTGGCATTTTTTTTTTGTTTTCAGAATCTTACAAATATTGAACAATTTTGTGGAAAAAGAAAAATGAAAAAAATAAGTAAATAAATAAATTAACAAAGTTATTTATAACAGAACAAATTAATTTTTTTATTTACAATCTGCTATCTGCAGTTCTTTATTTACAAATACTTTAATCGCAAATAAGAACTGTGTATAAACTATTTGTATTTGAAATTTAAATATTCAAATACACTGAAAAATAAAATAATTTTAACTTAAAATTATTTTTAAACTTTTTAGACAATTTTGCTTAATTTTGTCTGAAACTATGCTTTAAAATCGAATTACAATCTTCTATATCTTTATTATTTAAAAACACAATTCTCCTATTATTTTTCTAAGTGTATTTTTTATCATAGTTTCTACTTACCATATTGCATTGTTCGTACTATTCTTAAATTACGTATAGGTTCACTTTTTGGCAAAACATCGATTTCTTCGATTACCACCGAAGTGACTTTTTTATCCGAATCAGCTGATTCGGCATTAACAGATTTTATGATTTTACCATGATCTAAAATTTAAAATGTTAATAATAAGATTTGTAAATATTTAAATTAAAAGCAGTTAAAAAAAAACAAATAGTATACCTGTCCCCACAAATATCACATCATAGGTTTTACCGCCCGGCGTTTTTATCTGAGGATCAACAGCAATTTGTGTAAAGCGATAACTGAAAGAGAGAAAGAGAAAAATTGATAATTTTATTTGCATTTGAAATATTAAAAAAATGGAATTGTTATTATTATATTAACAAAATTTATATCTTGACCTCAATATCCTCAAGTTTTTGTTGGATTTAAATTACATAGATTTAAAAGACTTTCTACACGTGATGTTTTTAATCGACTCATTGAAGAGTTTAAACAAATTTAAATTGCCATTGATGAATTCTAATGAGCTTAAATAGAATTCTAGGAGTTAAAAATTGATGTTTCGAATTCACATGCTTGTTTTGAAATTCTATAATTTATCCTATCAGAATAAATTATACAATTGTAATTCTCATTCAGTTCGAAATATTTATGATGTTAAGAGAATTATTATTTGATCAAGAAAAGATAATTTTCAAAACAGAGTATAGCGTGAAGCATTTAGAGTTTTTTATTTTAAATAAAACACTTAAAATAGAATTGAATTATGACCCGTAAGAATATTCTCTGACATTTAGTTTTTAAATATAATTTCATTAAAATGTTGGTATCGACTACGCTGTAGGTGGTCCATTTGGAAGGTCTAATTTTACTACTTTTATCTCGCGAATTACGCGAGCTATATTGACCTGCAAGTCTTCAATCGTTGCTGGTTTATTAACGAAGACTTTTTGACTTTACATAACCTCAAAGAAAAAAATTCAGAGGTGTGATATCACACGATCTAGGTGACCAGTAGACAGGGCCGGAGTTCACTAAAATAATTTTTGTCATTTTCTAGTTTGTAACTTTTTAGCATTTTCGAGTTTTATTTTGAATTTTAGGGTTATAAAAAGCTCTAACTTTACAAATTGTTTCTGCTCACTACAACTATAAAGAAAGCTTTCATTGTGAGTGTATACTGATAAATTGCACAGAAATTTTTGTTAACTTATTAATGTATTAGTCTAAATAAAAAGTCGTTTCGGAAGTAAAATATGATTAACTTATTACTAATTGTAAGTAAACAGAACTCAATTTATTTTAAAGGAATATAATCAACGTTTTTGAAAGGCAAGATTTATGGATTTTAATTAATATTCAAAACACTTTGTTTATTTGGATCACTTATTTGCATTTACCCAGCAAAAACAAAATTAAACTACTTATTTTTTGCCTGAATAACTAGTTATTTTTGTTCGACTTGTCCACAAATTCATGTAGTTATTTTTTGACTCTAGGGGTACTTAAAAATATGTACCGAAACGAAAAAAGCATACTATTCATTAGTAAATGCCAATGAACTCAAACTAATTCCAATTTTGGTGAAACATCAATGAATTTAACTCGTGGTTGTCATAGGAGGGAAGTGATCCAAATACTGAATAGCATATTATGAATGACTGTCTTTTTGGTTTTAAATTTCATTAGTGAAATGACATAATTTAACATTTATCAGTAACGACCAAAGTGATTTTTAATAAGTCCAAAGGCACTGCTTCATTAAAAAGTTTACAAAAATAAATTTGTTCAATACTTGTGAAAATTAGATTTAAACCACTTTATTATAGTTACTTTTATTTAACACATTTATAACTTGCTCAAAAAAAAAAAAAAAAAAAAAAAAAAAAAACAGATTCGAATAATTAATTCAGGACATTAGCTTCTTGGTATTCAATTAGTGTCCAAAGTAGCGTTAAAGAAAATTAACTTCTACGTTTAAAGGATAGATAATTACAGCATGGATCTTATTAAAGATGGTCCTGGCAGTAACTTTCTGAAAAAAAAAAAATGTTTCATTCTCTCAGAGAATATTAAGAAAAGAATCAAATATAAATGATATAGAGTGCCCCGATGGCCTAGTTGGTAGTGAGCTAGACTGTCAATCTGCGGGTTGTAGGCTCGATACCCACCAAAGACTCCGGTTTGTTTAGGATTAGAATATTATTTGAAATATTATTGTAATTATGATATTGGAAAATAAGCTAGTTAAAATTTATGTGTAAAAGTTAAGAAAAAAGATCAAAATTGAAGGTCGCTTTAAGCTTTTATGTATTTGCAATAGGATGGTGCCAATTTTCACAAATTTTTTCTTCAACTAAAAATCATAGTTATATTTTATTTATCCAAAAATGTTTTCTCATAATTATATTAAATTTTTATGGAATATCTTTTAATTTAGATTACTATTTGGAATTACTATTTCGTAGTTTTAAAAATCATTAAAAATATCAAACTTAAGTTTTTGGGTTAATCAATGTTTGATGCCACCCTAATGTTTCATCAAAATTAAATAAAAAAACCAAAAATTTTTAAAA
Source organism: Protocalliphora azurea (assembly GCA_932274085.1). NCBI lineage: Eukaryota > Metazoa > Arthropoda > Insecta > Diptera > Calliphoridae > Protocalliphora > Protocalliphora azurea. Next base: position 39,956,651 of record OW026520.1, read on the forward strand.
ATTTAAAATAACTTGAAAGATATAAAGAAATTTTAAACATATGGGCTGTAAAATTAAAAAGGTGCAAAATATATAACCACTAAGAGAATATAAATTTAAGCATTTTTAATCTATTTAAAATTTATTTATTTTTTTTTTTTAGATTTTGTATATTTTTATTTATTTTTGTTTATTTTCAATAAATAATTTTTAAGACGTCAGACAATTTTCATACTTAGGAAAGTTTTTAAACAAAGAATACAAAGACTGGAAAGCTTGTCAAAAAAAAAATAAAACTTTACTTTAAAATAGTTTTAGTCAAATTTTATTTATATGTATTAGTGCTGAAACCACTTTCACCACACATCATAAGCCCACATAGTTGCGCAAATTAGTATTCAAAAATTATATATAATTCATTGTGGTGATTTTCATAAATTTTAATTTTTTAATAAGAATTATATTCACAAATATAAATATAATTAAATTTTTTGGATTTTTGTTGGTGAATATGAAAATAATTTCAAATTATTTAAATTCTTTTATATTTTTAATACCAAAAGTAGCAACTTTATTCTTTCAATTTAAATTTCAACATAGAAAAAAGGAATGACAAAAATATATAAAAAAAATATATTTTTTTCGTTTTTTGGAAATCTTCGTGTTACGGGAGTCAAAATGTAATAAATATGGGTGAAAAAATAATAAAAATATTGTGTGCTAGTAAGAAAATGTGTAGCGAGTGTAATTTTTCCAAAGTTTTAAAAGAAAGTTTTGTTTATTTTCTGTTGTTTTTCTCTCTCACAAGTGCGCACAGTGGGGCAAAATCGAAATTTTTTGGAAATAAATCTGTAACTTCTGATCGGCCGGTTGGATTTTCATGAAGTTTGGTATAGACGTACCAGAGGAGTGTAGAATGTTATGTTTGGAAGGGGTGCACAACAATCCCTGCAGGGGCGGAGCTAAGGGGGCTCAAAGTTAGGTACCTTTGACATAAAAAATTTTTAATCGCTTGCAAAATCTTTGTTTCTCGTCCGATTTCAAATATTTTTATATATTGTTGTAGGCCTGAAAATCCAACCGGCCGATCAGATGTTATAGATTTATTTCCAAAAAATTTCGATTCTGGTGTGTTGAATTCTCACAGAACTTGTGTGTGAGCAGGGAGATATGTTATTGTAGGAAATTGGGCAGTTTCCTTTCTTTGTATTTTTGTTTTTAAACATAAAACAATTTTTAGAACTCAATTACAATTTTGCCACTAAGTGAGTATTATAATTTATATTATATAACCTTGCTGTGTTATCAATTATTTAACTATATTCCATTTTTTGCAGCTGTCCTTTAAATTTTCTTCCTAAGACTCAATATCCTTCAAATGAACAGAGTTCAGGACAGTTCAGCAGATTGACCACCTTTGGTACATAACAAAACTATTTGTTACACTTTTGCTGTACTGATAGGAAGTCAGATCAGGTTAGAAAATTTATAATACTTTGTGTTTTCAAATGATATTCAGAAATCTTTTAAGAAGTACCATATTCATGCATATTTTTGAAGTAATTGTTTTTTCGTACATACAAAAGTCTTGCCAGACCAAACATTTTTTTTTTTCGTAAATCTTAATATTTTCTATATGGTATTTATCTGTTACAATATTTGTGGAAAATGAAAATCAAAGTGGATTTTCTTTGGCCACCAGAGTTCCTTTTGGTGATCTGAACTCTTTATATATTGATAGATTGCGTTTTCATTAAAAACTGAAATTCTGTTTTTTGCATGAATTTTGTTTAACTTCCATTTTAAGGAAAAATAATTATGCTATTATAATAAAATTTAGTACATAGATACTGAGAATAATATGTACAAGAGTTTTTTTTTTAAGTATGATAAAAGTAATAATTCTTAAAGCGTGCACAATTTATTTCATTCGCACTCTTTATGTTATGTCTTAGTTATTCTAGAACTTAAAATATTCCGAGAACTAGTGGGCTAAAGAGTTGAAAATATAAATTATTAATTTTAGTCCTACTGCTATTATTTTCTCCCAAAAGCAAACTCCTTACAATTTAACAAAATAATTAAATTTTATTTTATAAAGCTTTGTTTTATTTTTAAATCCAATTTTGCTAAAACTAAACACTGATAAATATACTTAATACTCTTTGTCATTCTCTCTCTCTCTCTCTCTTGCCTGGACGAATAACTAGTTTTTGGTTTAACATGTAGCCTGCTGTTCTAGACAGTTTTGACATTTTAAAATAAAAAATAAAAAACTACTTTAAAACTTATGCTTTTTTAATTGTGGGTTAATATCTATAGTTACTATAATGAACTTTTCGTATCATGTAAACTTTCTTGTATTTTTGTTAATTACCAAAACTGAATGAACAAAAACTCTTCTTTATACCCGTTAGACCAAAGGGAAATCGGCATTAGAGAGAAAGTGTATGCTCGCCAAATATATAGTTAAAAAGTGGTAAAAGAAAACAACATTGTGACAAAGCAATTTTCCAAATATATATATATATATATATATATATATATATATATATATATATATATATATATTGCGGTAATTTGTTGTTGGCCACATTAACAAACGAATTATTTGATAATTTGGGTTAAAGAAAGATGGCTAATTATATATATAGAGAGAGATTGCAGACATTATAAGGAGTTGTTTTAGTTTTATTGGGCAGCATACAATTAGTAGTGGAAAGTAGATAGAAGGGAATTTAGTAATATAAAGTAAGAATTAATTAGTAAGAAAATAAAATTCTAGTAAAATAGATTTTCAATTTTAGTACATGGAATTTTAAAAATTAATTTTAAATGGTTCTTCGAATTGATTTTATTTCACAGGCGAACTAATTCAATGATTTAATGATTTATAAGCAAATTTTGCAATAAAAAAATGAAATTCAAATAAAATAGATTTGCGATGGTTTATTAATATAGAATTTAAAAATTCAATTTTAAAAGATCCTTCTAATCGAAGTTTTAATTCAACAGGCGAATAAATTCAAAGACTTATTGATTAATATATAAATCTCAGTCAATTCTGTTTTTAATTTACTTTTGAACTGAGACATATTAATAAGAAAATTAAATTCAAAATAAAACAGACATTTGATTTCTGTACATAGAATTTTAAAGATATTTAAAAAATTCATTATAAATGGCCCTTCGAATCGGATCTTTAATTTGAAAAGCCTAAAAGGATTTAATGACTTATTAATTAATATTTTCACTATTTTGGTCTCTAATTTAATTTTGAAATGAGAGTTTAGCAAATGAGCTGTTCTCTGTTAATATTTATTTATATTTAACTTTTCATTTATCGTGTACTTTCTCTATATAACATACTAGCTGACCCGAGCCGCGTTGCTGGCCCTAAGCAAACATTAGTGTTGTATTACTGAACGATTTAAATTGATATTTTAACGAAATTTACGACCTTTAAATAAAAATCTAAGGAATACCTATTATAAAGTGTTTTTTACAGAAGAATTTAAATATGATGTAGATGTGGGCTCAATCAAAAAATATACGCATGTATTTAAGGCAAATTTGAATTTATATTTATTTATTACTTCATCTTAAGGTTAGCGGATAGACAATGTCTTTTTTTTGAACGGAATGATGAGAGCTGTATTCGAAATTGCAGTTGTAATGGAACGCTGCTTGATTCAAATCAGAACTTGAAGCAATTCTTCTTATGCGTTGATTAAAAATTTTAAAGTTGTTGAATTGCTACATTTGCTCGACGATTTCTCATTGCTAACCGAGCCGTTTCATTTCTCGCCTGCCTTTCTTCCTGCGTTTGTGATGTACGAAGTCGGGCCAAACTAATACGGGGTTGTTCTCGTGCGATTTCTCGTTCATATATATTCAATTGATTGACGATATTACGATAAGTACTTGCATTACGTGTTCGACGCGAAATATTAGATCTCCGGGGTCGCGGCATTGTGAATAACACTTAATAACGAATGCCAAAAATACAACAAATGGTTTTAAATATCACAACCTCACTAAATGATGAGCTTTACTTGGAACTTACCGTTTGGAAATAGAATTCTACACCACCACCAGAAAACAAATTGCACAAAAAAGTAAGCGTTTCGATAGAAACAGAAACAGTAATTGTTATAATTTGTATTAAAAAAAATATTTTTAATGATTATTAAGGCAAAGAAATTATGACAAAAAAGAGTTTTTTTTTTATGGCGGATTTTTCGCGAATTTTTTTTTCGTATTATCCTTTTCTGGCCGGTGACCGGTCCGAATTGGTGAGAATCATCAAAATCGGTCTAGTCGTTCTTGAGTTATAACAATAGTAACTAACATCACTTTCTTTTATATATATAGATTCTAATGAGCGACTTAATAATACTAAACAAAACTTTTCATCTTTACCGAAAAAAATATGTTCAAAAAGCAACAAAGACATATGACAACTATAAAGAAAGTAATTTAATTTGTTCTAAAAAGAAATTTGCATTTTTTATTTAATTTTAGAAAAATGTTTGAACTAAAAGAAAAAAAATATGCGTAAAAAAATATTTTTAGTTATTAAATGTCAGCATATGAATGCCCTACATAAAATAGTGTTAAAATGGCAAATAGTTTTAAGAATGCTAAGACTTACTAAGAAAATTTTTATAATTAAAAATATGATAATTATAAGATGACTTTTAATTAAGCGAAATGTACAAGGATGGCAGATTGCAATTAAAAGAGATACAAATTAAACAAAAATGGTATGTCATTTATATATGAAACATTTAAAAAATATATATTAACAAAAGTTAAATTAGTATTACAGATTCAAATAAGCAGAAAAAGTCAAATAAATGAACTGCAGATAACTTCACAGTTTAAATTAATAAAAACATAATGAGGAAACAATAGCTCAAACACAGAGGCAATATATAAAGAGAACAGTGTTGCCAATTTAGCGCTTTTCGCGCTAGATTTAGCACTTTTAATAACCCAAAAGTCGTATTTTTTTTCTGTTAGCGTTTTTTTTTCAAAAAAGGCGTAAAAGTGCCGCTTTTTTACTTTCAGTAATACATCGATTAGGAATACGTTTTTAAGTTCTTATTAACTTATAAAAAGGTATTTTATTAATTTTCGAGTTCATCAAAAATTCAAACCAGTTTTTCATTCCATTTCAAAATTGCGAAATACACCTCCAGAATTATTTTGTTGAAAGTAATCATACGTGTAGTTTATCCATTTTTCCAGGCTTATTTAAAAAAAGATTTATTGACAATTTTCCAAATTCTTCTAAACATTTTGGACTGATAAAATCAAAGGTTTTGCTATAAAATTTAGTAGATATTTCTAAACAAGATAACATGTTTTATTAATAGAAATTCTTAGAGAAAATCTGTAGTGAATCTATATTTTTTAATGCATATAAAATTCGACAGCAATTTTTAATTCTATTTAAGACATAATTCACTACTTGTGCTAAAGTTCAAATATTGTAAAAATTAAAAATATCTACTTTGTTATGTTTAAGTTGTTACTCTTAATGAAAATCTGATTTTAATTAAAAAAAAGTTTTCCTTTGATTTTAATTCAATTTAGCGCTTTCTGTTGTTTGGACACTCCCGCATTGATTCAGTATTTAGATGTAGCCTAACTGTACCGTCCCAGCAAAAAATTTGCTGCAGGTATAATTGGAAACAAAAATAAACTACTTATTTTTTGCATGAATAACTAGTTATTTTTGTTCGACTTGTCCACAAATTCATGTAGTTATTTTTTGACTCTAGGGGTACTCAAAAATATGTACCTAAACGAAAACAAAAATAAAAATAAAAAAAAACAAAAAAAATTTTGCCGTCAGTGAGACTCGAACTTGGACACACACTAACCATTCGTTTTTACTGACTAACGTCTTACTCAGTACACCATCTCGCACATAGCATCCTAAGCGACAAAAACTCTATTTAGTTCAAAATATCTTTAGACATTTTGTTATAAAAGACTAACAGCTTCAGAATGGGGTTGAACCAACAACCTTCTGGTTGTTAATCCTTCGTTCTAGCCAACTCATTCGCGTGATTGTGTGAGCACTTATTAATGTAAAACAGAGTAGGCAAATAATAATGATGCCTCATTACCAAGAAACTACTTTAATAAGTAGTTGTTATTACCGAAAACCAAAAAGTTTTTGATGGGGTATTACAGTTTTTCGAAACTATAAATTTATTCACATGCAATCGATTTAACCTAATTAATCGATTTAATTTAAGTACCATATAAAACTTAAGAATGATTTTCGTGGAAACCATTAAACTTTTACATTGGTTTATAGGTGGAGAACCAGATAAAACACAAGGGATAATACTCCAGCAATAATTCAATGTAAAAGTTAGGTTAAAATCGATTGCATGTGAGCAAATGTATCTTTTCGAGAAAATGCAACCCGGTACAGTTAGGCTATATATATGAAAGTTATTTCAATAAGGAAATTCATTTTAAATAAAAATTAAACTCTACACAACTTTGTCGAATTACAGTTTCATTTTTAAATTGTTTTTCTTTATAAATTACGACCTCTAAATTGTTATGTTAATATTAAGCCATAAATAATCTAGTATTTTTAAGTATTATAACAAAAAGTTTCTGCTGACAAAAGCAAATATTAGCCACTATTATAAGGTATCAAACCAATTCGGCTTGGGAAAGTAGGGAGGACTGCAAAGTGTCGAGGGCGATATGGCCGGTATTGGACAAGGCAGGCACTACCACTCTCCTGGGCATGAATAGGAAGAGTTTGAGGGTCATGATAGGGGCCATAACGGGTCACTGTATGATAGGAAAGATGAGGTCTAGAATGGATGCTAACAGTTCTGTTTTTTGCAGACTGTGTGAGGACATCGATGAGACCGAGTCTATTGAACACATTGTGTGCCATTGTCCGCGATTACAGCATCGTAGGATGAAGTGGCTGGGTAGACAGTTCCTCGACGGGCTAGGTGACGTTCGGAATGTGGATCTTGTTGACGTCATAGGCTTCGTCATGGGAATTAGCTGCTTGAGGGAGAATCAGGGGTTTAACCCTAGGGGGATTGGTGGCATTGCTGGTCCCCTTCTGTGATTCGTTACGTTTCTGTTCTCTTTTTACCTTTCACTTTAGTTTTTCTGTACTCTATATTTTCAATTCTATACATTCTATACCCTTATTTCACAACTGTTCTGTTGAAGGGACTCACAATGGACCGGGATCGGTCTCTGGGTGGAGATGTGGTACTGTCTGGTATCACATCTACCTTCTCTATCTATCTATCATAAGGTATCAAAGTAATCGTTTTTTATCAATATTTTCAAAAACTTATATTTTTTACTTTCATTCAAAAAACTTTTCTTTTAGTTTTCCTCCCCCTTTAAAAAAAAAAAAAAAAAAAAAAAAAAAAAAATACAAAATACCAAGAAATGTGGAAAAAAAAAGAAAAGAGAAAACTTTGTTATTTTATTTTCTTGGCATATTTTTATAATGTCATTGTGGTCAGAATAAAAATTCCAATTTTTTCTTATTCTTATTATTTATGAAGAAAAAGGAAAGTTCTATAATAGTTTTTGTACATTCTATATTTAACTAAGACCAGGAAAAAATAACATTGTATGGTTTGGTCTAAATAGACATATTGTTGATAAGTCTTATAAGGAACATGCATTAGAAGGGTACAAAAATTTTGTAGAAAAATTGGATAACAATAAAATTTTTTCGCGTCAGCTTTAATTGCAAGTCTTATATAATACATTATTGGGCAAAGGATTTCCATACACTTATTTTTGAAAATATGCGTCCAAAAATGCCTTTAAAGATAAAAAAATTTAACCTAATAATTAAGAAAATATGCACTTATTATTAAAAAATAAAAATCGAAAATTCCACAAAAGAATGCGCAATTTAACCTGATATCTTTAAGTTTTCACAAAACTCGGGAATTATTTTTCGCTTTTTTACTTTAAAGAAAATTTTAAAAATCTGAAAAGCAAATGTTTTAAAACAAAAGTTTAAAGTTTAAATAAAATTAGTAAAAATTCAAGTTTTCAAAACATTCACAACTCTTAAAAGCATTAAGGGAAAATATAAAAAATACATTAAATGTTCTGTATTAAATGTTCAGTTTATCGCTGGACTCATCAGATCAGAACATTCCCCAACACTTGATTTTTAGTCAAAAGGCTTACATCCATCTAATGGAATTTCATTATCAACTTCTCTGAGAAAAGATTTCGGATATTTGCTAAAAAGTTCATGATTTCTACGACTATTCGACAAATTGACTATTCTCATGTTATTTACAATTCGACAAATTGTTTATTTGGGAACAGAATATTTTGGGAGAGTCCATTTAATATTTTTTATTTAAATTCAGAATTGGAATTATTTTTTGAAATATTTCACAAAAATAATACTTCCTTGAAACCTGGAGTTATCGACAAAAAATGAGTAGATCAAAATGTATTTGTTAACATTTTGATCTACTAAACTAGGCCTAGAACCTAGATAAGGTATAAATGTATATTTTCACTGTCATAAAGTGTTATTTAAGGAATGTTATTAGTATAAACTGAGTCAATTAGAAAGAGAAAAAAATAGTTGCAAATGTTTTGAACACTTTAATTTCGCCTATCTCAAAAAATAAGTTAACGGAATGAATTAATTTTAATTGTTGAACAGAATACAAGTATGAAAATAAAGAAAAAAATATTTCAAAAAGATAAAATAGAAATAAAAAATCCTAATTCCGTATGTTTTATCACTACTGTGTATTATCTTAAATTAGCTTTGACTGTGAGTCCTTATACCACACTAGATTAGAATTAATATTGCTTTAGTCGTGGTTTTAATTTTAGAACTTATATAAATATTATAAATAATTTACTATTTTATATAAAACAATTTTCAAATTATTTTCATAATTTTATTATATAAAATCAAGAAAATAATATTTCATTATTTAAAAAAGTTTTAAAAAATATTTATTGAAATAAATATTCACAAATCATTATTATTTTTTGAATACCCCTAATAAGTCTCTCATTACAATATATCCATAAATATTCTTTTGAGTACAAAAAAGTTTTGTGGTCAATATTGTCAGTAAAAGTGTTATTTGGGAAAGGAGACACAAAAAAATGTTTCTATTGTTAAAAAACAATGTTTGAACATGACCGAACATTGTTAAGAAATGAAATAATGTAAAAATTGTCATATTGTTATATGTAATTGTTGTTGCTGCTACATTCTATTCCATTTGTATTATAGATGTACTTGAACCGGATGTAATTTATTTCGTTAAGTCAGTTATTTGTGTGTGTATGTATTGTAACTGAAAAAAAGAAGAAAACATGTGTGTGTTGACTATTTGGTTAAATTTAATTTTGAAAACATGTGATATATCCGGAGTAAACATTAGGAGAAGCGAATTAGATTAACAAAAGTTACATTAAGTCCTAAAGTAATTCATAGACAGAAAAATACTATTAATAATATCTATCTTAGAACTATTACAAACTCTCAAAATTTACATTATTTTTAATAAAAAAGTAGCCTAAATATATGCTAACAGTTATTTATATATAAAACATATACAAATACAAATTTAATTTTGAAAACATGTGATATATTCGGAGTAAATATTTTTTTTAGGAGAAGCGGATTAGATTAACAAAAGTTACATTAAGTCCTAAAGTAATTCATAGACAGATAAATACTATTAATAATATCTATCTTAGAACTATTATAAACTCCCAAAATTTAAATTAAATATTTTTATTTAAAAAGTTGCCTAAATATATGCTAACAATTATTTATATATAGCATATAGCATTTTAAGCCTAAATTATTATAATTTAATTTGCATATTTTTAATAGTTATTATTTATACCTAAAAGTATGCTATATTATATTACTATTCAATTAGTTCATTTGTTCATTAAAAATATGAAGTATTCTTAAAATAGCTAAACAGCTAAAGAGCTAAATGAAATATGTTTCTAGTTTATTGTAGTTAATTTTGGAAACAGTGTTGATTCTTTTCTAACTCTAAATAAGGCATCACATAATTCTTTATTATGTAAAATTTCATAAAATTTTCTTATGTTTTTTTATATTTTTTTCCCTAAAATTTCTTATGAACATGTCATGCTCATATACGATGATAAATTTTGGTTTTTGCAAATTTTACTCGTACATACTAACTTAATAAGCAAGAACAAATAATGTAATGAATTTGATTCAATAGTAGTCAGGACCAATAGAATAATAAAACAGTCATTTAATCAATGTATAAGATATTGGTAATATTATGTAATATGTTAAGAGAGTGGGTATAAAAATATAAACAACATGATGAGCCAAAATTTGTTAATAATTTTTTGGAAATCCAAGTCAGCAGGATGTGAAAGAAAATTTTATACTAGTCATGGTATACGAAAGGGCTTCTATTTTAAATCGCAGTATGAAAATAAAATTGAAAAGGATATGAGTATAATTGGAAAATTTAATAGAGGTCAGTAGAAGCAAATTCACAAAGGAAGTCCATTAAAAAAGCTTTTAACAGTTCTTTTTAAAGACCTCTATAACAATATTTTATTTTAAATAATAAATCTTATTAGAAATAAGCTATTTTCCTCCCTTAATAGGTATCATTCAAACCGCAAGCTTAGGTACATAAAAGTTTTAAAAACTCTAGCATATACTATGTTTATACACACCTCTTACTCGCATTAAAAATATTGCGAAATGAAAATTTTACCGTATGAAATGTGAGTTACTGTTTTATTTGCAAGTTAGTAACTCACGAAAACTAATCGTGATTAGTGAAACTAATTTCAAATAAAGCGTACGGCGTTGCCACTTCCTTTTACGTTCATAGATTTTTCGATGACAATAGTTGTATTTACTCTATACGGCATGACAAATAAGGAAATATATTTCTTTATACAATTTATGTATAAACATTGAGTTATTTATTTGCAAGTTATTTTAGTTTATAATAATCGGGCCTGTTTATACAAGATATGCAAAGATTCAGACAAGCGAGTGATACTCAGACGAGTACGTAAGAAAATCAGTTTTTTAAAGTACTCTTCTATCTTATGTTCTTTTAGGTTGTGTTTTTGCTATTGTCAAATGTTATTGTTGCCATTATGTTTAATTTTCACATCTTGTAAATGTTTTTCAATATAATCATGATTTTAAAATAAACAATTGGTAACCCTTAAATATAAACAAAAACAGCTGTTTTTTGTTTACTTAAAAATGTTGTGTTCGGAAAATATTACAAAAATAAACAACTAAGAAAGATATAGTCGGTCAAGTCCGACCATATGATACCTCACACCATTGTGCATGCCCATCAAAATTCGTTGAGGACCGATATTTTTACTAAGCGTAATATAAAATATACGAATACAGAATATTACATAAATACTAACATTTATGTGAATTTATGCACTTTAGGGTGATTCATGAAAGTGAGCTTATATGGGAGCTATGGTAAATTATGGACCGAACTTCATGAAATTTGCCACAAAGATTGAAACTTATACAAAACTTCCTTACACCGAATTTCATTAAAATATTGCTATACTTAAGGCATTTATGATCGTTAAACCCCTATTCCGGGAGGACATTTATATGGGCGCTAGGTGAAATAATGGACCGATTATAACCAATTTCAATAGACTTCGTCCTTGTGCCATGAAAGTCCTACGTGCCAAATTTCATTGAATTATCTTCAAAATTGCGACCTGTAGTTTGTGCACAATGTTTACATGGACAGTCAGCCAGCCGTCCAGCCAGCCAGACGGACGGTCGGACATTGTTATATCGACACAAAAAGTGACGATTGGTATACATTAAGGTGGGTGTTGGATGATTTTCTCTGTGCGTTACAAACATCAGCACAAACGCATAATACCCTTACCTATGGTGGTGTGAGGTATAATTTACATATTGCAAAAACTAAATTTCGAGCATATTTTTTAAATTAACAATAATGTTTCCATCAGTGGTGTTGTCTATACACGTGTATGTTGCAGAAATTTTCTTATATTTATAGTTTTGTCAAGGCATTTCGCTTCACGATTACATTTTTAAGGATTGTCTGCGTTTGACATTAATGACATTTGTAAATGCGATAAAAAAAACCACAAAATGTGTACAAAAACGTCTGTTCTTACGTTTTTACATTAACGAAAAATATTTTTTTGCACTCAATTGAACAAAAATTTTGAGTGACATGGGTTATATAAACAGGCCATAAATGTAAAATTGCTAGAAAAATAATTATGTTTATGAACAACGCACAGAGGGGTCTCTCGAACAATTTTCTGGCAGAAAGTTCAATTTTAAAAATTCGAATTTTGAAAAACTAAATATGGCATTCAACAGCTAACAATATGCTGAACTTTACCTTTAAACTTATCTTTTGGATTGCGATTTGTTGAAGTATGTGAGCGCCTCCAAATTCAAAGTTTTTTCAAACGTTATTTTATTTTTAAAACTACTGGAATATAGCATCAACTTTAAATACAGAAATTGTAGAGAAATTATATATTTTTAGTTTATTCTCCCTTAAGCAGTAAATTATTGAAATCTTAAAATACAGAATCATATATTTTTAATGTTCGTTTATTAATTAGACAGTGACAAATGTTCATTTTAATATGAATAATTTTTTAACTAAAAAAATTATGTAAATTTTAAATTTTAAGATATATAAGTTGTATAAGGCATAGGTTGGAGAATATAAATTCATTTGCAGGTTATAGCCAGTATTCCAAGGATTAAAAACATAATGAAATTGTTTTGCTCTGTCCTGCCTTGTTGAACAAAATTTTTAATTATATAGTTTTTGTAAAGCTAAGTTAGAAAAGCTCCACAAAACAATGTATAAGTTTTAATGAAATTTGTATACATAAGAGTATTTCTGTACAAAATTATTTCTAAAGTTAATTGTTCGACATTTGATTTCAATTGTTTAATAATATTAAAAACAACCAAAACACTAATATCGTGCAAAACGATCATTTATATTTTTGTAATTAGAGATATTAAAAGTTGGTACACTAAATTTTTTTTACGATTTTTCTATAGTGCAACGAGTTACAGTCAAATTTAACTTAAGATTTTCCAAAAATAATTTTCAATGGGGAACCTTATGTGAACGGTAATTTGAGCCGATAGCCACAAAATTAGATATTATAATTTTTGCTTCAATAGATACAGTAAAAACGTATTTCGGGAAAACATTTCTATCACGGTTTCCACGAAATTCACTTGAGTTCTTTTTGGAAAAGAAGTTATGGTACCAATTTAATTAAGATATCTTGCAAACAAGTGCTACCACGGCAAAAATTTTTCTAAACCAAAACTTTGGAAAAAATAATCAAAATTCAAAGTTATTATAAAAAAATAATATAATCTTAATATATGTATTCAGGTTTTAAACACGAGGGCGGATCAATAAGTGACTTTTAGAACTTCCCCCGTAGTTATATGAAATGCAACACTATTCCCATCAAGTACTTTCCGTTAATAGACTACTGTCAAATTTTGAGCAAGTGTCGTCATTTACATTGCTTTTAACAGTTGTTCAAAACATACAACCTCGTGTATTTTTCTAAAAATGGAAAAAAGTGAATTTCGAGTGCTCATTAAACATTATTTTTTGCGAAAAAAAACCCATCAATCAAACCAAGAAAAAGCTCGATAAATACTATGGGGACTCTGCACCATCGATTTCAATGGTTAAGAGGTTTACTGACTTTCGTTGCGGTCGCACCAGTACAAATGGCGCTGAACGTTCTGGACGGCCAATTGAGGTCAATACATCCGAAAATGTCGAAAATATTCACGATATGCTGTTGGCCGACCGAAGAGTAAAAGTGCGTGAGATTGTTGATGCCATAGGTATTTCATATTGCAGTGTGGTTTCGATTTTAAATGATCAGCTGGGTTTAAGAAAGTTGTCTGCAAGATGGGTGCCACATTTGCTCTCAATTGACCATAAACATAAACGTGTGACAACTTCAATGGATTGTTTGGAGGTGTTTAACCGCATTCCGAATGAGCTTTTGTGTTGTTTTGTAACTGTAGATGAAACATGGATCCATTACTGTTCTCCGGAGACCAAGCAGCAGTCTAAACAATGGGTTTCTCCGGGTGAACCTGCTCCGAAGAAGGCCAAGGTAAGTATGTCGGCCAATAAGGTGATAGCAAAAGTTTTTTGGGATACACGCGGGATAATCCACATCGATTACCTTCAAAAGGGAAAAACAATAAACGGTGAATATTATGCCAACTTATTAGACCGATTTAATGAGGATTTAAAAAGAAAACGACCCCATATGGCCAAGAAAAAAGTTCTTTTTCATCAAGATAATACACGGGTGCACACGTGCGCGGTCTCAATGGCAAAAATCTATGAATTGGGCTACGAATTGGTACCTCATCCACCATATTCTCCGGGTTTAGCCCCTAGTGACTACTTCATATTTCCAAACCTAAAGAAATGGCTCGGTGGAAAGAGATTCAGCTCCAACGATGAAATTATTGACCAAACAAATGCCTATTTTAAGGACCTCGAAAAGTGAATGATGAAAATTTCATATAACTACGAGGGAAGTTCGAAGAGTCATGGACATATTGATCCGCCCTTGTACTTTGCATATTAATCATAAGCTTTAGTTATTCTTTCGGTGGAAATAGTACTTAAAATTTAACTGTTTAGAAAAATGTTTATCAAAATGTGGTTCCTGATCCAATTTTGTAGCGGGTCGGGATATAAAGTTTAATAATAAAAATTTAGTTATTCTCACGTCCTCACAATACGATGTCAAAAGTAAACCAGATTGCAATAAACTTAGAATTGCAAAACAGCTGGGTCGAGCAGTAATAGAAAATAAGGTTGACTTTTACAGTTACGTGTTTACAGAAAAATAATGTAAGAGTTATTTTTTATAGGGACTTACCCAATCTCATTTGGTAATATGAATTCCAAAATCTAAAGATTTAAAGTAAGAGATATTTAATTGGGAGATTTGGAGAAAATATTCAATATCAATTCTTCATGTACCAAAGCAACTCACATGTATTAAATTGTAATAAGTAAATTTAAAAATTATGTACAAAATACATCGGGATTAATAAAACACTTTTATTAAAGTTATTTGTAAAATGTGATGCCTTTTTAAATTTTTATTAAGGGTTCTCATGAAAACACGCAAAACCCTGTGTAATGTGTGCAAGTTTGCACATTCGCAAATGAACTGTCAAAAATTGTATTTACTTTCGTAAATTTGCGTTGTTTAATTGTGCTTTTATAAATCAGCTGGTTTTCATTTATATTTAAAAATTATTAATAAAAGCGATATAAAAAAATTATAATTACGTTAATTATAATAAAATCATTGCATATATGGTTGCCTTCAAAAAAATTTTTCAATTATTTACTTAATATTGCAAAACATTAGAAACATGTCGTGCAAATTTGCATATTTGCAGAAATGGGAAACTTAAGCGTTTAAATGAGTATCCTTATTATTTAATTATGTTGTCTTGCACAGTTTTAATAACTAAGCAAGGTACACTTTTTTATTCCCTACAGCACGATATTGTGGTACCTCCTAAAATATAACAATCGACTCAGATTCTCCTTAACTGGTCAAAATTGGTTCATTATTTCATCTAGCCCCCAAATAAATGTTCTATTGGAGTAATATTTTTTAAGCAAATATCTTAAATACATATAAGCTTATTTCTATAGAATTCTGCACAAATAAAACATTTTTAATACCAAAATCTTCTATGAAAAAATTTTTATGTACCAACAAATAATAGGGCATTCAGTTACAAAAGGATCGCTTTAAAATTAATTGTAGCTCCTATATAGGGTCCTCTCCCGAAAATTAGTTAAAAGTTCTTAAATTCCACATAAAGGGTCTGTTCGTAAATGCATCACTGCAAAGCATCATATGATTAATATTTTGTGTATATTTGCACATAATATGCTTTGATGTTGCATTTTCGAACATTCGACTATTGCAACTTAGCACGTACTGCGCATAATTTGCAGCTCAGTGGTGCATTTATGAACAGGCCAAAATGTTCGTATGTTAATAAAATTTGCTTCAAATAAGATTAGCCATAGCATAAATATAATGTTCTCTCAAATATGTATTACTTCAGGGCACATATACAATAGTGTAGTATATCATATAGTCGGTCTTCACCGAATGTTTATTTCTTTTTTAATAGTAATTTATTAATTTATTTACAAGTATTTAGGTTGTTTGTTACATCGTTAGAACTTTCTCACAAAAATCTCCCAATACATTTCACTTTCTGGTTAAACATTAGAAAATCTTAATATTTTCTATTGATCTAAATAGTTTTGTTCATTTGTCAGTTAAAATTGGAATAAGAAGTTATAGGAAACTTTAGTTTTTATTGTTGGCAAGATTAATAAAGTAATTAGCATTTTTAAAACTAATACAAATAAAATTTTGATTTAAGAAGAAAATAACCAAAATAGAAAATTCTATATTGTCAAATTTTGGTTAAAAATAACCAAAACGGAAACACTTATCAGAACGTTTACATTAATAAAGGTTGGACGCACGGACAGACGGACAATGCTAAATCGGTTGAAGATGGCTAAATAAAATCGCTTTCGCGCTTTGTGCAATATATGTATGTGATGTATGTAAACTTATACATATTAATTAACTAGCAATCTATGACTTCTATTGCTTGTATATCCTAGTTACCAGCTAAGTACTATGGGTTTCAGCTGCTTCTTTGTTAATGTTATTTTGCAATTACATCGACAAACAATAACAGCAAAAAAATAAAAAATAAAAACAACAAAAGACACCAACCATAAAAAACAAACCATGTACACTCATGCCTCGATTTGCTTGGTTTCGCTTTGGATAGCTGTTTAAAATTTCAATATGTATTTTGATTTGCGTCGTTATGATTTCGAATAGTGTCGCTATACAAGGTGTTTCATATTTGTTAATAACAGGTATAAAGGTATTGGAGAAAATTTTAATGGAAAAATGGGTTAAATTCTCTATGTTAAGTAAGAAAATCAAAATTGTATTTATATAACTATTTTAATTTCACCTCTTTCTTACAGAAAATACTCTTAAAAAAAATTAACTTCTTTTCTGTTAAAATATTTTTATTCTGGAACCAATTATTAAGAAAACAATGTAAATTAAATTTTTCGGTCCCCATTAACGACGCAGACCAGGGCCTCAGTGTATTCATAAACACACTTTAAATGAAAATTGTTTGCTAGTGTTCTTATGTGTTCTACGTATAAGAGTTTTATGCATAGTAGAGTACGTGGTAAATATGCAGCTAATCCTTTTAGTAAAGTTGACTTTTTTTCACCACAACGAAAGAAAGCCATGCAGGAAGATGTCAACACAACAGCAAACAACAAGCAAATAAAATGTTAACTAAAAAAAGGATAATGTACGAGAAGCGATACAATCACCATTGTTTTACAAATTTGGTTGGAGAGTGATTAAAAGCTTTTTGGAAAAAAATCTCAGACAATTGTTTTGGAATTAAATACATTTTTTGAAACTACATACGAGTATAACAAAATTGAGGCGCGAATCCACGGGAGGAAAGGATAATCAGCCCCATCCCTCCCCCCTAAAATGAATTTTTCAATTAAGAAAAATCAAACACGAAGAAAAAATTTACAATAGGAAAAAAATAATAAATTAATAAAAATAAAAATTATTTTGGAAAAAATTAGTTAATATAAACAGAAAAAGAAATGATGAATTTATCTTCAACATGATCTATTCAAACATTTGCATCTTCTTTCGAAAATTTTTAAGTAAATCAATAGGTTTTAAAAATTGTAGGAAACGCATATTTTTAAATATTTTTATTTCTCTTTTTTTATATTCTACACCACCATGACGCATAGAAAAAAGTTATCCAACACAAACCTTCAAGTATACCAATCGACTCGGAATTACTTTTTAAATCGATCTAACGATGTCCGACCGTTCGTCCGTCTGGCTGGCTGAATAACTGACTGGATGTCCATGTAAACCTTGTGCAGAAAGTACAAGTCGCAATTTTAAAGATAATTCAGTGAAATATGGCTCATGGAACTTTTATGATACAAGGACGAAGCCCATTAAAATTGGTTGTGATCGGTTAATTATTTCACCTAGCCCCCATACAAACGTTCACCCGGAATAAAGTCTAAACACTCAACACTTTTAATGAAATTCGATGCAAAGAAGTTCTGTACAAGTATCAATCTTTGTACTAAATTTTATGAAGATTAGTTCATAATTGACCATAACTACCATATAGATCCCTCTCCCGAAATCATTTTAACGTACATAACTCCCTTACGAATATTAGTATCCAGTTAATATTCGACACAAAAAAGTTTTATGTAAGTAGAAATAACATTGACCGACTTTATCTTTCTTTCTCGTTTTTTTTTAATAACAACAGAACAAATTTATGAATTTTTGTAAAATGTTAAATTCTTCTAATTGCAAACAATTTTGTAATTTCATTTATTTTTCCTGGGTTTCCGAAATTCAGAATTTTAAAATTTCATTAAATTTAAGACTAACTTTTAGGGATCATATGACTAAAAATGCATCTTTCGATGAAAAATAATTTGTCTAAGCACTAGTTTTATCAGTTAATGAAAACTAGTTTTTATTTTATAAATCAAAATCTAACAAAACTTTTTACAAAAAGCGCTTAAGTAACAATACAGAAAAAGTTTTCCCTAAATTTTTTCATACAAAATATAATATTTATCTTAGATATTAAATTATACATAATGAAAATTTTGCGTATTTTGAGACAATTTTATTTTGGAAGCTAAATAAAAATATTTTGCACATAAATTATCAACGATAAATGTCTAAAAATGGTAATTTTTCAAGTAAAATCTTAAAAAAGGTTAATTAAAAATATGCATCATTTTGCAACTAAAATTTATTAAAAATTCTTAATTATACTAAAAAAAAAAAACAGTTTTTTGGTAAGTTCCTGGATATATTCTGTTATTTTTTTTGTTAATTTCTTTTTTTTAAGATTTTTTAGAAAGTAGCAGAATGAAGTTTGTTATCCATATACGAGTACGTTTGTATATGTTTTGGGCAAATATTGAAAGAAAATTTTTAAACAACATTTAAAAAAATGAAAATTTTCAAGTTCTAATGCAATTTATTATAATTGTTTTACAAAAAACTATGGAACGATGTAACATTTTTTTAAAAAACTTTCTTTGTAAGCATTTATTTTCTTTTAAATTAGATGAAAATTTCAGAACTTATTAGATTTTATATTGAATGATTTAGGTATGTTTCAAATAAAGCATAAAGTGATTTGCTTAAAAATATATTAAAAAAATTGATAAAGTTTTGAAATCTTAAAATAATTGTATGAGTATTTAAACAATTTGAAAGATTGACGTCTCATTTTATTGTAAATGAAATAGCATTTAAAACTCGATATTTTTAGCGTTATATTGAAATAGTAAAGCAATTTCAATTAAAACATTTAATAAATTATTTCCTATTTGTAGTAAATATAAAATATTTAAACAAAGATTAAAAGCTACGTTCTTTTGCTTTATTCATTCAGTTAATTTTAAAATTAACTTAAAATTTAGGTACCTGCAGGATCTTTATTGCACCAACTATCATCAAAACTTTTTTTCGAAATATTTCAAAATTTACAGTATATTTCGAAAGTAACGGATCAAACTTTTATTAAATGAAATCAAATAAAAATAAATTATTTATTTTATTTTTGTAAAAAAATATTGATTTTCGGTACGGTTTCTTTTATCAGATTAGTTCTAAATTTTTGCATCAGTAAGTTGTTGATATTCAAGTAAAATTGATATTCTAAGTATCAACCTTTCGTGTTTGTCATATCATGCATTTTAATTTATTTCATTGAAATGCATTTATTTTATATATTTTATATATTTCTTTGAAATGCTCCAGAGGATAATGCTAAAATAAAAACACACCTTAAATAATTAAAATCTATTCAATGTTCCCTGAAATTTATAAACCATAGATTTATAAAAATTTTTGTTTATATTTCAAAAACTTAAAAGGAAGAGTGAAATAAAATATCAAGCCTTTTGGTGACAAAAAAATTGTTTAGCCAGTAAAATCTTAAACATAATTTTGAATTAAAAAAAAATAATAACCCCCACTTCTCCCAAATGTTTTGGCTGGTTCCGCGCCAGAGAAATCTAAAGAATTTTTCGAATTTACCAAAAGCGTTTCCAAATTCATTTAAGGCTCATTTCAGACAAATTAATCCCTAAAGTCAAATAAATTAATTAAAGTAAATATATTGCCAATCCTGTAGAAAATGTTGCTTAAAGTTGAAACATAAGTTGAAAAATGTAATTAAACTGGGAATGAAAAGTATCACTGGAGCGCTAAAGACTCATTATCGACAACTCTCAAATGGATCAAAACTTAATGCGAAAGGAAAATCATTCGAATTTGTATGTTTTATACATTGAAATTCGAAAGCGTTTTCCTTCGAATGGAAAACACACAATAACATCCCAGTTGAGATATATACGTGGAGATCTAAGTCTGCGGACCGGTAGGAGGGAGCTTCTATAGTTCCAAGAACGTAAGGGCGATAAATTGTTTAATGTACTCTAAGGCATTCGGTAAGAGTATCCCAATATGTGTTGCTACACAAGCCGCGATTAAGTCTTACTCTGGTATCTACTCGAGCTGAATGCTGAGCATAATGAGAAATTCTAATCTGAGGTCATTTTAATATCCCGTGCAATCTTATTGCGGATGAACTGGCCAAAGTTGGTTTTCTCTTACATTGTGAGCAGACTGCCTGCTGTCTTTATGTAGATCAATTAAGCTGCAATACTTTTTAAGCTGGTACAACATAGAATCCATCTGCTTGACCTCGAGATGAATCTAACCCCTATATAATCAACTTAGATTCACAATTATTATAGGGTTACCTAGCATATGTCGCGAATTCTGGTAGCTGTGATAATAAAATCTGGAGCATTTTTTTAAAGATATATTGATCACAAGAAAAAAAATAAGTTATCAGCAGACAAAGTTATAAACACAAATATGTGTTACATTTTATTCGAACGCACACTTTAATTTATATATTATCAATCATCAGAGCGAGAAATTCGTTAACTTACTATTCTCTATGAGATTTTGATATAACAGTTTTTTAAACTTAAAAAAAATCTAACTCAATTAAGAAAATACTTAATTGAATATGTTCATGTATTTTTGAAATTTTAGAACAAATTATTTTTAAATGCTAACGAGCCTCTTAAACCACAAAAAAAAAAAAAAAAGAATAAAAACTATTTATTCAGTTAATTGAACGTAGCTAATCGAGTCTATAACATTTAATTGGTCTAATTAATGGTTTATTTTCTTTCATCATGCTCGTACTTGTAGACGCAATCGTGTTGCCATTGTGATAAATATTTGGTTTAATAGTAAATATGCTTCTTTTTTGTTTGTAGCCGTTGAAATAAACCTCTTTAGTTAAGGGTTAACTAGAGGTTACACTCTCTACAATTCTTATGAGACCTTAACAAGATTCGTTTAATTTTCCAAAAAAAAAAAAAAAACAACTAAATTGTACAAAAACAAGAAACAACAACTGTAACATATACACTTTAACGAATCATCAAGAATCATCAGTTCCTCCTCTCATACAAATTTTAAATGTCGTCCTCATCATAATCAACGTGTTCCACACAAAACCCCATTTCTAACAAATAGAAGCGGACTGAAGGAAAACCTTATCCAAAATATATTTTGTGTTGTCGTGCAAACTCATAAATGTGGTTCAGCTTAGCTTGGATAGGGAAGGGGTTATAAAGTACATACAAATTTTTATGTTACGGGTTGAAATTTTTTCCGGGTGTTGCTGAAACTTTTATGCTGTGTATGTGAGTGTGATGTTGCAGCACTCACTAATGTCATTGTTGTTGCTGCTGATGTTGGTACTTGTTGTTGTCATCATGGTTGTCGTTGTTGTACTTATAGTTTTTGTTTTTGTTGTTGTTGCTGTGTAATAATATTTACAATGACTGCAGTAGTAGAAATGTACAACAGCAATTTTTTTACGCAAAAAAATATGTACTATATCTGGTGAGGAAGGACGGATGAATGTGAGGGGCAAGTTCAAAAAGGATAGTTGTAGCACGAAGTTGTTACAAAAATGATGATGACAATAACACTCAAAAGCAATGGCTGTGGCTGCTACAACATACATATATATTTTTGCAACATTATTTCTTGTTTTTTTCTCTATTTTTATTTTTTTGCTGCATTGATATAATGGCAACATTTTAAACATTACGTGCTTAAACGTAACAACAAGGACAACAAGAGCAATAGCAAAAAATAAAGTGAACAACAATCATCAACAGCAACAACTACCGGGAGTAGCAGCACTATCACCATTATCATCATTCGAATATGTTTAAATGTTGGTTTGGTTGGCTGCTATAGTTCAAAATTTTATGGATCTGTATCACTGATGATGTTCTCGAATGGCAATAATGTTAATGACGATGATGATTTTTCCTTTTTTTTTTTTTGGCTGCATGCTTAATACTATGATAAGGATACATTAATAAAATAATACGCTTTAAAAGAGTAAGGAAACAAGGCTTTAAAATTGTTAACTACGCGCAAATATTATGGATTACAATACATTAGGTATTGGATTGGATTTGTTGTTGTTACTGATAGTAATTTACAATAACAATTAAAATCTTAATCTAAGGTACTCCTAAATGAGACAGACCTTTGCTATATATTTCATGCTCAATGAGTATTTGGTAGTTGTCTTGTCTCTGCCCTATCCATTGGGAAGGATACTATACTATTTTTACGAATTCTTAAGGTGTAAGACTCCTTTATATCGCATACAAATCCTGAGGTGAGACTTTTCAAATTTTCGGATTGGTTAACAATTGATAGCAACATGCTAGTAAGTAGAGCTTTCGCAAGACTTGAAAATCAGTCAGGAATTGTGGATACCTTTAGATCCACGAAGAAAAAACAAATCATTTTTTCGAAGAGTTGCAAAAAGATATTTCGAATAGCGTTCTAAACAGCTCATACCTATCAAAAATTACAACTATATTAACGATTAGGTGGAGTACAACTTCTGCCTATAGATGTTACTCTAAACTTAGTAGACAATAGAAAAATTTCGTCCTCTCTCGTTTATATAAACCGGTCATCTTATTCATTTTAATATATGTAGCTTAAACATGGACAACGAAATGATCAGATGAGTTTTTGCTGGTAGTGTTCAAGAGAAAGATTTTCCGTAAAATTCACGGTCCTATACGGATTGAATATTCAGAGTTAAAAGTAATTATGAATTAAAGAACTTATGGGTGTGAGAAGCAGAAAAGGGCGTTCTAAACTGAAACGACAGAAGTAGCTGGCGTTCTATATTGCTTCAGAGCGAAAGGGGATATCTATCGGCTGCCCTCATGAAATTCATCGATCTAGGAACAACGCTTTTCAACTTCTTTACTACTGAGGTTTCAAGCAAGGCAACTCTCTCAACTCTCTCTTACCCATCATATTGTAAGGGCTTAAGCGTGGCCAATGAAATAATTATATAATACCTTGCTGGTAGTGTTCGAGAAAAAGATTCTCCACGGTCTTCTATAGGATGATAATGGAGTCTTAGTTATAAGGAACTATGAATTGTATTAGCTTTTTGATTAAATGTTTAAGTTAAACTCACTAAAACCAAATGACTGCCTTGGCATGGGTATATTGGAAATCGATATTCCAGCTAATAACGCATATAGGAAGAACGCATTGGTGGGTAATGCAGAAAAGGACGTTGCAATCTCAAAGGACAGATATAGCTGACATTCTATGTTGCTTTAGACTGAAAGCAACCATTAGTTTTACTCATTAAACTTTCAAAAATCAAGTCCGACTAAAAACATCTCTTTGTTTTTAAAGTTGGAAGTTTCAAGAAAGAACTTTAGAAAATTCTTGAACCTTCACGAAATTTGCGGATCTAGAAGTGTTACATGGAATAGATGATCAAGTTCGATTCACAGCTGCTTTCAATCAAGTTTTAAGAAACAAGGAAGCTGCATTCATGGTTCTAGATATAAAAAGGACAGCTAAGTTTCGAGTATCTGTTCAACATTGCATTCGAAGAGATCAAGAGTGTTTATGGTCCGTGTTGGAACTCTGAATGATGGTTGCTTAACTGAGAGTGAGTTGAATCGAAATTTGCTACCTAATATGAATGCAGCTGGCGTTTATGTGGCACCTGTATTTAAAAACTATTTCAAATGGAAATTATCTGGACGGTCTTCATTATAAATATTTGACAATTTTTGTGATCTCGGATACCCCAGCTTATGTGCCTTATCCTCATATGAGGTAAGATCACATATACTTTTAAACTGTATTGTCTGATATCTCTATTCGTCATGCTAGAGACGGAGATTATGCTGTCTCGGTGATAATTAGAGCAGCTATTGTTTGGGGAAAAGGATAGGGGAATTATTTTTAATTTGGGCAATTTAAAATCCAAATAATACGCATAAAATTTTGAAGAATGTGTTTACAGCGCAAAGTTTCGTATCTCTGGAAATGATGGCATCTCGACTGGATATGCAAAAGAGAATATTAATACTTGGTTTGATTTGCAATTTTTTTGTAATAAGAAACAATCCATTGGATAAAGTAAAGAGTAAAAAATACAGACTTTGCCGAAAGCTTTTTGTCTTCGTTGGTGAGATTTCTCGGAGAGGCTACGATGTTTCTTTATTTAAACTTTTACAGTGTACATATATGTATACATATGGTCCAATGAGCTAAAATGCTGAATCTTTTCCAAATTAAGGTGTGCATTAAAATAAGATATAAAATGTATTTTTTTTATAAAATATGAACGGAATAAGTTAGGACTAAAACTAAATAAACTAAATGCAACATTTCTTCTCCAGAATTCTCTGATATATCATCTTATATAAAAATTAATTGCTGACATGATTATTTTTAATTTTTTTAGGTATGACTTCTGAAAAAAAAATTTTAAGTACTTGTACGAAAATATCTCTATAAGAACTTAAAATTAATAATCGCAATTGAGCATTGCTGGAGCCTTCTTAAATTAGCTTTTAACTTTTAACAAACTACTTTACAATTGCTAAAAATTCAGAGTAATTTAAATAACTAATACTTTTTGAGACTAAAATAACATTCCCAATTCTACATGATTCAACCATAGCGAAAAAATTCGAAATTTGGTCAGAAAATGTTAAAAACACTGTTGCATATCACGAGTGTCATCAACGTCTTTTTATGACATTCTTTTTTATGAATATTCGAGTTTATTCAGACTAAAGAGAGAAAATAATCATATATCTTGTCGCATTTTGAGTAAACTTGTCATACGTGCGTTGTAATTTAGGACCATTTTATCGATTATTCGGTATACAAAACTTTTACCTTGGAATGTGAGAAAAGTCATCAATAACGTGTGGTTTTTAGGTTTATACAAAATATTGAAAATATTTTTATTTTTTTATTATTTAGGAACTTTGTTCATTCTTTGTCTCAGAGTTCTTCTCAGCTTTGTTATTTAATTTTCTAACTTTAATTGACTAAAGCTTAGCCATAGTTTTAACATTGTTCATATTTGATTTTGAGGAAATGAACACAATATGCCATTACGTGGCCTAGCATACTTGGTATAGCTTTTAGGAGGTTATCTACTTATTGGGCTTAGAATTCATTATTGTGACTTTTTCTCTTTCTGAAGCAAGTTTCATCTCATGCTTTAGGTCCTTGTTAAACTTTTTTATTACCCTGAAATGTAATTAATACTTTTTCAAAATTTGCTCAATCAAGTAAGTAAAAAAAATAGTAAGTTAAAAAATAGTTGAAAAAAAGTCAAATTTTATTTTGTACATTTTTCTTTGACTAAATCTGTTAAATCTGGCATGTCTATAAAAAATATTATAATGAAGAAAGATATTTAAAATTAACGACAGTAAGAGTTATTATGAAAATACTGTGTTATGTTTTATTCGAACGCACACTTTAAAAAAAGAAAGAAAAAATAAATTTCATTTAAATGCTTTCAAAGTAAACACACAATAAAAGTTCTTGGTCTACAAATATATTATCAAACAAGGGAATTTGGAATAAGGTCAGTTTAAACAGGTAGCCGACTACTTGAGTCCAACATGTCAGACCGTTATGTTAGCCTAAAATGACATATATCTTGGTAAAAAGTATATAAACGAACGTATCTTCAGAACTTCAGCGTTAGATAGATCCGCTAAGTCGTATAGAAATGGACTTTCAATAGTTTCTGTTTTATGCCTCAATTGAATTCTTCTACTCATTTCGCTAAAAAATACCCGATTTTTGTTTGCCATCCTTATTCATTTAACCTCGACTGTATAAATAATGAAAATTATACAGTTAGAAAAAAAGTTAGCGGAAATCAACACACACACATCTCTATACACATATATGTATACACAACACATGGTTGCCCTTAAAATGTTAAATACAGTTGAAAAAAAAAGACAGCAACGACAGCAGCAAACGTTTTGTAAGTTTTAAAAATCTGTTTTTTTTTATGGAAAAGAACACAAAACGCTAAACCAACCATAAAGCCAACCAAGCAAGAAAACATGTTTATTTTTTAGTTAAGCAGTTTTCAATTTTTGTTTTGTTTTCCATTATTTTTGTTTCGCTTATTTTCATTTTTTTTTTTTTTTTTGAAATGTATTCGATAGATAAGTAAGGGGTGTATAAAAGTGTTTAAATGTATAATGTAATGCAATGTAATGGTACTTACATAGTGCTTGTTCTAACCAAAATTGGTTGACCGAAAAATGCCGGAACGTTTTCATCCATTAGTGAATGTGTTTTGATGAAATTTAATGTCGGATCCGGAAGTGTTCGTGAATCATTATGACATGATCCGGGACGTGGTTCGGGTACCTGCAGAATACGAGAGAAAAATATAACATGAAAATAGTTAAAGAACTAAAAATATAAAAAGGATTATAGTAAATGTAAGAAACTATGTTGAAAAATATAAGTAAAATCTTAATGCTAAAAAAAAATTAAAACTTAAAATCTGCTTCACTCGTTTTTTACATAAAACAACAAAAAAATATTAACATGTTTTTCTTTTTTTTTTTTTGCATTTTGTCTTTGTCAAAATGGCGGAAAATATGTTACTTTTAAAAATTGTCTGTCTATAGTTTTGTCTTTTTTTATTTTAATTTTTTAAATCCTTCCCTTCTTTTCGTTTTATCAACTTTTGATATGCAGTTGTATGAAAGAATATACAATTTTTGGCAGTATAAAAGTTATGAGTTTTTTTCATGCTTATCTTTTGTTCTGTCCTGTCTGTCTGTTTTTCATATAGTTCTTTTTTGTCTTACTTTTTTTTTTTTTTAGCAAATTTGTCTGCCATTTTGGTGGGGCTTTCTTTTACCGTTGGGTTGTGAAGTTCTTTAGATTTATTATACATTTATATAAATTATTGTCATTGTAAAGTATGTACTTGATTCATGAAAAAAAAAAAAACAAAAAAATTGTTGATTTAAGGTAAAGAGATGTATTTTGTTTAACATTATTGAACGTACACTAAAGAAAGTTTTATAAATGAAATTATTTTCAAGAATATGAAATGGAACTCTAGAATAAAAGCAGGAAGAGCAATCAATTAAAGCTAAAACTAAGCTATTGATGTTTCATTTATTAATAAATAATTTAATATTAAATATCGGGTACAATAATTTTAATTGATTGAATTGAAAATCATAATTTTTATAGTTTAGTGCAGATTTTGTTTTGTAAAAGAATCAATTTAGTAGATTTTAAATAGCAAACTTCTTAGGAGAGAAACTTATAATCTAGAAGAATTTTATTTCTTTTGGCTTAATAATTTGGTCATAAGAATATTTCCTATATATAGTCGAACAAAAGGATATTACTAAATCGACTCTGAATTTCATATGATTAAAACGTGTCAATATTCTTGCTTCAAATGAGAGTTTACTTCGTTCTAAGTTACCGTTTTTCAAAATGATTGACTGGAGTTATCCTTTGGTATGACTTTCAAGTTTTTCTTTTCATATTTAAATATAGAGAAGGAGCAGGACCATAGACTTCCATATTTGGATACCGTGGTTTATCAAATGACCGAAGAAAGTACTGAATATTGTTCGCTATTATGTCTCCCATACGTCTATTTGTTTTTATAATATTTTCTTATTTTTTTTTTTCTGATTTATAAACAAAATTTTATACTATATATAAATTTTATACTATATAAAGATCGCAATACAAATTTCATATCAAAGAATACAAAGAGTGGAAAGAAGGTCTCTTTCGTACTACGACAACATTTCTCTCTCCTCACATACAAATTTTGTGTGAATTCAAAACACTTGTGAAATAGAAAAACAACACAAAATAAACAAAACTCCTTTAATATTTAAGGAATACATTTTTCATTAGCACACAATATTTTTATAATTTTATTAAAAATAATATTAATATTAAAAAATTTTCCTATCAAAAATTACTTTTTTATTCTAATTAAATTTAGCCGACTTCAAAACCAAATAACTTTGTAACAATAAAAGTAAAAACAGATTTAGAAAATTTTACATTTAAATCAATTTTAAAATTTAAATTATACAGACATTGATTTTTATATTTTTATTTATTTTTAATCACTCACGCCCCAAAAAAGTGCAAAGTAAGGCTACATTAATTTTTTGATATTTTATTTAACAAAATCGTATAACAAGTTTCTGAGTTATGCTGCAATATGTGGAGCAATGGCATTAATTTTACATTTGGCGGTTTCTATAGAGAACTTGAGTCAATTCAAAAAAAGTGATTTTTTTTAAAAAACTTCGTGGGAGCCCACTACCCGGAGGGAGAGGTAGCCCCTATACAAAACAAATATTAAATTTCGTATGTCTGAAGCTAGTTTTAATATATTTTTTAGCAAAGGAAAATATTCACATATACAAAATATTTGCACTCAAGTTAGTTGCTCTCTAATATTTGTTTATTTCTCTACTACAACGTGGCGTATGAGTAATATTGCTTTTATAGTTCAGCTCATTATGATTATTATGCTAACAAACGTCTGTTGTTAAGAATTCAAAAGCCATAAATCCACTTCTAATTTATATAAGAATTTTGACTTTTCTAGGTTCACATTATGGCCTTTGATATATATTTGTAAAATTTATATCAAATGTAATTTTCTTTTATTTCAATAATTTCATAAATTATACATATAAATATGGTGTTTGTCTGAGATTGTTCTCTTTCTCACTTAATAATGAGCTAAAATGATTTAAAAAATGATTTATACTATTCAAAAGTTCACATTTCGTTTAATTTCTTTTTAATTTTTTTAAACAACAAGACTTCATTCAACAAAATTTTATAAAACATTTTTCATTTTCTATTTTCCAACCAACTTAGCAAACTTGTGCTAATTAACGTTTTATTTTAGAGAAAGAAATTAAGAAAAAAAAAAAAAAAAAAAAATAAAAAAAACTCTGAGTACACTACTCTGACAGACTTATGCAAACGTACAAATGATAACATTGCATTATATATAATAACCCAGCAAACAAAAGATCTACAAAATATTATTACTTTTGAATTAAAAATAAGTTACCAACTCCAAAACAAAATTAGACAAAGGGTTTAAAATTTATAATTAAAAAATTGTTGAAAAACTTCAAAAAAAAAAAAAAAAAAAAAAAAAATTAAAATAATAAAGAATGAAAATTTGTTCGTTATTTCAAAATTTCCATTTTAAAAATTTTTTATCAAACTTAGTCTTCAAACATATTATCCCCTACATTTGCTGGGTTGAAACTCTCACCTATGTATATATTGGTTTTTGTATCGCCACATTTCGTTACCTTAAATAAAAACTTTTTTCTATTATAAAAATCTTTTAATTAACTTTGACCCATTTTATTTTACCACAAACAAGCATTACCCCATGGGTCGTTGTAACTTCTTACCTTTTAACCCCCTGATTAACGTTTTAGGTCATGAATAACCCAGCCAGTCGCAAACAACATATTGCAAATGACTTTTATGCATAAAATAATTAAAAGAAATAAACTTATTAATGAAAACATATAAACTAAAAAACAAAACCACACATACATATGTCACTTTATGTGACAATAAATAAATTTAAACTTTCTCTTTTTGAGTAGAACAGATTTTTTTCAAGGAATTAAAAATAAAGCTTAAATTAAGATTTTCAAAAATCAGACTTTTCAGTCAATCATTGCAATTTTTTTTTTAGTATTTACCTTGGCATTATTGACCGGCAGCCAATTAGAGTTGAGGCCACTCTGTTCCTTAAAACTGCCCTCAAATGTATCCGCAATATCCTGTTAGAAGAAAAGGTGAAATAATTATAATAAAGAAAAAAAAAAAAATTTAATAAGTTTAATGGAAGTCTAAAAAATACATATACAACGTAACAACAGAAAAATACTTGATATATATAATCAAAAAATAATGTTGAAAAAACAAAATGGTGGATAAATGAAAAGGAGAGATGTTGTAGAACAGACTAAAGTAATTTCATTTTGATGTAGTAAAAATAAACAACAAAAAGGGTGTACACAACGAATTCTGAAGAATAATTAGAAGGTAGTTTTATTAAAATTAAGAAAGATATAGATACAGAGGAGAGCACTGGTTAATCTCTTGACATTATTGTATCCTTCCTGATGAATAAAGTTATACTTTAAATTCAGATTGGAGCTTAAAACCTAAGAAAGACCTCAGAACAGTACTGATGCACATCGTGCGATTCAACAAAATGAAATGGAAATAATTATGGAATTCTGAAACAACGGCTCCGATTTCAATGAAATTTTACACAGTGATAGTAGAGGTATTGGCGAGTTAAAGTTTTGAGATTAGACTATATAGATCTACAGGGGACACCTCGGTTATAAAATATTTTGAAAATAATCCTGATTCCTTATATCTAAACTGATTTGAAAGACTTTTATATATATAGGAGAATTCTGCTAGTTGAGATCTATAAAACACATCACCGTATGCATATCTTATCTCTTTTAATTTAAGAAATATTGGGCTTAAAAAATTAAATTATTTACTCTTTAGACTGCCTTGCTGAAGTTTTTTCAGAAATTTATAAAAATTAGCTGAAGTTTAATAACATAAAATGCACGCTAAATGTCGAAAATTATGTTAGTACCTAGAATTTTTTGTAACCGAAACTGACCGAAATTACTAATAAATCCTAGGAGCTAAATAAACAGGGGTTAAAGAATAATTTATTTATCTTAAATACATCAAAAAAGCGTGCAAATTTATATTAAAACTAAGAAAATTTTAAAAACGAAACTGATGGAAATAAATATAAAAAAATTAAATGAAGATCATAAAACATTTAGAAATAGTTTTATAACATTACGTGTAATAATAATCTGAAGAATCATTGTACAGCTTAGGAGTGTCTATAACCGGTCAGTTTCGGTGCTAAAAAATTTAATTAGTCAAGTAGAAAACATTAGAAAATTATTAAATTACTTTAAACGCATCAAAAACAAAAGATTCTACAACCGAAACTGACCGAAATTAAACAAAACTCTGGGAACGTTCTAAATTCGTTTAACGGCATTAAGTTCAAAAAACTGTAAAATTATATTAGAATTTGAAAATTCTCTATAAAGGAAACTGGCCGAAATTTTTAAAGACTTGCAAAAGGTCTATAAAGCGTTTCAAAATTATTTAATAGCGTTAATTGCTACTGAAGCATCTCAAAAAGTTATTAAAACTTAGGAAATTCTTTAACCAAAGCTGGCTAATAAATCTATTATTAATCAATTAAAAGAAATACAAAATTACTTAGTTATATGAAAAAATTGTAAATATATAGTAAAAAATAAAAAGAAAATAACCAAAACTTACCGAAATTTATAAAAGTTAACAGAAAGTTACCAAATATTGTTTAAAATATATTAAATTGTTCAAAATTATTTTAAAAAACGGAAATTTCTATAACCGAAACTGGCCGAAATTATTAATAACTCTATTATTATTCAATTACAAATGATATAAAATTATTAAGTTACATTAAATGCATTAAAATGCAAAAAAAATTATATTAAAATCAAGAAAAATACAACAATCAAAATTTTTAAAAACTGACCAAAGGCAAGGGAAACTATCCTAAAGTTTAAAAAATGTCTTAAAATTATTGATGATGTTAAAATTAAGAAAATCTAAAAATTTATTCAAAAACTTTATATGCATCAAAAAATGTCTAAAATTATGTTAAAACTTAGAAAGATCTGTAAACTAAACTGGTCATAGTTGATAAAAAAATACCTGAAAGTAAAAAAAAAAAAAATCGTCATCGTAATGTGAAATTACAGTTTATATAGTAAATTGTTTACTAAATAAAAACCCTATTCTCAATTGTCTTCATTTTGTTGTGCAAACTCTTTATTTATTTACGTAAGTGCCACTAAAAGATGAATGAGAAATAGTAGACTATCAAAAGGATAAAGAATAAATAAATAAAAAAAATTCCAAAAAAAAAAAAAAACAGCGATAAAAACCTATAACCAACTTACCTGCAATGAAAATGCACAAACTGCTGAGCCAGGAATTGAATTTGTTGGTGTATTAAAAACGCCATAAATCAATTTGGCGCTTGAGTGACCATAATGTCCTTCCACAAGATTACTAGCAGATTCTATATAAAAAGAAAATTAATAAGAAAAAAAAATATAAACAAAAAGTAATTACAATAAAAAAAAGCAACAACAATAAAAAATTACTATAAACCAAATATAAATATCGTTACAAAAAATAAAATAAAATTTGTTTATGCTTAAAATTAATTTAATGCTTATAAATGTTTAAATGGATTTTCTTCAAATAGGAGAAAAATGAAAATTATAATATTAACTTTATTACTTACGTATTTCATTAAAGTAGAAGGGATAATCGCCAGGTATTGAACAATTTAAACGTGACTTTAAAAATGAGGTCCAGCGATTACGAAAACGATGTGGTCCACCCTTATCCCATTTACAAACGCGTGCAACACGCGAAAATATTGACTGAAGCAGGAAGAAAATAGAATAAAAAAAAGGAAGGTTAACAATAAAAGTTTAAGGTAATTAATCATGTTTTTAAGGTAGTTGAGAGCCAAAATAAAAAAAAGGCTTCTCGCCTTTTTTTTTATTATTTGGTAATAAAATTTTTGGCATAAATTATATAAAAAACTTTTGCTTTCAATTAAAGTTGTAAATTATTTATTGAAAAAAGTTTTTGTTATTACTGGAATTTATTATTTATTTGATTTTATTATGCGTTAAAGATTAACGTTTAAAAACAATTATTTGCATTTATTTATACCTTTTAACTGGAAAGAAGCCTTAAGGGTTTAATTCATAAATAACGGCAATAAAATGGCCACGTTAATAGAAAGTTTGTTAAATTGTTTTAATGTTAAAAAAGTTTAGTTAAAGTTTGTTTAACTTGACATAGTTTTTTTTGAAGTTTAAGGAAACGTTTAGAGAAAAAAATGTGTCAACATTCATTATGATAAATTGAAATAGATTTGAAGTTTGATTAACTAAAGTTTAAGTAAACTTAGATTTTCTAAGGATCTACGGTCAAAGATTTTTATAGAAAAAAAAACGGTTAAAAAAATGAGCTCTTTTATAGAGAGCTTTTGCTTAGTGGGTTAAACGGTAAAGAGAGAAAACAATTTTTAATAAAAAATTTCAGCGTTGCCAATTTAGCGCTTTTTAATAACATAAAAGTCGCATTTTTTCTGTTAGCGCTTTTTTCAAAAAAGGCACTAAATTGATGCGTTTTACTTTAGTGATACGTGGATTGGGAACAAGTTTTTACGTCCCTATTAAACCTAGCCTACACGTAGAAATTTTTATGTTGGCATTTGTCAAATTCTATCCCTCTTTTTAAAATTTTTATATGTGGACCAATAAGAAATCTGTTACGCAATCTATTTAGGATTGTAGGATTTATTATTCTCGTTTAAAAGTTTGCCCTTTTTAACAAAAAGAAAAGTGCAAAATAATTAATTCTATTTTGAAAAGGCAAATAAAGAATAAAAATGCTAAATAAATTGAAATTTTCGATAAAAAAGACAATTTAATATATAAAGTTATCATGTACGTTTTCTCCACCCCTTAATACAACCGACGTTATTTCTCATGTTAAGAAATAAAAATGTCTTCGTGTAGACGTAGAGTGAACTAACAAAAAATAATATCATAGGGCCTGTGTAAAATGGTAGAAAATTATTGTTTTCAGTAAATTTTAGACGGCTTTGAGCTGAACAAAATTTTACTAGCTCATAAGACTAATAGAATTTTTTACAAAAGTATATAAATTTTCAATGTTTTAAAATTGATAAAAAAAATTCAATGTTTACAACATTACTTACAATACTTAGAATATTAACATTAAATTTTATGTGTTTTAAGATTTCATCATAATAAAATTTTTTTTAATATTTCATGTTCATTATTAAATGTTCATTCCCAAAACAGAGTGTGGCTTTTAGATCATTTAAATTTTTTTTCATTCATTTCTCCTGTTTTTTCTGTTTACAATATTTATTAATGATCAAATTGAAATTTTTAAATATTTTATAAATTTTCATTTCACACAACAGAAAAATTTTTCTCACTAGGGAAAAAGCATTTTCTACCATAGAACATTATTATTATTATTATTATTATTATTATTAGTTTTATTAATTTTCGAATTCACCAAAAACTAAAAAGAATTTTTATTTTATTTCGAAATGCCAAAATATACATGCGGAATTCTTTTGTTTAAAGTAGCTATTTGAGATATCTATCAATTTTCCATTCCCATCGAATAAAGGATTTAATAGCAATTGTCCAGATTCTTCTTTATTTTAGAAATTGCCTTTTTTGGAAAAAAAATTTAAACGAATATAAAAGTTTTATGAATTTCAAATCTTTGAAAAAAAAAAATTGTTATGAATCTAGAATTTAAACTGTACATAAAATTTTACCGCCTAATTCTGTAATAAAAATACCAATTTTAAATTTGATTTGAAATGTAATTCACTTTTTCTGCTTAAGTTAAAATATTTAACAAAAATAATAAATATGGAACCTGTAATGTTTAAGTTGTTACTCTTGATAAAAATGAGATTTTAATTTAAAAAATGAGCTAAAAAGCGCTAAATTAAACCAAAATTAAAGAATTTGGTTCAATTTAGCGCTTTTTAGCATGTTTTGGATATTTTCCTGCGCGTTTTGGTTACAAATAGTTGACAACACTGCATAATTAGAGTTTTCTAAGAGAAGTTTCACTAACTACAGATTAAGTGAACTTAACTCTCTAACGGTCATAGCAAAAATGTTGAGTAATGTTTATTTAATTTGTCCTACATATTTACATACTTATTATACATATATCACGTATATTTATTTTATTAAGAATATATTATCGAAGATATTATTAGAGATTTTCTTGAAAATAATCAGAAACATCAAACGATAGCAAATTTTTAACTTCCTTAGCTTCGGAATCCTCTTTTTCTATTTCAAGAGTGATTTTTGGTAAAAAAATAGCCATTTTTCATGCCAATTTCAGAGTGCTGACTTTGAATATTTACGTCTAGACGAATTGAGATAATTCAAAAATTCTTTCAGCATATTATTTTGAAATATGTAGCAAATTACAGAATATTTTTAAAAAATTTTTACCTCATATATCTCAGGACTTATTCCCGAAAAACGAAAGAAAGTCGAGCCAAAAAATCAAAAGTTCAAAATTCAAGCGTAAATATCTTTTTAACTGTAAGAGATAACTTAGATGAGTAAGCTTATTTTTTCTTTACCTTGCCAAGCACTTTCCAGAAATATAAAAATCTTTAAAATCGGACTTCATTTGTACAAGTTACGATTTTTTTTAACTTTTACATACTCGAGGTAGTCAACTTTGACGCCCTGTAGCTTATCTCGTGTTATCACAGGGTGACTATAAGATGATTTTTCTGAAAGCTTAGGTCCTCCTCCACAACTTTTCAATACATTTCAATTTGATCCGACCAGTAGTTTAGGAGATTCAGATTTATTACCAAAAAATTTGCGTTTGACCCCACTGTGGGTCGCATAAACTATTTTAATGGTCACATTTCAGCTTTAATGTTTATTATAACAAAGGCTGTTTTACTAAACATATTCGCCAAATTAAAAAAAGCCTTCTTTTATTCATAATCATTTCCAACTTTTAATTATGACTTTTTATTTTTTATGTCTTCATAAACATTAAGAAATACGTATAAATATGGCCCGAGCATATATATTTAATGTTCCTTTTTTTCCTTCGTCTAAAGACAAAAGCTACTTATTTTATATTTTTTATAAGAATTTTATATTTTTATACTCTACAGCACCACATGTAGTAACGCATAGAAAAAAATCTTTCGACCCCCACCTTAAAGTATACCGTTCGTTCCGAATCACTTTCTAAGTCGATTTAACGATATCCGTCCTTCTGGTCGGCTGGCTGGGTGTCAGTCTGTCCACGTAAACCTTTTATAGAATGTATGGGTTGAAATGTTTAAGAAATCTTGATGAAATTTGGCACGAATAACCATTTTGGCACAAGGACGAAGCCTATTGAAATTGATTATGATCGGTCCATTGTTTAACCTAAACCCCATACAATTGTCCTCCCGGTATAGGGGTTTAACGATCATAAATGCCTTAAGTATAGCAATATTTGAATGAAATTCGCTATAAAGAAGTTTTGTATAGGTATCAATCTTTATGCCAAATTTCATGAAGACCATAGCTCCCATATAAAACCCTCTTCCGAACATCACAATAAGCCACAGGTCTAATATAAGAACCCTTCCCGAATTTTGGTGCACATACACAATGGTGTAGGGTATCATATGGTCGGGCTTAACCAAATATATCTTTCTTACTTGTTTTTATTTATTTTTTGGTATGTGTGTGTTATTATTCACCTGTGAGTTTGTAAACATTTATTACTTACTTTTCCACAATTTATATATTCCACGGCTGTTTCACGAAATAAGAAATATACAAAATCACCCTGGGTAAAGGAGCTAACAAAATTTGGTGCTGAAAATAGAAGAGAAAATATAAAATAAATGTATATAATTCAGTATAAATGTGTAATATTTTCAAAAGAAGATTTTTCAAAAGAAGATGACAATGGCAAGTTAAAGTGAAAATAAATATAATTTCATGACTAAAAGAGAAAAAAAAAAAAGGAAAAATTGTGTATAAATTATTACTTATATGGAGGACTTTGTCAGTACATAAACTTTAGGAAAAGCAGAGTTTCTCTAATGCTAAGTTATATATTTCGTTAGATAATTTATGCAGTATTTATTTAAAGTACATTTTTAATTATTTTTATTATTATTATTTTTTAATTATAATTAATACTTTTAAAAAAGCTTTTTTAAAATACTCATTTTATTGAGTTCATACTAAAACAAATTGGTTCTTGCTGATTCATGTTGCATCAAACTTTAACTTAGTAGTTGTATCAAACAAATAGTAAAGAGGTAATTTTTTTTTTGCTAATAAAGTGTACGTTCGAATAAAACATAACACACAAATATTTTTATAAAAGTTGACTGTAATAAATTAACGATTTGATATGATATTTTTTTAGTTTCTTTGAAACACTCTTCATTTTTAATTCGATTGAACTTTTTTTAGAACTAGCGGTCCACTTGTGTTTAAAATTTGTCAATGTTTTGGACGCAGCATTAGGTTTCCTTAATACCCTTTTTACAAGGGCCCAATATCTTTAAATGTGCCAAAGTAATGGCCAGTTTTAAGGCTTAGCATTTTTCGAAACAAAATTAACATAATGCTTACTATGACATTCTAAAGAACTTTTACTGTAATGACACGATGCCAAAACAGGCCAAAAGAATCTTGAGGTCAAATGTTTTCTTATAAATGGAAGCAGTATACACTCCTAGATATTTGATACTGTATTGTGCTCGATTTTACATACGATTTACGTCTTTCACCACAGCTGCATATAGTTTGCCAAACAAGAAACTTTGTGGGAAATGTTGATTGTTTTTTGGTACGGTACTCTTCTGGAACATCTGCTACATAAAACTTTTGTGCAAGAAGCTTTTAATTTTTTTTAGGAGCTTTGCTCTCTTTTTAGCATTAGCACTGACAGCTGCCACAATTAGCGAAGATTATAGCATTTAGCAATTGTGGGTGAACCAAGTGTTAAGCTATGTTCAGACTAGTCATATATTGGACGAAAAAGACGTGACCACTAAATAAAAAAAAAAACTCTTAATTTCTTCTTCCAATTTGGAAAATGTTTTTTACTTACCATAAATCACAGATTACATTTCATTGAATTTTGTTTGATGCTATTTTCTCTTAAAAAACATATGCAAGATCAAACAACGGCAAACAATTTTTATGTAAAACTAGTGGTCACGCAATTTTGATCAAATATTTTCCAAATATGAACACAGCAGTCATTTCTGATTAGAACTAGAAAATACAATTGACATTAGCGTATTATGGAACTTATTTTCAAAGCTAACTGTGTAATACGACATTAATTGATTACTTAACTAATTTGTTTTGTTATTTTGATTGAGGTTAAAAGATTTCCAATACATAATAAGGATAAAATAATAATGAAATATTCAATATAATTTTCAGATTTTCTATATCGCTGAAATATTTTTTGATTTTTGAATACTTATGCTATTATCTTTAAGGTAGATAATTGAAATTTTAATGACTGCAAAACCATTCGTGAAATGACTAACAAATATATATATATATATATATATATAATGCTTCCTCAACGATATTGTTTTGTGAGCTCGTATATTGGGCGAAGATGCAAACGCCAACCAACGAGATAAGTGTTTTTAGGCTTTTGATAGGCTAATGTTTGGGTATGACTAATTCAATCTAATGAGATTTTCTGTTACGTATTTTAATCAGTAATCAATAGTAGAGATTAATTCCCTTTCGATTTGAGCATCGCTGCACAAATAAAACTATTTGTTTATTTGGCAGTTTTTAGCAATCATATAAACAATTTCTGTAATGCTGATTAATTTATTTTATGAGCCTGAATAACTAAATATTTATTTTCATACCTCATTTGCTACCTCACTCCTTGATATACTAATGATAAATACAATCATATGTGTATATTCCTGATATTTGTATTTATCTAATTATTATAACTAATAATTTTGATTTATTTGATGGTTGGTTAACCAAATAACAAATAAAACTAATAAATATATAACACAATTTTGTGGTCATTTTATTTAACTCTCTTGTTATTCTAGGCTTTTATTGTCATTCGATTAGAAATTTATTTCTATTTCAAATAATATATTAAATTTTATGGTAAATATTTATGTTAGCAATTAGTAAAACAATGTATTTATTTTATCAATAGCACGCTGCTACAAAGTGGTACTTTTTATTTTCACTTGGAAAACAATCTAATGTGGGTTGGAGACCTTCTTGAGGATATCACAATACAATTTTAAAAAATTTGGAAACATAACGTAAGTTTCGAGATATCGCGAAAAAACCGTTTCTAAGTAGTAATTTAAGATTTTTAAATTGATTTTGAAAGCAGAAGGACGTAACATTTTAATTATATTACCATCTTTTATATATACTTGAATTAAATTATGAATTAT
This sequence comes from Protocalliphora azurea, assembly GCA_932274085.1. Lineage (NCBI taxonomy): Eukaryota > Metazoa > Arthropoda > Insecta > Diptera > Calliphoridae > Protocalliphora > Protocalliphora azurea. The sequence goes on from OW026520.1 coordinate 39,996,540, forward strand.
TCACCATTTTTTAATTTATTTCCCTTTTCTTTTCAAAAATTTTGACTATTGAAATTGATTATGTAATTTTTTCTGATTTTTTTCTAAAGTCTACAAAATTTGAAATGTAATTTTATTTAAAATAAAATGAGGTATCCCTTTCTAAAATTGCCAAAGAACTGAATAAAATTTAAATTATTTTCTAAGCTTTATTAAAAAATTCTTCATATATTTTAAGACAAAATAATTTTTATATTTTTTACTTGATTTTTACTTTTTGCGGATAAAATTTTTTGAGAATAAAATTAAAAACGTATTTAAAGTTTAGTACGTTATTACAGACAAAATCGAATAAGTTCTGCAGTTTTTGTCTAATTTAAAAATATTAAATTTGGTTATGTTCACAATAAAAATGCAATCAAAAATTACTGCATCGTTGCATAGGCTTTTATAGAATAAAGTGCAATAAATCGTAGTTGAACTCAAAAAATTGTGGAAAATTTTCATTTTTTTCTAGAGGTTGTCTGAAATTTTGCTTTTAATAAGCCAAAAAAGTTTAAATATGAAAAAATAAAAAAGCATAACATCATTAGAAATACATTTATAAAATAGTTTTTTGCGAATAATTATAAAAATTATTATGTCATTTCTCGAGTGATTTTTCACTGTAACAGCGTGTATTTTAGAATTTGTTGCATTCTAATCAGCAATTTTTTTTTTTAGTATAACAGAGTGAAAAGAGAAAAGGCAATGAATAATGAAATTAAACCTAACTATGTATATATGAAAGTAGGAGAATATGTTGCCATTTTAAATTATTAATTTACTACACTCATCTAGTTTCTGCGGCTAGATTTAACAATAAATCACTTTGAATTTATCCATTAACTAGTTCACACCTAAATCAGTGGTATCAAAACTAAAACTAGTTGCTTTTAATTTTATTAAAAAGTCTTAGAGAAACTTTTAATATTTTATTTAAAAATGAAACACTTTTTTATAAAGTTAAAACCACTTCCGAGTAATTCTATCAAACTTAATATATCCACGTCAAAATACTTTAAGCCTCTTCTTTAACATTTTATCACACTCTTTTAATATTGATTTAAGGAAAAAACAAAAAAAGAAAAAAAACGAAGAAAAAAAACGAAGAAAAACTGTTTGTTTATCAATATATATTTCTCGAGAAAGCAACTTTTTAAATATGTATATGTGTATGTATTTATATAGAATATAAAAATAAAATATACTTTATAGTAAATCCATCATTGTCATCAAAATCATGATTGTGAAAATCTTTACAATCTCTCCCTCTCTCTCTCTCTCTTTACTGCTATGCAACACTCCATAACACTTTATGGGTTTTCTATCAATGTCAAAATAGTTTTAAATTTCAAAATTGCAAATAACAAAATAATATAACAAACAACTAAATAAATACTTATTTTTTATATAAAATAAAGAAATATACTACAGAATATGTAGTCTGCCTGGCAGAATGACGGTTAGTCAAAGCGAAAGCCAAAGCAGATAGATAGACAGACAGACAGACATTTTAAGTTTTATGCCACATTTAAAATTGACAGCATTTTGTAATACATACTGGGTTTAGCAAATATTTCATATTGCTAACTATAGTATGAATTCAAAGCTTTAAAAGAATTGTAAAGGGATCCCTTTGCAAAGAAATATTAAAGTTGTTAATAAAATGTAAAAATAAATAAATAAATAAGTAAATAAAAAACAAAGTCAATATATTTATGGTAACTAAAATAAGTATAAAACAAACAATAGAAATAAATACTGCCTACTATATTATATAATATGCATGTAGAAACTGATAATAAAGTTGAAGATATTTTTTGCTTTATTTTGATTATTATAAATGCAAAATGTTGCTTGAAGATCCATATACGTTGTCAAAATACAAATAAATTAAAAAATTTGTTATAAATGCAACATGCAATACATTTATTTTTATTATCATTATTATTATTATTATTTTTTGAAAGGAGTAAGTTTTAAAAAGGCACTGAAAGAAATTATGAGAAAGTAATCAAAATCTACTAAATTTAAATATTTGCCATAATAATCTTTACGCTGTCAAACCTTTTGTAGTTACATCATACTGTTATTGTTGCTTCAAACTGCTAGTGATTTAATTTAAGTTGCAACGTTGTTATTTGTAAGTTTGATAACGTGGAATAAGTCTTGTTTTTGTTAAAGTATTTGATAATCAATTTGGGTTAATTGATTTGTTTCAAACCTCAGGTCTACAACTGAGATTAACGCTGATATAATATATGAGATAACGTCGGCAGCGGAGAGTAACCATTTTGTTTATATTATGCTAAATCTTAAATAAGGGATACACGTATTCTAATAAATCCTATAAGATATCATTATTTTCAATCAGTCACTGAGTAAACATGTCCTTTTTATTTAAGCAATTCGCAATTTTTTAACACAATTTTTATAAAAATATTTTTTTAAATGTAAACCAATCATTAAAAGAAAACAATTTTACAAAAAACATTGTTTTTTTAGTAATTCCAAAAATATACATGCACACACACAAACAAACTTTCGTATATGTGTATTTTTTTGACAGTTCATCTTATAAGATGGTTGTTTAGAGAAATCTCATCACAACAGTCTCATAATACATCTTATAATACTAATATTTGAATCTACACGTGAAATAATTCTCTCAGAGAGCGAATTTGACACTCTCTGACACAAAAATCTTACATATTATGTTACGTCTAGACGGGCTGAAATGACCTTGCATAATCTCCACAATGTTAAGCTTTTTATAGTAATATCAAACATTATTTGTTGCTTCAAACTGCCAATGAACTAATAAAAGTCGAAGCGATGTTTTTGCAATGGTATTCGAAACTTTAATATCAAATATTGCAGAATTTACATACATATATGTAAGCGCTATTTTATATTGCACCGTTAGCTGTAATGAAGAATTCAACTGAAAATGAGAATTTTTTGTAATGCATTCTCAGATAAAAAGATAAATGTTTCCTGAAAACCATTTTTAACAAAGCAAAGTGTAAAGTGAAATGAAAACAGACACATTTACTTTTTTTCCAGTTGTTAGATTCATATCTTACAAATCGAATCGAGTCTCTTTTAATGATCGAGTTTTCAAAAAAAAAAAAAAAAAAAAAAACACAATTAAATGGTTCGATATCCATTGAAATTTCCATTTATATTATTTATTTATTTCTATCGAAGCTATAATTACCCCAGGACTATTTGACACGCACAATCACCATGAATGAACCAGACATATTTCATGTATTGAAAAACACCAGAACAATATTCTCGAATTTTTCCTCGCATCACATGAAAGTTCTTGTACCTCTCGTTGACTCGGTTCAATGCATCTTCTCTGTCTTCTTTTCGTTCTGCAAGTTTCGCAAGGTTTCATAAAGATCTAAGAAGCTTTTAAAACGAAAAGCTTCGTTGGGTTGTGCTCAACAATTTTGGTAATAAATCTGCATATACATATTGTATACATTACCTTTCCAAATGAATCATATATAATGATCTTAATCCAGATATCTCGGACAAAATTGCCAGAAATGCAATATTTTCTTGTATGTGTATATCAATACAAGCAACATATTTATGGACACTTTAGTGAACTTAAATCTTTGTAACGTATATATATATATATATAGATATAGATGTAAATCCATAAAAATAGTAAACTATTTAGTAATTTTGGCCGAGTTATCTGGATTGAGATCGTAATATTTGCTTCACTTGGAAAGTTATGCAGACAATGTGTATATCAGCGGATAGATAAATATGTCTATTTATACGTTATATTATGCGTTTGTACTAATGTTTGTAACGCACAGAAAAAATCATCCAACACCCGCCATAAAGTATAGCAATTGACTCTAGCTGGCTGGACGGTTGGCTGGCTGTCCATGTAAACCTTGTGCACAAAGTACAGGCCGCAATTTTGAAGATAATTCAATGAAATTGGACACGTAGGACTTTTGACATTGGTTATGATCGGTCCATTATTTCACGTAGACCTATGCAAATGTCCTCTCGGAATAGGGGTTTAACGATCATATCAATGCCTTAAATATAGCAATATTTTAATGAATTTCGGTGTAAGGAAGTTTTGTACAAGTATCAATCTTTGTGCTAAATTTCACGAAGATCGGTCCATAATTGACTATAGCTCCCATATAAAACCCTCTTCCGAAAATTACCTTAACGTGCATAAATCACATACACATGTTAGTATCAGGTTTATATATGACACAAATAAGTTTTATATAAGTAGATCGCTCCATAATTTATCATAGTTCCCATATAAGCCCACTTTTGGGAGTTACCCTAAAGTGCATAAATTCATATGTTAGTATTAACATAATATTCTGTACATGATTTAGAAATTATATATAGCTAAAGCTATCAAAATTATTTTTGGTACACATCTTTCTAATACACTACATTCAAAATTCATTTAAAAAATCAATTCTAATATGTTTTTTTATCAACTTAATAAATATGATTCTAGAAATAGAACAATTTTCATAAAATATGCTCTCATTTAAGAGTGGGCAGGAACTACTTTGGTGTCAAATCAATATACATATATATAGGGTAGAATAGGGCGCATTCGCCACTTTTTGGTTTAAAGTTTTCTATTCTTATAACCGTATACGATATCTGTGAACTTTCTTTTATACTTAAGACTTAGTTACGCTCGCTTTAATTTTTTGATATTGAATATTTCTCTGTTACCAAAAACTATCAAAACCCATGGCGTAAATTCTACAAGTGATAGGGGCAGAAACGTTTTTTAAAAATTAATTAATTAATTTGATAAAAAATAAATAAAAATTCAATTAATGATTTAGATTTAAAATCTGAATTATTAATTTTATATCTAAATAATTTTTTTGCTTAAATTCTGTTAACACTAGTCAATTCAGAATAATATCTACAGCTAGTAAGTACTTCGTAGCTGATCGTGAGGTTTCTGGAGGATAAGTTGGGTCAGCCTATCAGCAGTCTGGTGAATGCTCCCCAGGAGGTGTCTTATGCACGAAAGACAATATGTTCACATTTTAAATTAATGTATTATTGTCATCAATTCTTATTCATTATTATCAAGTTATAACTTGGAGCAAAATCTTTATTAAATTCCAAAAACTAAAAAAAAAAAAATATTACAGAAAATGCCTACAGTGAAATATTTGGGAAAGTATTGAAAAAATTATTAACCTCGTCTAACTCCGATCAAATGTAAATTGAAAATATCAAAATTTGAACAATGATAGATCTGTGATAAAGAAAAAGAAAATAAATTAGTGCCACAAAAATTATTACTTTGTTTTCAAGATTATTGGCAATAGCAAATGTGCTCCTAAGGTAACAATTCTGCCCTATGTAATAATTAAAACTATTTTTTAGATTTGAATAATCTAGTGTGACTTTTGTTTCTAGAAAGATAAACTTGAAACTTTATTCAAAATTTCACCATTTTCGACCAATGCTGGACGTAGGGTGCAATTCTCAATTAAATAAAAATTTCTTGATTATCCATTCCTGAAGCCTAGTCTTTTGAATTATGTGAAAAAAGTAATATTTTATGAAATAAATTCTGACAAAAGGTGAAAGAATCAGACCACTATTTTTGTAAATAAGAGCAACTTTCCGTTTTAAAGTCTTGGTTTTTATAAATTTTCAAGGCTAGACAAATTGAAATAATTCTAAAAAAAATGATAAATACATTATGTTGAAATTTGTTGGAAATCTTAGGATATTAAAAAAATTCGCTAATATATTACGGAAACTGGTTGAGAAAAACAAAAAAAAAAAGTTAAGGCAAAAAAATTGGAATTTCCATTTTTTCCATTGGAATTAACCATGAGAAATATCAGTAAGAATATTTTTTCTACATCTTATCAAGCTATTTACAAAGGTTTTTACGTCTTTGAAATCGTACTTGATTTGCAGAAGTTGCGATATTTTTCCTTTTTCCTACTCGAGATGGTCAATTTCGACACCTTGTAGTTTATTTCGTATTATTACAGGGTGAGTATAAGATAATTTTCTGAAAATCTAGGTTATCCTCTACAAAAACAAAATCAGTATTTATCAGTGAACAATCTAGTCGGGCTCTGCATAACAATTTCTTTAGGCATTTTATTTGGAAACCAGATCAATATGTATAAAAGTATAATCAAGCAAGAATTAAATCCTTTTTTTCGTATGAATAATATTTCGATCAAAAATAAATCTTGGTTTAATCAGAATTTGATATTTAAGTAATGAATCCCTTCGCAAAAAGCGAAACATTGGTGTGACATGTGCTAAAGCGTTCTTCTTCCTAATGTTCTGTGGGGTTGAATCGAACTTCTGATCGGCTAGTTAGATTTTCATGAAATTTGGTATAGGCGTAGCAGAGGAGTGTATAATGTTAAGTTTGGAAGGGAGGCACAACAAACCCCTCAGGGCTGCAGCTAAGGGGGCTCAAAGTTAGGTACCTTTGACATAAAATTTTTTGTTTCTCGCCTGATTTCAAATATTTTATATTATATATTGTTGTAGGCCCTGATAAGACCCATAAAAATATGATTACGCGTCCTATTTATCTCTTATAGTTTTCGAGTTATTTGTGTTTGAAATTTTTAAGCACCATAATTTTGCATGTTCTTGGTCCAGTTTTTTTTTCATATATATCCTAGTATTTCCGACCGATTTTATTAGTTTTTTTTTCTTAACTAGTTAAAGAACAAAATTATCTATTGAATAAAAAAATTTGATGTCGATATCTTTACCGAGTCCAAAAATAAACGATTTTGAAATTGAAAATTTGCAAAAAAGATGACTTTTTGTGTTTTTCAGCCGAAAAAGTATCTACACTTTTTTTATCTAAAATAAAATTTTCTTTAGGAACATATAATAATTTTGCACTTTTCTGAAAGGTAACTTCACAGAGATGACTTTAAGATAAAAAACAAGCCCAATAACTCAATTGGTCATGGTACACACCCTCCCGATTTCGTCCCATGTCAGAGGTACCTAACTTTGACCCCCTTATCTCCTCCCGTGAGGGGTTTGTTGTACCCCCCTTCCAAATTTCACATTGTACACTCTTCTGCTATGCCTATACCAAATTTCATGAAAATCCAACCAGCCGTTCAGAAGTTACAGATTTATTTCCAAAAAATTTCGATTCTGCCCCACTGTGTAATATTCTGTAGGGTAATAAGAGCTTCTGGTCATTTGTTAATAGAGTGTTCAACTATTAAATATTCTAATCCCTTATTATTTGCAATTAATTTGCCATATTCCCGAAGACAATAACCCACAGTCCGAGCTTCAAAGAGTATCAATAACTAAGTCAAACATATTTTTTCGAGCTTGTGTCATTAAGATCAAGTTTCCGGATGGCATTCTCAGAACTCATCTTTAAGTAGTGCATTTTGACTTTAGAACGGGCAATAGCAGACCTTTTTAGCACTATAACGCATGTAAATATCCTATATGTTGGAAGGTTGCTAATGTAACACAAATTTCTAAAATGGTAGAAACTAACAACTCTCTAAATTAACGTTCAATACATATTAATTCTACGCATTCTAAAGAGAGCATAATGAATTCAACTCTTTTTAATATTTGGAGTCCAACAATTTAGTAACACACCGGCAGTACAGGTTTCTTAGAGTCAGGAAGATATTTTTAAAACGTTCGGTAGTGTGGCATGTGAAACTTTTGCCTAAAGCTAAAGCTTTTACTGTCGTTATTATAGATAGAGTCTTACCAAACGAGTACAAGATTAATTTCTTTTTTATTGAAAATTGTGTGATAAATTTCATTTTTAGTATATAGTAGAGTCGATTCTGAAATTTATAAAAAAAAGTAAATTTAATGCTGAAAAATTAACAAATGTGCTAAAAATTAAAACAGAAACTAGTTTCAGCTTTTTACTCAAATGGAGCTAAAGAGAAAAATATTTGTTAGAATTCATTGGAAAAGCTAAGTATAGCACGAAAAAAACTAAATTTACATCACTGATGACAGCAACATTGAACGTTTCAATTTAGATTGTGTTTCGCTGTTATCACAATGGAATTAGAGAACTTGTTCCCGATACTTGTATATTTGTAAGCAATATACGTTCATTCAGGTGAGCACCTCCATTTGTTGATAAAAAATCCTTATTTTCTCACTTCCTTTCCCACTGCCATTGTTTAATAGATTTATAGAGAAAACAACATTCTGAAAGATCTGTGAAACTAAGAATTTGGTATGTCTTCAAAAAGTGCCCTGCTTGGAGAAATGTTGACTGATTTTAATAAGGGAAATGTTTAAAAATATTTCTGGTGATGCCGAGTGGATTTTTTTTCTCAGGGTATATTTTGTTCTTCTTTTTTTTTATCAAAGAACAATTTTGTTTTTATTAAATTTGACAGCCAGTTTATTGTAAACAGTAGTAAGAGAATTGAACAAATAACAAAATAATAAAAAACATAAATTTATAAATAGAAATTTATATTTATGATAAATAATGAAGGATTATTGAAGATGCAAGAGAGTGAGTGAAAAAGCGAATGATATTTATATTTAACAATATAAATAAACACACACACACACACACACATATATATATATATATATATATATATATATATAATTTGCAAAAAAACAAAAATATAAAAAAGAAAATCAAGAGAATGAGAGGAAGTAAATACATACATACAAATAAATTTATTGTTAAATTTTTAATAATTACAATAAATAATGAAATAATATGTTTAAAACATTATAAGCATTTATATGATAAAATAAATATAACAGAAAAGGAAAGAAAAAAAATAAAAAAACATACTGTGAGGATATACTTAATACGTATATGAAAATATATATGTTTGTGTGTGTAACAATGTTAATAACAACAAAAATGTTTATATGTTTGTATATATATATATATATATATATATATATAAAACGGATATCCACCACTTACCATTTAAACTTAAGCTATCATATTGCTCTGTTTGCAATGGTTCTCTATAGATAATCGGATCACTGCCACTGAAATCAGCCACTGTACCCGAATACAATTCATTATCTATAATATTAAAGAGAAGAAAAAATGCTGGTTAGTTAAGTGTAAAGATAAAAAATATTATTATTAAACGTTTATATAGTATTAAAAAAAAAATAAACAAACAACATTTTGTTATCCTTACTGAAAAAAACAGCAGAAAAAAACCGAAGGATAATAAAAGAAGAAAATATTTCAAAATAATACAACAACCTTAAATTATACTTATATATTTGCTTTAGCAAATAGAAATGTCGAACAATTTTTAAATAAACAAATTTTATAGGAAAAATATATCTGAGTAAGTAGGGATTGCATAACTTAAAAACCATCAATATTTTACAACCGAAGAAAAAAAAAGATGAGACTTAAAATACACTGAAAGGAATGAAAAAGGAAAAAAATATGTTCAAATGTTAAACAAAATTTCCTTATAAATAAATAAATGAATAATATTTTTTATTTAGGATATATTCAAATTTTTTTAGATTCTAAAATAATTCTAAAAATTAAGTTTTTCCGTGTGAATTTTTGCTTATTTTTCTTAGTGTATTTAGCAACTTTCATCAATTTTGTTTGCTTTCTACTATTACTTTAAATAAAATGATTACAATGTTTTTATTTTCTTCTTTATAACATTTAGTCATTTATTCATCACTTTTCATCAATAAAAATCATTTAATACGCATTACTTTACAACAATTTTTCTTTATAAAATAGAAAACAACCTAAAATGAAAAGCGAATTAAAAATAGTACTCAAAATAACATTATAAATAAAATGAACATTTTAAGAATAGAAAACACTAGAAATATTTTTCACACAAAAATTATTTATTTCAATTCATCTATACATTTTTAAATAAAGAAAATCAATACCCACTTAATATTTACAAAATCTATGAAAAAAAATTTATAAAATAAATTGTACTTGTCAGCTGAAATGAGTAGAGATGATACCTTAAGTTTCTGCTTAAGAAATTTCTTTAAATTTTGTAATGAAAATATAAGGGAAGGATTTAAAGGTTTCCTGTAATTTTGCTACATTTCTATTGCTATAAGTAAGTAATTGAGAAGAATAATTGATTGAGATTGACACTAGAAGGTTAAGTGAAATATTGAGAGCGAAGAAGAACAAAGAACACAGAAAAAGAGCAAGAAAAAAAGGAAAATAAAATTAATTGCTTAATTGAATTGAAATGACATTTTAAAAGACAAAATTAAAAAGAAAAAACACAGAATTTCAAGGTTAAAATTAATAAAAGAATATATCCTGAAAAAGGAATCAATAAATAATTACTTAAAAAAGCGGTTAAATATGCTTTAGTTTTATAATTAACATTCATATGACAGCATATGCTATGGTTTTTTTTAAACAGCTTTAAAGTATGCTATAATTCTTAATTTTTTTTTTAGATATTCATTTTAAATATTTTAATATTTTTATATTTTTATGTTTCTCTTGATTTATTCTTATTTATTTTTTTTAAGCGTAATGTTAGGGGGCAAAGAAAAAAAGAACACATATTCAGAAAAAAAGGAAAATATAATTAATTGCCTATTTGAATTGAACTGACATTTTGACAAAACATTTTAAAGCAAAAACTAAACAGAATTTCAAGGTTAAAGTTAATGAAAGAATATATGGCGAACCAGGAATCAATAATAAATTACATAAAAAAACGAACAAATATGCTTTAGTTTTTTTAAACAGCTCTAAAGTATGCTATATATTTTTTAATTATTTAAATATTAATTTTAAATATTTTCGTAATTATATCTTTTAGGTTTCTTATATTTTATTTTAAATTCCATTTGGAAAATTGTATACATTTTTATATAACAAAATTTAGTTCTATTTTATTATTTTTTAAAAACTTTCGCAAACATTAAAAGGATTTAAAGAACTCATGAATGTGCAATAATTTATTTTCAATTTCTTTTTCTATTTGTAGATCTATACCTAAAGGAAAAGTAAAATTATTTATTTTTCATTTGAAAATTTAATTGTGGTATACAAATAAATTATTGCCAGCTTTAGAAGACTATTTCAAAGAGATAGTAGAGAATATTTTTTTGGCAAAGAAATAAAAAAACTATTAAAAAAAACAAGAACAAGAAAATACTATTGGCATTAGTTAAGAGTTTGAGATTGAGTTTAAAATTGTATAAGGGTAATACTTAATAACTATCATATTTTAAGTTAAATGAAGCCAAATAATATTTAAAAATTTTTCGAACGCTAACAAAATTGACAAGTTAAAAAAAAAAAAAAAATTACATAAAAAAATATTATTTTCAAAAATTTTTTTTTCTAAACTTTTTAAGTCTTTAAATAAAATTCTAACTTTTAGAAAGCTCTAAGATTAAGAGCCTGCTTTATAGCAGACACTAAAAGAGTCTCAGAGCATACTTAAATTATATATACTTTAAATACAATGTTTTTATATTAGTCCATTGTGATATTTTTCATATTATTCTTTATTAAAGGGACACCCTACTCTAACTAAATAAATGAAAAATATTTGAACAGAACTATTTACATATAAAGCCCCTAATGTCTACATAAACTATATATATTTATATATATAGATATACAATAAGTCATATACAATGCTGGAGAAAACATTTGCAAATGAAAACCAATTTTTTGCAGTCACAATTTTTTGTTTAAAAATATGTTTTTAAACATTTTCCTTTGTTTTTATTATTTTATTTATAATATTTATTTTATTATCAAAATAAAACAAAAAAGATTTACTATCAATAATTTATTGAAAAACTGGTTTTAGTAAAGAATGCAAAATTTTAAGTGTTAAAAACATTTGCAACTCTTGAAAAAATTAATGGAAAATATAAAAAGAAGAAAAAAGAAAAAAAAACACAAAAAAGATATTGAAATTATTTGAGGAGCAAAAATTAAATGAAGAAGTGATATATCATCTCAGTTCCAAATGTTTTTATCACCACTGTAACTATAAAAACTTTTAAATTACTTAATAAGAAATGTTAAAGACATTATAAGAATACGAAAAGATTGTTGAAATACATATAAGCAAGCCTACAGTTTCTAAATAACAAAATTCTTGAAAAATTATTTTTTTTTTTAAATTATCATATTAGGACTTCAGAGAATAGAATAGAAATATTTGTAAACTTTTGCAAAATCTTTTCTAAAAATCAAAAATTTTACAAAAACAGTAATTACTTGCCTAATTTAAATATTCACTGTATTTTGTCAAAAAAAAAAAAAAAAAAAAAAAAAAAAAAATAACGTACAAATACACCTACATATATAGGGCTTATATTCAAAAAGGTCTATATGCAGATTTAAAAAAAATTTCGGGTCAATCTCTTTAGTTTTGTAAATTTTTTAACGCGCCTTTATTACCAGTGGCAGAATAAAATTTAAATTTATTGTTGTGGGAATAAACTAGTTGCGATGCGTATTTCACTGGTTGCTTTATCCTGTTCATCGGAAATCTTTCCCAAATTTTAAGAAAGCTAAAAATGTCTTGTACATAAAAACACATTTAAACTCAATGAGAGTTAAATACGTTCAAAGTACAAAACATAACAATAAACCAAGATTTTATTTTTTCTTGCATACCTCTTTAGGTCAGCTCTTTTCCGACTCTGAATGTAAACGTAAGGGGTAAACAAATTTCTTTAGTTTATGAGAAAATAGTTTTTAGTAATTTTTTTTTAGGTTTCTTAAAATTTGAGAAAGGTTTTCTGATGGGCTGGCTAAAGCAACCAGTGAAATGCGCATCGGAACTAGCTTATTTCCACCAAAATAAATCTCAATTTTATTCTACCACTGGCAATAAAAGCGCGGTAAAAATTTACTAAAAACTGTTTTAGAAAAAATATTCCCACAAACTCTTTAATTCTAACAATGTTTTTCACTTTTTGCTTTTGGGCTATTTAAAAACAATATATTTTTTTAAAGAAAAACGGGCTATCTACAAATTTTTGTTTGATTTGTGTAAAATTAAAAATTGGTAAATAGTGAGAAATATCCTTGAATTTTAAACCCGTATGACACTAGCTATTTTTTTATATTTTATTGATATTGATATTGATATTGATAGAATGAGACAGCGAATGATAGAAAGGAACAAATATAGAAAAACAATACTAAAAAGACAAACACACAATGTTGCCCAGTTCATTTCTGTAAAACAAAATGCCGAAACCAAAATAAAAAAATGCTTAAAATCGCTAATTTCATCTATGAACCACTGGAGTGGGCAACACTTTTAAGAATTGATCTCGAAATGTCAATTTTAAGTAAAAAAAAATACTTCTTTTTTTCAATTTGGAATCTTAAAATGTCTCATCAACATTATGTTATGTTAATACAGCCTGAAGAAAAAAGCAATTGAAGTTAGATTTTTTGTAGGTGAACATCAAAATCTAGTGAGGCATTTTATGAGAGCATTATACCTTCAATTGAAAGCAGGAATAAAAAAAAAAAATGAAATATAATTCGTGATTATCACAGTTGCCAGAAGATGAGAAAAAAAGAGGCTAAATTGAGCTTTAAGAAAGGTCAAAAAAGACTAATTTTTTTAGTTTTAAAACTTATTTTTTCACGTTCTCATTAGTTATTTAAATTTTTTAAGATATTGTAATAAATTTATAAAAAAACAAAGCAAAAGAACCGAATGAAACATGGTTCAAAAAATTCCCAAACAAGTTTGGGTTACCTTACCTATGAAAAATTATTCAATGTAATGAAGTGATTTGTCGTCATTTTAGAACCATAATTCCTTTTTGATTAAGCATTTCCAAATTCTTAGCTAATTTTTCGCTTTTATGTTTTTATTTTTTTTAATTATATTTATAAATAATTCTATGGTTAATGAAGATTTAGTCAGTACATAAAATTAGTTAAGTTATTATTGATGTGGAGAACGATGCACTGCAGGCGAAAATTTTTGTTAGATATAAATAATCTCGATTTTTTGTGCGAATAAATGCACAAAAATGCTTGAGATGATGTTTCTGTAAAAATAAAATTAGTAATTAGTAAAATAAGAAATTATTTTCTTGGTTGTTGAAATACTAACATTTAAGCCTTTCTAAGGCAATTTTAAGTATTAAAAAGGCTAGAAAAAAGCTAGAAGCTAAAACCTAAATTTTGGGGCTAAAAACAAAATAAAAAGGCTAGATTTAGCCTTAAAAAGGCTAAACTGGCAACACTGGTGATTATAAGCTAAATATCTTAAATACCAAAAGTAGTTTCTTAAAAATTTATATTTAAATAAAAAATGCGGAAAACTTCAAAAACTATTAAACTTTTTTAGAAATGTAGAACGTATAAAGGTAATTCAAAATATAAATTATTGGCACTTTCTAAATCACTTTACCTCTATTTCATAAACAGCACAGAATGGAACAAAATAATGTGATACAAAACTTATAACAAATTTTTCATCATCTAAAGTTATCATCTAAAGTATACCGTTCGACTCAGAAACAATTTCTGAGTCGGTTTAACGTCTTCCCATAACAATTCTGATTCTCATAAAAAATTGAGAACTAGATTATTTTTTTAGAAGTTTATAGATATAGTTCAAAATTTTAAATCATTAATTAATTAATCTTTAAGCATCATCTTTGAAGGTTTTAATCACAATTGATTTGTTGATATGAAATTTAATACAATTTTAATTAGTTTATTTTTATTTTTGCAAACATTTTTTGCTATTTTTTTTTCGCATGTTTTCGAGTAACTTGTTATTTGACAGTTGTAACTTTTATAGACGATTTTGCTAATCATCTAATTTAGCTTTTTTATCTGTTGATTGGTAAGATATTATAAATTTAATATATTGTCCAATTTTTGCCAAAAATTTTATCTTTTACGCCTTTAATTTTCGATTAAAAAAAGGGGCTATCTGAACATTTCATAGCACACATTAAAAATAAGTTAAGAAAAAAGGGCTATACAACATAATTTCATAAATAATAGGGTTAAAAATAAAAATTGTGTAAAGGGTATATAAGTTTGTCATCCCGCTTGTAATTTCTACAAATTCATCTAAGGCCCCAAAAAGTATATATTTTCTGAATCATTATTGATAGGGAAGTCGGTATAACAATGTCCGTCTGTCTATGAAAATCAGTTTTTAAAAAGCCCCAGTTATCTGATATATATGATTTACATACCAAATTTTTGTGAATATTCCTTAGAATGATACTAGTAAAAAATCAACAAAATCGGTCCACTAATGACCGAGATATTTTGGAATGTTTTTGCGGAAGAAACGAATAAAATCGGTTCATTTGCAACTAGGATATCGGTCAAAACGCATTTTTGGACTTTGCGAAGCTTCAAATCCGTTTTAATACAAATCTGTTGTAAATATTTTTATAAAATTTCGGTTTTTTTAATTAACCATCAGTCCACATACAACTGAGTTATAGGCAAAAATCTGAAAAAATTATTAAAAATATACACACACAAACATATATAAAAGCATTGCAATGACTTTCAGTGTTGTTGTTTTTTGTAAAAGCAAGTAGTATACATACACACAATCATTTTTTAAACAAAACCGAAATTTTTTATAAATAATAATTTTTTTTTTTACAAAAAAAGATCAACTCTTAAAAATTTTGGATTTTAGTAAAAAATCTGATTTTTAGTATGAATTTTGATTTTTAATAAAAATTTTGATTTTCATTACAAATTATAATTTTTAGTAAAAATTTTGATTTTCAGTAAAAATTTAGATTTTTATCAAAGAACATTATCATTTTTAGTAAAAATTTTGCAATTGCTATTGCAAGTTCGATAGCATGCATTGAACAAATTCGACATGGCCGTCAGATTTCTTTTTTGCACTCATAACCAAAACAAATGAATTCTAAGCTATATTCACCACAAATATAGCGAAAACAATCTGGATTAAGCACACAACATCTTCTTGACGAAGCCATATCGAAAATAACAATAAAATTTATTTTAGTGTCTAAAAAAAGCAAACATCTGAGTAAAAATAGTAAATGAGGGCAGTTAGTTGAAACTCAAAAACAAAAGGTATTAGCGAAAAATTGTTTTCGTATTTAAAAATACGCTTCAATTTGAGATAGAAAAAAATCACAGGAAACAAAATTTTTTTTGTTTTGTTGACCAGTGTAATCATTATAAGTTAAGCGAAAAAGTAAAACTCAAAAATAATCATTAAATGTTGAGCGAACAAATAAAAATCAAAAATAATCATTATTTGTAGAGTTTTATCTTAAAACTCATAATCATTGCGGTTCTTATTTAGTAGCCATCAGAAACTATCAGTGTGCTTTTTCTTCTTCTTTTAAGGAAGCCACGCTTGCTATGATAGTTTAATTTTATGTTTACATTTTTGTGGTTTGGAAAAACATGTAGATTATTTTTGTAAGTATAAATGTGAAAATATGAAAGTATATTTTAAGGCGTAAATTTTATTAGTGGTGAAGGATTACTTTTAAATGTGACTTAGTAGATATAATATTCTTAAATCATAGAAGACGGGATTGCAAGAGGTTGAAAAATAAGCGCCAGAAACTGTTTTTATGTTCTCCTGAACAATTGGGGTTATGCAGATGGCCCTTTTTGAATATAAACCCTCGATATGCATTATACACATTACATATACATATGTAATAGCTACAACAATATACACATAAACATATTGAACTTTATATAAAATCCTACCAAAAATAACTGAATTCCTAAAAGACTTTCAATAAGTCACAATTATGTACATTAGGGGCATAACTTTTTGCAATTTTTGCGTATATCAAAATTCATAGGCCATAGCATTATAGGGCATGAACAAATATTAAGACATACTATTAAATGATATTAAATTTTCGCGATCGTTAAAAAAGTTTCCGTACCAAACGTGTTAAAGTTTTGAATTTAAGATTATTTAAATTTTGTTCATATGATGCATTATTTTTGTCAAAAGTAAGATTATATTGTCTCGCTAATGGCATTGATTTCAATAAAATAATTTTCCTTTTTTTAAAAATGCACTTTAAATTAATTTTCCGTTATATTTAGCGGTTAAAAATGCTGATTTTTATACATTTTTTTTATAAAAATAAAAATTGTGACCGATTTTACGATTTTGTAGTGGTTTTAATTAATGTATATATATATATATATATATATATATATATATCCTTTCGGTGTGGAAGGTTTTCTCATTGAAACAACTTTTGAAATCGGTTTTTTGTATCAATACATCATGGACTATGACGTGGTACCTTGTGTTTTTTTGTAAAGAAAATGTTATACCTCTAATGTGCTTACAATACAACCATGCATTTTCAAATGAATAAAATCCAATAAAATATCTACCCAAAATGAAAGACATAGAACATTCATTCATTTCTTTTACAACATTTCTTCAACAACAAAAATATCTTCATGATAAATAAATATTTTAGGTTAAAATCGTATAAGAAAGAAAAAGAAGCCTAACAGAAAAAAAATGTTACAAAATAAATAGAATTGTATAAAGAAACTTTCAAATAGAAAAATACACACAAAAATATTTACTCATACATATTCATAACAAACATATTGAGTAAATTATGGTTAGAATGTATTAACAATTTGTAACATACATATGTATGTGTATATCAAACATTCTTTTTAAATACATATGAACACATATGCACACAAATTTATAGGTATTACTTGTACGTATGTATAAACCTATATACTTAAATGAATTTGTTTAATATAGAAAATCAATTTTCTTAATTTTATAAAAAAGTTTTTTTTTTTTCTATTTGTTACTTTTTTATATCTGTGTAAATAATATATATTTGTATTTAGTATATTTTGAATGTTTGCATTGTATGTACATGTACATTTGTACATATGTATTTGGTTATTTGAAAAAAAAAAAGAAGACACAACTATTGTGTTAAACTATGAATGGATACATATTAAAGTGACAGACTTAATACAAAAAGTCTTATAAAGATTTTAAGTAATTCAAAAATTTGTAATATGTGTCCAATTACAATTTTATACAAGAGATATAGATTTTTCAAAAAATTGGTTTTCTTAGAAAAAAAAGTTGGGTAATTTAAGCAGATATGAATCGGGTCATCGAAAAAACATAGAATAAGTAGATTGCAGCAATAATACGTTTCGAAAAAAAGCTAAAACAAATATTTATCGAATTGAATTTATTGAAGGTATATTTACTAACATTTAGTAAAAAAAGTAGATTTTATTTAACAAAAACTTATTGAGAATAATTATTATTATTTTTAACAATAAAATGGTGGAAATATAACAATTTCTCACAATTTTTTTTTATACATTTAATTACCAAAATCTTTGTTGAAAAAAGGGGCTCGATCAAAATTTTTATAAAACCAAAAATTTATTCAAATATTAAGAAAAAAAAAACAACTAAAAGTAAAATTTGTGAAAAAAAATTATAGAAAATTTTGTTCCAAAATATGAATTTTTTTTACTTTTTTTCTTAAAAAAAAAAAAAAAAAAAAAAAAAATGAAAATTTAAAAAATTTTTGAAATCAAAAATTTTCTTAACTGTAAATTGCATTTTTTTAAACTAAAAATTTATCCATAATTTAAAAAAAAAAAATCCAAAAATGATTATAAAAAAAATTTTTATTTTTAAAAACATCTTATTCTTTTTAACTAAAAATTGAATTTTTTTTATTTTTTTTTTCTAACAAAAATTTGTCGAATTTTTCACATAAAAATGAATCTTTTAAAACGAAAATTTCTTTCTTAATAAATTTTAAAAAACAAAAATGTATGGATTTTTTTTATAAAAATGAATACATTTTTTTGTAAATTTTTTAGATAAAAATTTATTATGTTTTTCATTAAATTTAATGAATTTGTTCTTTTTTATTAAAGTGTCATTGAATTAAATATTTGTATTTTTTAGCTAAAAATTTGTCTGCAATTTAAGAAATTTAAGAAAAAATTAATAATTTACAAAACCAAAATTTATTCATAGAAATTTTTTTAGATAAAAATTTATTTTTTTTCTCAAAATTAAGTTTAACATTTTTTTAACTTGTTATTTTTTCTTTTTTTAAATTAATTTTATTGAATTTTATTCCAAAAACAAATTTTATAATAAATAAAACATGACTTTTTAGCTAAAAAATTATAAACAAATTTACTAAAATTATTTTCTGAAAAACAGTTTCAATTTTTTTTTAAATAAAGAAGTATTATTGTTTTAGATTATTTATTATTTTTTTTAATAAAATTTTTCGAATTAAATAAATTTCAGAAACAGCAATTTTTTGGAAAAAAAAACTAAATTAAATATTTATAGACATTTTATAGCTAAAATTTTATCGACAATTGTTCTCATTTTTTTCAAAACAAAGTTTAAAGTTTTTGAAATATAATAATGTATCACATTTTTTCTAAAAATAAAATTTTTTTTAGAAAGTTTTCCTAAATAGATTTAACCAAAAAATTTAAAAAATATAAAAAATTATTGAACACTCGTAAAAATTATTATTACTATTTTTTTTTAATAGGAATGAAAATTGATATATTAATTTATATACAAATTTATTGAACACTGAAAATAAAAAATATCTTAATTAAAAATTTATTTAAATTTTTTTAGCTAAAATTTTATTGAAAATAAAAAATATCTTAATTAAAAGTTTATTTAAATTTTTTTAGCTAAAATTTTATTTAAAATTTTTCCAAACATTTTTTAACAAAAATTTATTGATTTTTTTAACTAATATTTGACGAAAATTCTTCAAGAAACAAAAATTAAATTTTCACTTAAAAAAATTGTATCCACATTTTCCGTAAAAATTATTACATTTAAAACGAGAATCTATCAAATTGTTTTTAAAATTAAAATTAATGAAAAAACAAATAGTTATCTAAATTTTTTCTAAGAATAAAAAATTATCCAAAATGTGTATTTCTAAGATCAAAAATGTATGGAAAATTTCTAAAAAAAAAAAAAAAATTTTTTTTTGAAGTTTTCTAAAATCAAAAATTTGTCGGACATTTTTTAGCCATAATAACGTAACGAAAATAAAAAAATAAATTATCAACAATATTTCAATATAAAATAATTTTTTTAAAAAATAATTTCTATATTTCCAGAAACTAAAATTATATGTAAATTTTTTTTTTTTTTTTTGAAAGAAAATTTTATAAATTTTTTATTTTAAAAAATTATTTTTTGCAATTTCTACTGAAGTTTGACTAAGAATTTTTAAAGGTTTTGTTTAAATGGCGAAGCAAATTATGTTTACCCAAATTGTTTTTCTTTTTTAAATTAACTAAAATATAAATTCTTTCATAAAATATTTTAATATTATAAGACAATACAATATCTAATGAAATAATTAATAAATTTAAAAAGATTATTTCTTCTCTCTACATTGTACGGCTATTCCAACACTAGCCACACTGTATTGACCCTACTTTTTTAAACAAAATTCTATTTTAATTAAAAAAAAAAAAAATATTTAAATATATTTTGTTAATCCTCTAAAGAATTTTCTATTTAAAAAGAGATTGTACGTATTTTACTTTTTAAAGAAACAGAAAAACTTTTCTTATTAAAATTTACACACAGGCTTTTTTTCTAACACACATGCACATAGACACTACAACCCACATAAAACTCTCTTAAGGAAACGACCTTCAAATTTTGTAATAAAACATTAACATAGAAAGAAAGAACGAAATAAATACAGGCACAGTGTAACATTTTTGAAATTAGTTTGTCCAAGGCTAAAAATTCCCAAGGAGTTTTTTTTTTTATTTTACTTTTAACATAAAAGAACAAATAGAAAAAAGGCAGCATTTTATTTGTATAACAAATATATAATACGTACATGAATATGTACTTTTATGTGGTTATACGTGGGTGTGTGTTTAAAAAAAGGAGAGAGAGAGAGAGAGAGAGTTTTTAACTAAGTGAGTATGTGTGTCTATTATCCTTAAAGTACTTTAAAACATTTAACAAATTACATATTGCAACAATTTATTTTAAATAATTTGTTGTAAAATGAACATGCATATACTGTTAAATTTATATAGGAGGGATGGGCAGAAAAGTCTTTAAAAGCTTTCTTCAATTATAAACGATGAACCACTTATATTTGTTAAAAAGTTTGAGAAATAATTTTTTAGGAGCTGATCAATTACTAAAATAACTTTTTAACACGCTTTCGTATATTTCATGAAAAATCAACTTATAGATACGTATAACTTCCTGATTGTTTTTTTATACTTATGTGTATTTTTGTTCGACTTTTTATTTTATGTAAAATTTATTTGCATAAAATATTTATTTAAACTTTTTTTCCAACAAAGTTTAAAATGTATAATCACAAATCTAGTATACATATATTTTTGTAACTTGTTTTTTATGAATGTAAAATATTTATATAAAAGTAAGCGTGTGTTTTTCGAATAAAATGACATTTGTAACTATATATTCATTTGTATATTTATCTATGAAATTAAACCTTTAACTCAGAAACAAACGCACACATTAGAGAACATATATATATTTACTTTTTTTTTGATAAAAATACTAACGTTTAAACAGAGGGAGGTAAAGAGAAATGGTAATAAAAACCCAAGTGAAATAAATGTTTAAGTACATGTGTTTCAAACTCTAAGGTATCCTTTAGCATAACACTCAAGTAAAAGTTTTAGAAAAATGCTTTTAGAGCTTGATGCTGTAGAAAATTTGTGTAGAAAAAAAAAAATGATATAAATGAATGCCATATAGTATTGTTATAAATACTAACTGCAAAACTCATACAATCATTCATTTAACTACGTAACATCAAATCGGATATAAACACAGAGAAAAAAAGTAAAATAAGTTTTTAAATGATACAGAGATAAAAGAATAAGGTTAACGTATAAATTACGAATTTACATGGATTATTTTTTATTTATATTTCACAATACATTTTCATCTTAGTTTTTTTTTTTTTTTGTTTGTAATCCATATTATTTAAAAAATATAGACTAAAACTTTTAATAACTCTTGAAATATTAGTCCCTCCGACTTTTACAAATTAAAAATAATCGGAAAAACTTTAAACAGGTAACAAAAGAGTTTTCTTTATGTAAATTCTCCTTAAGAAAGTTTCTACACTCGTTAATCAGAGTTTGAATAAGAGCCTAAAGCACAGTATTTTTGTGCTTATTCAAAAAAATACCTAAATTTAATAAATAAGTTCTATAAAAAAGATCAATATGTATAGATATATATAAAGTGCTTTTTGTCATTTTCGAAATGCAATAACTCCAAAACTAATAAATATATTTTATAATTCTTTAACAATCTAACTGTTATAAGTCCGAATTATATATATGATACTGGTTAGAGTTGTAATTTACTAAGTTATAACAAAAATTGGAAGAAAGGAGAAAAAAAATTAGGACATTTTGGGTAAAAATTATGGTTTATTTTAAATTTGAAATTTGCAATAAATTTGACTATTAATGGAAAAGCAGTTAGTTCTAACTACCCAGCAAAAACTTTCTGGTTTTCGGTAATGGCTACTACTTATTAAAGTAGTTTCTCGGTAATGAGGCGTCATTATTATTTGCCTACTCTGTACTATATAAATAAGTACTCAATAGTATAATAGCACAGTAATATTGCAATCACGTGGATGAGTTGGCTAGAGCGCTGGATTAGCAACCAGAAGGTTGTTGGTTCAACCCCATTCTGAAGCTGTTAGTTTTTTATAATAAAATGTCTTGAAAGATATTTTAAACTAAATAGAGTTTTTGTCGCTAAGGATGCTATGTGCGAGATGGTGTACTGAGTAAGACGTTAGTCATTAAAAACGAATGGTTAGTTTGTGACCAAGTTCAAATCTCACTGACGGTAACATTTTTTTTGTTTTTTTTTTATTTATATTTTCGTATTCCTAGAGTCAAAAAATAACTACATGGATTTGTGGATAACTCGAACAACAACAACTAGTTATTCAGGCAAAATTATACCTGCTAGCTTACCAGGAAAAGCAATGTTTTTGCTGGGTAGTTGTGTATTTGGCTAATTGAAATTATACGAGTTTATAGAAATTATGTAGAATTTCTTACATTTTTCCAAAGATATTGTAAGGAAATTACGAGTTTAGAAATATTTTTTCACAAAATTGAATTAAAACATAATCACGAGATCAGTGTAATACAAATAAGCTAAAATTATCTTAAAAACTGTACATTTGTATAATAATAAATGATGATATAAATGCCTTCTAAATATTGAACGTAATTGAGTAATAAATTATAAAGTAAAGTAAAACCTGGTACACAGAAATTATTCTGAGCATGATAGCCCAAACTTTTGTGTTATTTAATTCAAGTCTCAAGATATATTTGGACATATATTTTTTTATTTTTTTAAATACATAAAAAGCTAGTATCCTTCTCTGTTGGTTATTTGCTGGTATTTTACGGATAGTTTCTAAATGATGCTATTTAGAGATATCACTCTCAATTTGTACCAATTAATATAGCAAGAACTAACTAAAATTATATGATGGTAGGGACTGTAAAGTACTTAATTTATTTCTGGCGATCAGTCGTTGTAGTATATGCAGTAGTTATAAGTTCCCAAATTTCAATTAGTGTATTTTTTATACTAAATAAGTTGAGATATGTTTACGTTATAACTAAAACATTTAAAGACATTTTATGCTAAAAATAAACTAGGGTTTAGTAGATCTCCGATGCTCAAGAATATTGTACAAACATTTTGAATTTAACTGAAAACTTCCGTACAGCACATATATTAGTATATGTCTAAATTGAAATGTAAGGTTATGAGATAAAATCGCAAATTATTCCTTAGTGGATAAAAACTGAACATTAATTTCTATTTGGGTCAAAAGTACGGCTAATCGCTTTTCATTGGGTAGCATTGGTTTTTCCATAATACGAAGAGTAAACATTTTATAGCATTTCTAAAATGACAAAAAACACTTCGGACCACCCTTTTTATATACATATATTTGTTTTTCTTTTCACACTAATTCAAATAATGGTCCTTCGAAACTCTTAAATTTCTTAGTTAAACCTTTTCCTATTTGCCCCCTAAATCATTTCTCGTATAAAAACAGTTTCAAAAGTTTTGCAGATAAATTAATGTTAATTGGTATTTATTACATCTTCGCCAAATAAAACTGGTCCTTCGAGTTATTAATTGAAACAGTAAGTTCTGAATTGTTTTATTTTCATTCAGTAGGTGTAAATCATCTTAATTTTTAAATTTAACTAGTTACTTGTTTTTACAGCTAAGTTCGATCTCTAGTCCTTGATGTTTTTAGCTAGAGATAGTTTTTTTTAAATCCCTACTAATAAAGTAGTCCTTCTAACCTCAAAAATTCAATTATTCAATTATTCAATAATTCTTTAATATTGAATAGAAGAATATTAAAGAATTCCTCAAGAACTGAAAGAAATAATTGGTACTGTAAGAAACTCGGGTAAATAGAGATTATATAGTCCTTTGAATCTTTGACTTTCAAAAATGAAAAAAAATTTTCTAAACAAACTGCTGCAAATATTTTAAACAAAACAATTAAAATAAATTAAATAATTTCCCAATTTTTATAGCAAACCTTATTTTTAATTTAGTTTATTTTTTCATCAAATATTATGTTTTTGCTTTCGGTTTTAAAACAGAGATCCTTGTTCAAGTCTTAAAAACTTTTAAATTTAAGAAAATTTTCTGTTTCCTGTAGATAATTTTGCTGACAAATAATTGATATTTTGAGAAGAATGGACCTTCGAACCTTGTAAAATTTGAAATTACAATATCTTCTAAATAAATATGTAGTAGGGTTGTTTAAAATTATTTTTAATTAAAAGAAATTAATTTTATAAAACGAAACGAAAATACGTTTCGAAGTTTTATATTGAAAATAAAAAATAAATTCAAATTTATTTGTTGTTTATATTGATTTATGTTTTTCAAATCCCTAAGAAAGAGAAACATTTTCTTCGTGCTAATTTATATTTTGAGCAGAGGAGAGATTTCTTTGTTTAAGAAATGGTTCTTCGAACTTTATTTATTTTTTAAAGAAATAATTGTAAAGCTTTGCAAAAGATTTGAAACTAATCGTATGTTTGAAATTAACTAAAATATTTATATCTCAGAAAAGCTGTTATCGAGAAACAGAGTAAATATAATTTATGGTCCTTCGAACTTTTCAACTGTAGAACTTAACAAATCTAAACAAACTCTATTATAATTGGTTAGTAGCTCAAAAAATTTAAATTTTTTTTAGTTGAAAATCAGAATCAGGAATAAAAAAACGGTTAGTTCTTCGAAGCTTTTCATTTCAGGAATTCACAAATTTTTTATAAAAAATCAATTTGAATTTATTAGTAACTCAAATAAAAAATTATGTCTATTTGAAAAAACCAAGAACCAAATGTTTAAAAATAATAATAAAATATAAAAATAAAAGATGGACTATGAATCAAATCTATATTTTCCTTGGAACTTAATATTTGAAGACCAAAAGATTTATGGCAAAGACTATATGGTCCTATACAGAAAAAATGATTATCTTATATTTTTCAATTAACACAGTTGTTAATTAATTAAAATTTAATTAATATGTTCAAGCAAAAATAAAATAAAATAAAAGAAATAGTAAAAAAAAATTCAAGTGAGTTTGTTTTATCATTTAAATTTTTAATTCATTCAATCATCTACTTGATTGATTTAATAAACTTTTTAATTTGAAAATTTTTTCTGTTTTTAATTTTTCACAGTTATTAGTAATTGATATAATCACTTTGGTGAGAAGTTGCAAATTTAAACAATTAATAATTGAATGAATTAATTGGGTGATTAAGATTAAGTGTGATGTCTTCTGTTATGGTCCTTCGAAGCATTTTAATATCGAATAAGATGTCAAATGTATTTTGAATATTTTCATACGTTTAAGGCCTTTTCTATAAACTGTGTTTTTTACTTTTTAAATTTTTAAAATAATTAATAATTTTGGTCAATTCATTTGTGGTTTGGTCCTTCGAAATCTTTTGCTTAACTTTAGTGTTTTATTATCTTGTATTTAAATTAAATGCTTATAATCTTTAGAACTTGAACATTGTAAATCATGTTCTAATTGAAACAAATATATTTTGGTTTATTAAAAAATTTTAAACACAAAAACAACAATATAATATGGTTCGAAGGACCATAATAAAAAAGGAAAAAAAAAAAACAATTTAAGTATTTAAAATCATTGTAGCAATTCCTTCAAAACAGATTAACTCAATTCTAATGAAAAAATTCAAGCCGGAATTTTTTCGTTTTGTTGCTACAACGAGGTTTTTTTAATTCGTTTCGGTTTTGGCTTAAAATTTTTTAAGAAAATATGTCAAAAGAATATTTAATTTAATTATTTAATATATTTAAGAAATTTTAGGAATTTGTTTCTTTCTGACTTAATAATAAGAACTTGTAAAAAGGAATTCGTCCCTTGAGCCATTGAGTGTCAAAAGTTGTTACAAAATATATGATTCCAGAATTTAAGATCTACTTAGAAATTCTAAAACTATACATCAATTTATTTACATTATTTCCCTATTCAAATCTCGCGTATTAAAGATTTACCTGTCTATTGTATCTTTTCTCTCTGTGTTTGCATGCGTGTGTTGTCTTTTTCTCTAATTGTTTTAGTAAAAAAATTATATGTATGTTATTTGAAATTTTATTTCCATCACCAATACTTCCTTCCCTTCTTCCTAACAGACTCTAACTTTACGAAATTTTACCTCTTTTTTTTTTGCTTTTAAAACTTATTTCCTATTCAAATGAATAATATTTGGATAGTTTACGTTGCACTTTATTTTCTGGTATTTTTACCATTCACAAAATTTAATTAAGTAAAATAAGAGAAGTTTTATATTATACATATATATTTGTTTTTCATTGCTATTTTTCATCTTTTAACTAAATTTTAAAGCTTTTTTTATATGGAGAAAAAAGTTGAACATATTTTTGACTTTAATATTTTAAACTTTTATAGAAGTTTCTTTTAGTTCAGGTTGTTATAACCCCTCTACACTTCAAATAGGAAAAACAAAAATTTATTTGATTTTTTTATTAAAGATTTTAGGAAAATTAAACTATTTTTTCAATATTTATGTTTAATATAATATCAATAATTTTTTATTATAAAATTTGGGGAGCAAATAGAGAAAGAAGAAATAAATATTTTAGATAATAAAATTCATTTTTTTAAACATAATATATGATTGTGGATGGTAGTAAAATTTATCAATTATTTAAGATAAATGTAGTTTATTTCTGCTGCAGAAAACGTGAAAGAAATATAAATAATTATAATGATTTTCTTTTAAGTAAATATACGGGAAATAAAAGGTAAATGATTTTAATTTGGTCCTTCGAACCATGTTTGTTTTTTGAACCTGAAATCTTTATTTAATTCCTTACTTATAAATTTTTGCAAAAAGAGATTTCTGCATTATTTTCTTTTTCATTCTTTGGTCCTTCAAACCTTTGTTGTTTAAAGCTAAAGTTTTCGCTGAGTGTTTGTACAATTGTAATATATTATTTGACTACTACTATAACTTTAAAAATAATTACACTATTTTAGCTTTTAATCTTGAATATTTATAGTTTCACTATAACATATATTTTGGTCCTTTGAACTTAATTTTCTTAAAAAAGCTAGTTTCATACATTAAAATCTTGCCATCAATTAAAATGAATCACATGTTTAGAATTGTTCTTCATTTGTTTTTCTTTTAAAAAAACTTGAACGATTTCACAAAATAAATTTTAAAATCAAAATGTTAAATGTTAACTTTAACACAAGTTAGTGCTTAAAAATGCGTAATAATATTTGGCAATAATCCCGCAAGGCATAACGAATGTAATAGAGAAATTATAAACAAAAATATGAAATAATAACAATAACAAAGTATAGCAATCTGTAAAATTTATGAAAGAAAGCTCAAAGGTAATTAGCAAAGAAAACGTAATTTATACCTGTTTGCTCTTTCTTTCATGACAACAGAAAAGGAAAATAAGTGGTTAAGGTAATAAACAGTTTAAATTAAAAACAGAGACCGCAAAGAAATAGAAAGAAATAAAGAAAATTTAAGTGACAGTTAAAAATTGTGTAAGAGAGCATGTGGAAAAGAATTTTTCATAAAAATTAACCCTTAAAAGGAATTTTAATACACGTTAATTAAAGTTCTGTAATAAACAATAGTTATGAGATTATTAGAATTTTTTGGTCCTACGAACTAGACAAATAGCCTTTCATAGACTTTTATCAGACTCAGGTTAATAAAGTTTTTAATTTATAAATTGTAAAAGAATTATTTTTCAATATAAGTGTTAGAATTTTAAGTGGAAATATAAAATGCGTTAATTCAAGTTTAGTGATAAAAGATGGCGATGAGACTATTAAAAATTTATGATACTACGAATTGAAATAAATTTCTTGAAAATGATAAAACCTTTCATAGACAAAGTTTAATCAAGTTGTATGTAAGTTGTAATGTAAGTGACAAAACTCCATAAGTGATAACATAATAATTTTTATATTTTATATTTCAAAATTTTTTAATTTAGCTTTTTAATTTAGCTCTATTTAATGCTTAGACATTTATTTATACATATATGTGTAAAATAGTTTGATTAGAATATTTTTAGAATACTTTATATCAAACTCATGAATCCGATAATTAACTTCTAATAACACCTTTTTAATTAAACTACCTTAAACATCACTTCAAAGACCTCCATGTCTTCAATTCCTTTCTAAATATTTTTCTATGCTCAATATGAGTATCATTTAAATTGCGTCATAAATAATTAAAACTAACAAATATGAACTAAACATTAAAGGGTTAAACACACAATAGTATTTCAGACAAATTAAACATAAAATTTATATAAGATTACCAAAACCCCTCACAAAGGTTGGAAACAACAAAAAAAAAAAAAGGCAAACAGGAAATATGAAAAACTATAGAGAACATGAACAGTAGTAGGAGCAGGAGTTTATAAATGTAAAGTCGTACAAGCACTACTATTAAAATTACAACTACCACTACAACAACAGATTGTTAAATTTTGTCAGCTATCAAAGCAATTTGTAGCAATAACAATTGTTGACGTCATTATAGTCTTTGTTAAAAAAAAGGATTTCTTTCTCTATATATTTTAGGTTTTTAGACATTATTTTTTTCCACTTTTTGCCTTCATCAACAATGTCAGAGACTTTAAATGGAGCCCGGTGGCAGTCAGACAGGCAGGCAGGTTGTTGGTTTAGAAAAAAAGACACCTAACGAAAAGCAGGAGCAGGAGGAATATTTAGTAAGTATAAAATGAACAAATAAATAAATGAAAGAATCTTAAAAACGGAAGAAGTTAGTTGAAAACGTTTTCCGCAATGGCGCTTAAGTTATTTTAAATGACAACGTAGCGTGTATGAATATTGTTAAATAAAATGTTGAATTAAAAAAAAAAACTACTCAAGTTTTTTTTTTCCTACTTAATGTTGGTGTATGGCATTATCATGGCACAAACTAACACTACTACTATTTATTTAGTTTTAAACTCCCGCTCTTCCATACCAACTACGAGTACTATGTATTTTAAACTGCTGACAATGATTTTATTTAGATTGTTTTTGCTACTTACTATAACTGTTGCAACAATATTGTATTCTCATTGTTTTGTATATTTAAACTTTAGCATGTTTCTTTATTTTAATAAGCGCAAAAATAACAACAAAAAATAACACTCGCATAAAATTTATAATTGTGACACCATACTTGAAATCTAAATGAACATTTCATTATTAAAATAACAGAAGGGGTTTCATTTCATGTTCATTATTTATTTTAATTTTTTCGTTTTTGTGCAAAACAAAGAAGACAATTAAATTTAAATTTTATGCTAAAATATATAAAGATTTTAAATTTTGGTTAGAATTTAGAATTATGAAAATAAATTATTCTAATAAAGAAGGTTTTTAATAAAATTGAAAAAAATTGCTTCTTTTAAGTTCTCTTTAGGCAAAACTATAGTCGAAAATATGAACTATTTTAGTCTATGGTCTAAATAATAACTATTTTAGCCTATGGTCTAGTTAATAGGCTAGTCTTTAGTGTAGTCTATAACTTAGTAAATAGTGTAATCTATTATCCTATAGTCTAGTCTATAGTCCAGACTTTATATTTCAGTTTATAATATATACTTCAGCCCATAGTTTAGTTTATAGTAGACTATAGTCTGGTAAATAGTTTAGCCTAGTTCATAACCCAATCTAAATAGCCTAGTCTTTAGTTTTTTTAGTTGAAAAACGGTTGGAATTATACAATTTTTATTTCAGTAACTAAAATTTTATTTTAATAATTAAAAATTATATTCCTAAATTGATATTTCATAGTTATAGACATAACTATGAAATATAGTTCCTGCAACTGTAAAATTGGTTAAGTTGACCAATATGTACATATCTTGAAAAAATAAATTTTACAAACATACGGTAAGGATAACCAAACTGAAAAAAGCTTTGATAAAAAAAAAAAAAAAAAAAAAATTGTTGATGCAATAGAAAATCTATTTCTGTATCAGCTTTTTAACATTAAAATATGTTTTCGACTATAGCAGTCACTAATTCACTATATAGAAATGTAATTCGGTTTTCCTAATTGACCAAAATTAGGTAGCATGATCGAATTATTAGTGTTTCATTATTTTGATATTTTATATATAAAACATTGAAAATTTTTTATGTACAATTAACGAAAAAATAAATGCATCAAATTCGAAATCAAGAAAACGTATAAAACATGATACGATAAAGTAAGATTCTTGTTATATATTTTTAGATATGATTACACTATCCATTTGTAATGCGGATGGAACTTCGATGTTAAATGTGCTGATACTGCATGCAAATATGTAGGTCTACAAATGTCCGTTGTATTATAAGTGATTTATACAATTACATGTGCATATACATGTGCAAGTATATGCGTCATAATTGGGAACATCTGTGGCATGAGAAGACTGTTCAGATTTCTGGAAAACAATCTGAAACAAAAAGGTTTCGACGTTCCCGGTTAGAATGTGCAGATATGTAGTACCGTATGAATTTAAAGTTTTCTTTTAATAAAAAATAAAATAAAACATCCCAGCTAAAACTTTTTGGTTTTCGGTAATGGCAACCACTTATTAAAGTAGTTTCTTGGTAATGAGTCGTTATTATTTGCCTACTCTATATTACATAAATAAGTACTCAATAGTATAATAGTACAGTAATATTGCAATCATGTAGATGAGTTGGCTAGAGTGCTGGATTAACAACCAGAAGGTTGTTGGTTCAACATGATTCTTATACTGTTAGTTTTTTATAACAAAATGTCTAAAAAGATATTTTATACTAAAAAAGTTTTTGTCACTTAGAAAGTTAAGTGCGAGATGGTCTACTGAGAAAAATGTTAGTCATTAAAAACGAATGGTTAATTTTTGACCAAGTTCAAATCTCACTGACGGCAATTTTTTGTCTTTTTTTTAATTTACTTTCAGGTACATATTTTTGAGTACCCCTAGAATCTAAAAATAACTACATGAATTTGTGGACAACTCGAACAAAAAAAAAAAAAAAAAAAAAAAAACTAGTTATTCAGGCAAAAAAAGAAGTAATTTATTTTTGTTTCGAATTATGCCTGCAAGCTTACCAGGAAAGCAAAGTTTTTGTTGGGATATTAAAAAACATTATCTTATTATTTATTAGGCACGAAAATTCGGTATTTGCAACCATTACGATTTGAGGAATTTAATTAAATTGGTTTCCACAAATTCGGTTATTATAACTAAAGCTTTTCTTTGGTTTATCTATAATATTATGCTAGTAAACGTAATATTTTGGGATTGTAACCGATTCATGTGATAGTTGTTCGAACCGACCAGATTCGATTGACAAAAAATTCGATTACCACAACTAAGCTCTTTTCTCTGTGTAGCCTATAGTCTCGACCATGGTATGATTTATTGTCTAATCTATAGATTCACAGTCCACAGTTTAGTTTATAGTATAGTTTATAGTTCAGTCTATAGTCTAGTCTATAGCTAGTCCATAGCCTACAGTGTAATCAATGTTCATCTATCTAATGGTGTAGTTTATGGTTTATTGCTTAGTATAGTTTTATTTATAAACAAATCTTTGGCCTAGTCAACATTCTGGACAATACTCTAGCTTATAGTACAATTTATTGTCTAGTCTATCTATAACCATATATTATTTTGTAGTTTAATTTATAGTCTAGTCTTTAGTCTACAGTCTAACCTATAGTCCAGTTTTTTTTTTTTTTTTTTTTTTTTGTAGTCAATCTATAATATAGTTTATAGCACAGACTATGGTTTAGTCTAGTTTAAAGTCAATATAGTATAATTTAGTCTAAAATATTGTTTCCATTGTCTAGACAATTGTCTTGACAAGTGCCTAGTTTGTAGTTTATTAATCAGTCTATTCCATATTAAAGTCAATTGTTTAATCTAAAGTCAAGTTTGTAGTCTGATCAATTATTCCTGACTATATTCTTAGCTGTTGTTCATAAAACAGCCCGCACTTTAGTCTACAATCTAGTTAAAAAAAAACTATATTTTTTTCAATTAAATACATCTTAAGACACTACCTTTCGAAATAAAAAAAATCAAGCTCAAAATTTATTAAATAGTCATTCTTATTTTAAAATTTCCTGAACCCTCAAATATTCGAGGCTACAACAAACACACACAAAAACTCTTATACCCATAAAACATTATCATTATGAATCCTAACTAAGGAAAGCAATAATTTGTTTAAAATAGGGAAAGAAACCAAAAAAAGAAATTAATTTCTGCCGTATCATGTACATTTTAAAAAATAAATCTATGTGTGTGTGTGTGTGTGGCACTTTCATTTCGACTCTATCAGTCATTTATTTACACACTTACAACCTCACTCATATATAAACAATCATTAATACGCTAAGTCACAGACATAATTACGAATATCGAAGGACTCCAAAGGCACAAAAAATAATAGCTAAAGCGTGTGGCATAATTTAACAACAATGTTTTATGCCACGCATAAATTACCAAAGTGATTTTGAAATACTGAATGTCACGTTGCTTGCTAACACATAAATACACGCTAATATGTAACATCGAGTCTATACTAGACAAATTTTTATCAAGACAAATGGCAAATTTTTATCAGGTTAAAAACTTGTCTAATTTAGACTGAATTTGATAGTATTTGATAGAAATTGATCGTATTATTACAGCGTTAAAAAAATTGTCTGCATTTTGATTATTGCTGGTACTTTTTATATGGTTTATTATGACCAACGTTACCGGTTGGCGACTTTAGTCTACCATCTGGCCCCTTTTTAAAATGGAACTAAATATTTGAACTTTTAAGATTATGTGGTAAATGACGAAAAACTTAGTTATTTGAAATCTTTCGATCCATTGTATATTAATTTAAAGAAATGAATTAATTATTTTCAGATTGTTTTAAAATATAGTGATGTTATAAAAAACCCCGGAGAATTTTAAATGAACCAAAACTAATAAAAACTAAAGCTAATGATAAAGTTTATGAAATACTATTTAAATCA